>JASFAT010000877.1:0-433317 GCA_031353405.1 Baronia brevicornis | reverse complement strand
TTTTTTCTTTCTTTTTAATTCCTTCTTCAAATTCCGTTATCCACAGCCGTACCCAAAGTATTTTATTGCAATTGCTATTCGTTTGTTTGATTCAAATTATTTAAGAATTTCATAAAAAATATGTATGGACTGATATTTGATAATTTTGACGATATTCGTTAATTTATTGTTTATGGGATACGAAGGCAAACGAGCAAGCGTGTCGCCTGATGGAAAGCAATCAACGCCGCCCATAGACAACCGCGACCCGCAGGAGTCACGGAAGCGTTAAATATAATATAATTTTTATTATAATAATAGATTGTTTACGCTATTTTACATGCAAAGGGAGTTCATCTGAATTGCGAGAATCCTGGATAGTAATGGAACTTCTATTAGGATATTACTATTGTAGAGGTAGGAATGTGGAACGTAAACTAACTCAGCTGCAGGTAAACAGATTTGTGGTCACGTTAGAAGCCTGTGGCTGGCGCTACGAAATAACTGCGATACTGTCCGGACCATTGCTTAGCGACTGATGTAATTAATTTGTTATGCCTGTATTTCTTAGAATCGGACGCTTGATTTTGTAGGTACGTATAATTTGTATATATATACTTATTATTTAATTGTAAGCTTTTTACTTGGAAGATTTGAATGAAAACTTCCTGAAAATGAAAAACAATATGTGGACAGCCACATAGTAATGGATTTCCGCAAAGTAACGCCTGACTCCATTAATCATCACAAAGATGAATATTTGCCGTGTGTTATTATTTCATATATGAAGGCGCGCTACTTCTTCCAAGCGCCGACATGCAATATAAAGAATTTAACTGTTATAACACTATATATTTCAAATTTACTATAATAATTCTATTAATAATGTTATAATTTTAAAAATAATTGGAATTGGAGACGAGTAATATATTCTGCTTTTAAAGTATATGGTGGTAAGTTTTTATGACAAATGAGTAGACGGGTCACCTAATGGTAAAAAAATCGTGGATATCTGCAACACTTGTACTGCTGCTTACGTTGTTTACTAAGGTAAGCCACGTAAGCGGTAGTACCCTAAGGGGTAAGATGTAATTGATGGAAGGAGTAGAGGGAAGTAAAATAAGTGGGAAGGAGTTTATGCGCCTTTATGCACCATACGAAGCGTGGTAACATAGGTTTAAGTGGTAAGCACTTAAACCCAATATTCAATGAGGTTGCGATACTTTCCCGGTCCAGCCGACCAACTCCTTCCTGGTACTATGGCTATACGATTATTAAAATCAGATTTCAAAAATTCGGTAAATAAGATTATTTTTCTTTAAGTATTGATTTTGTTTAACTTATTCCTTATAAGTAAATCCTAGCTAAAAAGCGAAAATAATTTGTAACTTACTACCATGGATTTTAAAAATATAAACGTTAAAATGTTTACCAAGCGTAAAAATGTGTAACATTAAGAATTTACAAATTCAAGGCCTGTGTTTAAAATGCTCCCATATTTAAGATAAATGAGAAAAGAATAATAACTTTTTGATGGAGATATTCCATTAAAATATTTTAGGTAAATTAATTTGAGTGCCTGCGGTTTGACGAACGGTTGGTTTAATATACGTTAACATAAACCTTCTTATTTATTTTATGTTGCGATATAATTAATTAAATTAAAGTCACATATTTGATACTGAATGCAACGTTTATTTATATAAGTAATTAACTTATATATGTAAGGTCTAAATAGTCAATAACATAAATATATATGCACATATGTAATCTACATATAATAATATTTTTAGTATTTCATTAGCTTAGCTGACTAGAAATTTCTTAGAATTTTTTTTAACATTTAAATCCTTGAATCAGTGTTTTATTGAATGTAAATAGAAACCCGTGTGAAAATGGACATTTATATGGGTGTAGTGAAAGCCGAGATCACACGTTTAAGCTCCCTGATGTTTTTATGCATCAGCGTGGAGGTGGTTGGACAAATCGTACTTGCCTTCTTAAGAGATCCCAGACGTTTGAGCACGTTAGGGTTAAGGTCGGGCATCCGCGCTGGCCAGTTCAAACGACGAATACTTTTGTATATAAGCTTCTAAGTCACCAGAACGATGGGCCCGAGCATTATATCATGTAAATGCCATCTTCGCCAATTACAGCCAGTTCTTTATTCAAAAGTGATTTATGTTCATTACGAGAGGAATATTCGTATGCAAGGTCTTTGAGAGACTTTAGACAAACACAAATAACATCCTGATACCCAAAGCGTAATATTGATGAAAGAAATTAAAATTTCGACCGGGATTTGAATTGAAAACGTTTGGCTTAGGAGTCAGGTACTGTAACCACTGAGCCGAACGACTATTTGTTGTATATCGAGACGCACGGCATCAAGATTGTGTTTCCTTATGTTCTTAGTATTATATATTTGTTGAATCTTGTTTAATTACAAGGACGAAACTTCTCTGAAATTCTTTGTTACATTGAAAAGTGTACCGTTATTACGAAGCTAGCGGTTATTAATTACTCGAAGCGATGGCAACAGTGCTTGTGTAACATTAATAAATTTAATGAAAAGTTAACTGACAATAAACCAAACTTTGAGGAGCAAATTTCATTAGAACCCACGGCAAATCTCTATTTGAAATTTAAGGAATTTCTTACATAATTGCTGTTAAAATACGTAATCATTACACAACTAACTATAAGTTTATCTCTCTTTGGAGTTAAAGTCCTCTATTTATTTTATTTGTTTCTGTACATCTGTTTTTACGGAAGAATCGAATTCACCTTTGCGAAGTAATAAAAAATAAGATAAAATTCATCCCAGACTTTTCACCTTTCTTTCAAAAAAATAAGTGAATTTATTTTTTTGAAAGAAAGGTGAACATTAACTTAGTTTCGTTCTTGTTTTGCTAAATCTAAAGACTCACGTTAAACAGTGATTTTATTTGAGATAATTATTTTGTATAATATAAATATAATAAACATAAATAAATTATTGGCCATAAATACGTGAAAATAAGAAAAATTACTGCCCACCCACCGTAATCAAAACAATCGAGCGCAAAGCCACTATAGCTTTTCTTATAAATAAACCGAAATGTATTTTTATTCCGTTACAAATTTTTCTACTACTTATATTAGTTTTTGTTGATTTTAAATTCTAATAAATTTATTATCATAATATATATTATATTTTATTATTCGCCGTTTCAGATAACTACAATAGTTTTTTTTTGCAAATACTCAGAATATTGGAATAGTTTGAATTATTACTTAATGATCTTTTTTGCTATCAAAACTTTTGACAAATTTTTTATAGAAGAAATATAATTATTTGAAATATTTTCAGTAAATTTATACAATAAATATAATCTGAAATAAACAATGATTTAACTTATATTAAAGAAAGAAGTGAAAGAAGATTTTGTAAACAGTAGCGAGACAAGTCTGGGTCCCTTGCAAGAGCTACTCGTGTAACTTAGTCGTTTTAGTGTTAATCCATTGATCATTATTTCGATTTCTAGCTATTGATTAGGCATGAGCTTGGTTTGCGCAAAGGAGTGTATTGTTGCATGTTGGAGCCAGTTTCAATGCACCTAATCTATGTGCGAGTGCCGATGACACTGCCAGCCAGACCTGGTTTCAGACACGCCAATATGTATTAGACTGACGCCATTTAAAACTATTTTGCTTGTGATCGGTATAAGGCTGCTTTCACCTTGAGTAGCAAAAGTGACATGGAGATAATGATCACTTATCAAAATGTTACTAAATACCGGATGGTTTGGATGAAAAAGTTGCTGGATATATGCCCCAATCATGGCAGATGATTAAGTGGATTTATTTGAAACTTAAACTAAAAACTTACCGAAAATCGGCCACCAACCACCATACACAACACCAAACACACATTATCACTTTTCCATCTTGTAAACAACACGTGTTTCGCCTTAACACGAGGCATCTTTAGGTATAGTAGACTCTACGGAAGACACTTTTCGGTTGTCTTCACTGTTCACGGAAGGACTGTCGAAATATTAGTTTCTTTTTATAGCTAACTTACAAAAGACAGACGAAACGAAGAGTCCCTTTTTGTGTTTTTCGTTTGTTTTTAAAAAATCAAGTAAGTAGATTAATGGAGTCAGGCGTTACTTTGCGGAAATACATTTCACTTAACGGTTGTCTTCCGTAGAGTCTAAGTTTACTATACCTGCTGATGCCTCGTGTTGAGGCGAAATACGTCTCGTTTGCAAGGTGGAAAAGTGGTAGTGTGTGTTTGGTGTTGTGGATAGTAGTTGTTAGGTGAAGAGTTGCTGACGGTTTTCGGAAGGATTTAGTTTAAGTTCCCTGTAAATCCATTTCATCCAGCAGAAAAACATACATTATTTTTTTTTTATTTTTGTTTGTTTGTCGCGCATATTAGCTAATTAAAAGTTCTAACTGTCCACATCAAATAAGTAGTAAATACGGATTAAATTTTTTTCCCATTTTATAGATTTATGGTATCGGGTTCTTTACTTGTGACTTAATAATTCGAAAAAAAGCGTGAAGCTACACCGGTTTGCGGGGAACGTGAAAGGTAACGACTTGTCATCGTAATAAATTGTCATATTAGCTTATCCGTGATATGAGTTTGTTTTTCCAACCAAAGCTCTCAGCTTTGAAATAAGGCATATATAAATAATAAACGACACTGGGTAAATATACGGTATTCGTAGGAGAACTGTATTATATAAAGGTTTTCTTTAGTCAAAGATCAGATTACATATCAAATGTTTAAGCGGTGCATCATACCTAGAAAATTGAGTGTCGTATCTAATCACTTTAGGTTTTAATTAAATATTGGCCGTTTAACAAAACTTGATACAAATATTTGGAGCTAACTTCAATCAGGATACACGAGGTCATTTATTTATTATAATAAATGAATCAAAATCAATGCGAAGTTTTTATGAAGTTTACCAATAATGACCGATTGGCTCAGAGGCGGGGCCCTCCGCCTGCGCAGTCAATGGTCGCGGGTTCGATCCCCGCATCGGAATAAATATTTAGGATTTATAAATATTTATTCCGAGTCTGGTAACCCCCCCCCATCCGCATTTCCTTTCCTGCCCTTTCCTTTCTTCTCTATCCTTTCCCTTCCTCTCCGCCAATTTACGATCTGCCGTGCCAATGGATGCGTGGCTAAGGCCGAGCTTAGTCGCAAGCGTGCCAACCGTCCTGGGATCGGGCTCACCGGATACTATGGTTCCTTACCTCAGCATGCAGGGCTCTGCTGGGGCTGACCTCCACTCTCCCTTGTGGCTCGTGGGATTCACTAAAAAAGGCGATATTAATATACACAATTTGATGAAAATGACGGCGACATTGTTCGCCACCCCTCACGTCCTGATTCTCACGAGAGCGAGAAGCGACCAATGGAGAGCCGTCTCGCTACGATGAATGAAAGCGGATGAAGCTCTGAGGTCTCTGCCAATGTCTGCGGGAGATAGGCGTGAAAATATAAAAAAAAATGTACTACTAGAATTTTTGTTAAATGTTCCAACTAAACTAATAGTGCTTATAGTAAAAAGATATGGTATATATCATTACTCCAATACTAGATTCGAAACCACGATCTTAGATCGTAACAACAATTCTTATCAATTGAGCTATTGCTATTTATTTTTCTTATTAAAAATTTAATCTTGGAATAAAGTCAGCTTTCATTCTGTTCTTCGTTTTTTAAAAATAAATAAATAAAATTCTTTTTATAGTACGTATTAGAAAATCCTCTTATTTCTAGCTTCGGTTACTTAAAGGACGTTAGTGGAAGAGTATTACGCGGTCACTGCTCGCAATCCACTATTGATTTATTTTATAAGAAGACTGAACAGTTTGCGTGGAAAAGAAAGTTAAATGTGCATATAATTTTTTTGAACCTTGAATGATAGAATAAGAAATGAAGATATAAGAGAGCAATGTGGAGTAAAAGAAGGTGTTGTGACAAAAGTAGAAAAAGGGATGCTTAGATGATTTGGACATATAGAGAGGATGGATGAAATACGACTGGCAAAAGAAATTTACCTTGCGAATGTGGATGGAAGGCCCGGAAGAGGAAGACCACGAAAATCGTACCACCAAACGTTGACCAAATTGCTGAACTTTTTAAGAAAGGCCAGGTCAAGAGTACCCTCAACCGGCGGGCTTGCATTAGGAGAATAATGAGTGTGGAGGAAGCAAGGGAAGTATGCCGGGATCGTAGCAGATGGAGATCTGTGGTCTCTGCCTACCCTTACGGGAGACAGGCGTGACGATATGTATGTATGTATGTATGTCAATAATATATTTTTTAACTGTTATAACTGGTAGACTCCTGCTAGAGATAACCCTTACCCAAGGCAGGGGGTAGGCACATGACTCACGTTCCAATTCTACCAAGTTGTTTTCTATTTTATTATCATAACAAATTTAATCAATATTATTAAGTTTTCAATAATTTTCGATCAATACTTAATATTTCTTTTGAAATATTTATAGTAATAAAGCTTGAAATAAACGCAGTATTTTATTTAATTATAAGGGTCATAAAATGATATATATGCTATAAAATAAGAAAAATAACAAATAATTTTAAAATTATACTTGAATGCACTCAAGGTACCAACATGCACAGAATAAAAGATAAAAAATTAATCTAAAAGTTAGAAAGATAAAAAATTTAACCAAAGAAAACAATACAATGAAACAAAAACACTATTATCATATAATTATACGAATAAAATAAAATTTAAATTTAAAGATAATGTGGTTTAAAGCTCATTCATATACCAAGAAAGGTTATTACTGTCGGTTACTCTAGACTGTCTCTAGACTACTATTGTAGAACTTGCTATTTAAGGTTAGTTTGAATGACAGGTGGACTTAGTAAACCCATTGGTGGACTTAGTAACCCGGCAAACGGGATAGAAAAAGTACAAAAGAGTTATGACCATAGACTTTCCCGAAAAATTAATAATAAATATTTTAGCCATGGCCTCAAGTTTACAACGATTAAAGACCTGTGAAAAAACATTTCTGCCTGCCCTTCCTCACTGTCTGTATCTCTTTCCCTACCGTTCTTCTTATCATCTGGAATCATGGAGGAAGGTAACGACTCTTTACCGTCAGTAGGTATTAATTTCATTGGGTGAAATTTTACCTTATTGAATTAAACACCAGTTTATTGAATTACTATTAATTTTTAATACTAATAATAAAAAAATAATTCTTCAAGAAAATACGTGTGATTGTAAGATGACAATATAAAACCAGGGAGGGTTTTTTATAATTTATATATATATATATATATATATATATATATATATATATATATATATATATATATATATATATATATATATAGTGTTATTACTATATATCACATTCAATTAATACGATATTATTGTGTGAGTCTAGTCTTTTATAGCAAAATATATTAAATGTTTTATCGTAATTTACATTACAACTGGACGACCGATTGGCTCAGTGGCGGGGCCCTCCGCCAGCGGAGTCAATGGTCGCGGGTTCGATTCCCGCATCGGAACAAATATTTGTATGGATTTATAAATGTTTATTCCGAGTCTGGTAACCCCCCCAATCCGCATTTCCTTTCCTGCCTCTTCCTTTCTTCTCTATCCTTTCCCTTCCTCTCCGCTAATCCATGGTCTGTCGTGCCAATGGATGCGTGGCTAGGGGTGAGCCTAGTCGCAAGCGTGTCGATCGTCCCGGGATCGGGCTCCCCCGGGTACTATGGTGCAGCAGAGCCCTGCATGCTGAGGTGCATGCAGGCCTCTGCTAGGGCTGACCTCCATCCTCCCTTGCGGTTCGTGGGATTCACTAAGACGACTTTAATATACCTAATTCGTCGAAAATGACGGCGACGTGGTTCGCCACCTGTCACGTCCTGATTCTCACGAGGGCAAAAAAGCGACCAATGACGAGCCGTTTCGCTGCGATGAATGGCAGCGGATGGAACTCTGTAGTCTCTGCCAACTCCTGCGGGGGGATAGGCGTGAATATATAAAGAATATATAATAAACCGACGTTATAAATCAACCGACTTTGTTGTCGTGAAATTGTTACGAATACATACATAGTTTTGAGTGTGGGTGCCTTGTCTGTTCTTGTAATTTACCTTTTTAAATGTAAATGTATGTAATGTAACTTTTTAAAATCCGACCATACTTTATTAGCAAAAACATATTAACCTTGCATTCGATTTACATACTTGATGTAGCAAAGTTTATACAACAAGATTTTTTCCTTCTAATTTAGACGTTGGGAAAAATTACATCAAAAGAAATAAAAATTAACTTATTCTACCCGAAACTAAATTTTTTTCCACAGCCCTAATTATAGCATATATATCAAAATCACAACATACATTAAACCAACAATAAATTATTAAATTCATACATTTTAATATCACAAATAAATACGTTTTGCAAGATAAATTAGTTGGGTTGTTAAAAATATGAGAAATAAGCGTACAATCCAGTGGTCGACTTCAAATAATAATTGTTTCTTCAAATGAGAATTACGGGTTAGAATCCAGTTCGAATAATAATGAAATGTTTCATTATATCCCGCAGCGATAGCCTATGCTTGTGAAGGTTTTCAGGGAACGAGCTTTCAAAAGCTTAAAGTTTATTAAATATTATAATATTAAGAGAGTAAAAGTTTTCGGATAATATAAGAGATTAGTTTTTCAGCTCAAAATTTCTTCCACTGTGTATCACTTTCATCATAAACAAAAATACAAAAAAAAAACTTTTGATAAAATATTAAAGATAGATAAATCGGGATGAATGAATTAACCACTAATTTATATTATGATTTTCTAGGGAAATGCTTTATGTCTTCTTT
Organism: Baronia brevicornis; assembly: GCA_031353405.1. Classification (NCBI taxonomy): domain Eukaryota; kingdom Metazoa; phylum Arthropoda; class Insecta; order Lepidoptera; family Papilionidae; genus Baronia; species Baronia brevicornis. The sequence continues at coordinate 424,449 of JASFAT010000877.1, read as the reverse complement.
TTATCTTGGACGCTCCAAGAATTGGTAAATAGGTCTAAATGAATCCTCTCGACATTTTGATTATGAATTTGTATGAAATGGAAATCACAGTTTATGAGTCAGAATCGACCATATTGAATGCTAAATATTATATATAAATTATGTGATCAGTTGAAAGCAATTTCGAGCAAAAAGCTAACAAAATGATTCAATTAATTATGATTTTTCGTTGCGAAAACCTTAGGGCTTGAAGACGAAAGTCTTTGTGCCTTCTCCGCGTAATCTTATTTGGTGACGAAATATGGATACTGACTGTTCTCTGCTTTTCGCTGTAGAGTAAAGACATCGATATTTCTTCCAGTTATTGAAGTGAGGTAGCAATGGCCTGGCTTGAAGTAGACACAGCATCTTTGTAAATGTTGTGTGGTGTGCCCCCTCGCCAAGACGGGGCGAGTTAGCAGAAACTGGATGGGTGTAATCGAAGTTCAGGCTAGATCGTGCACATTGGGCGAGGACATAGGCCATTAGTTAATTTTTAAAGAAGCTAGTTGTTGCATATAAGTGTTATTTTTCATTGAATCTAGGATAGCGATCAAAGGTAATGTCCCAATTTATAAATATCTATTTACGTTCATCGCGCGGCGAGTGAAGTGTAAGTGATTCAAATTATTCCGGCTTTGTAGTTATACGGAAAGCGAAGGTAGGCCACTGGGTACGATACATATCATTTATTGGTGAGTTTTCGTTCTTATTGTTATAGTTATTTTTAGATTATCTTATGTATAGTAAGTGAAAATCTACAAGTATATATGTAAAGTCCTGCATATATTTAAAGTTTTCTTGTGATTCTGTGGTTCTGATAATGATTATTACAATATCAGTATTTTAATATTAATTGCAACTTGTAATGTGGATTAAAATGTTTTTAATCCACATTTTATCAATAAATCAAGATTTTAATTTCATACCAAAGCGGGCAAACCCATATATAATACATATTTTACATGCAAAAGGGATTATTAAGGCGACATTCTTCTTTGGGAAGAAAGTGTTTGCTCCCAGCTCTCTGTACACAAATGAAAATGTAAAAGTATACTAAACGTGTTCAAGGTTTTGTAAATATGGTTCTTGGCTGTTCATCTCACCGTGAGTCAACATTCAAACAGGTGATAACAAATATTAAAATTCCTCAAACAAATATTAAAAAACCCCGGCAAAAGAAATCTTATAGCCTATCTATAAGTGCAAAGTGTTTTTTTGATTAATATTATGAAGTATAAATTTATTAACTTTGAGAGTTAAATAACAAGATCTCGTTCATAGTACACTCAAAGGCATGGTATATTTGCTAATTTTGATAGAATTACTCTGATGAGCTACGCGCGATAAAGCCTCTTCTAGTTAGTATGTGTAAGATGTTTAGTTTAAAGTGCTTCATTAAAACCTATCTAACTGGTTTTAATAAATGGAAAGCTATTTCACAATTTTATTTGGTAAATTATTTCAGTTTGAAAAAACTTGTTAAGTTACAAAGACAAATATCGACATGTGTCAAGTTTTCAATTACCTGAGTATGTTACGCAAGTTAACAGGTTTATGTTCTTGTTAATTTATATTTCCATCGATCCATAAGTTAAGTGCTTAGCACTTATCGATGTAGCAATATCCATTTTCTTCGTTCCAAGGCTGGCTCTTGCATTTTCTTTATAAGCCTCTCCACCCTTGCATTATCATTTGATTGCTGTGTAAACTGTCGTCCTCTTTTCTTATTTTTGTCAAAATTTCATAAAAATAATTGATTGCATTACTCTACAATTAGTTTTTTATTTTTATTAATTATGTATACAACCTGATAGTGAATTTTTAATAATGATTTTTATTTAATACATATATCTATAACAAGTACTTCGAATTCATCTAATAGGATTGAAATATTCGTGAGTAAGATTTTACACTGAGTATAAATTAAAAATATTAAGGTCATCACACACGAGGACTACAAAGAAAATATATCGTAAATGTTTTGTTTACGTTTGAACACAGTGTTTATTCTGTGCTAGTAACGGGATGCTGAGTGCTCTATTTTTGGAGAAACTCGGCAATATATTTGATCTATCACGAGCCGACGCAGATTAAAATTCGGCTAATATGTCTATAATTTTGGTTCTCTGGCGAGTTTCTCCATTTTGAATCATATTTATTTAACAGAAGAACTCAAGAGTCTATCCCTCTCTATAGTTCTGTGAGCAACTTCTGTGAACTATTAGAGCAGATCGAGTATCAATGCCTACGTTTCGGCATCGTGAAAAAGTACAGGCAAGACGCATTGATCCCATGAAAATATTACTGTAAATATAAAATTAACGAAATAGAAGTTGTATAAATATGAAATAAAACACAAAAAAACATCGATAAAAACTTTTATTGATTAAGACGACTGAAGTCGACCTTGACTATTAAGCGTACATTCTCCCGACGTCTCTTTCATAATCGTCTGCTATATGATAAAGTTAAATTGCGTTAATGGTAACACTGGATTACATGACACAGAATTCGGAACGAGACGGGGCGGGGATGGAGCGCACGTGGGGAATGCCGGCCGTATACAGGGCGTGGAAAACGTGCGTCCATTTGATCACGAATACTTACAATTGTCTATCTAACAATTAGTTGATTTCTAATATCAAAAAATTTACAATGAAAATAGAATTTATTCTATAAATAATTTTGCACTTAGCAAGCGTCGGTCGCGAGTCGACTCAGTACGACCGGCGCCAGAGTGCAGTCTATCACATTGAAAGATTTATAAATTAAGGTACACTGAGCACATACAGGATGACACGTTTGATGAACACGCGTCACTACATGTTACTTATAATGTTATGTATGATAATTTGTGGGAGTCTACACGAAAAGATCTTTTAATGATGTACATAGAGTTGCATCGCAACCACCTGCTGTATCTTCTTCTTCCGGCCTATTCAAACTCCAGCGTTCACCATCAGAACGCCCCGAAGACCGACCAGTTGCAGGAGGATCGCGTGATTTGGGTCTAGTATCTGTGCTTTTTTTCTCCTCCTTCGTTTCTTTTGCTGTAGATAAACCTGATGTAGACGGTCCAGGATCTGTTCCACTACTCCTTCTAAGAAATACTTCAATTGCACTTCCAAGTGCACTTGCATCTACTACAGATCCAGATGGCTTGTCCCAGACAACAGCAGCTGCATCTGCAGGGCCCTGCTTTGAGTCAGGCGCAAATGTAACTTTTGTTTTTTTAGAATCATTGTCTTTCTTTTTTGTTGCTAGAGTTTGATGACGTCGCGTGAACCAAGTGGTACCAGCATCTATGCCCTTTTCCCTGAGAGTAGATGCGTCAAAACTGCTGGATCGCATATCTGCGAAGCGTCTAGTTCTATCTGGTTTTCCGCAGCGATCAATCTCTGTAGCAGACGACGTCAAAGCATTAAGCATATGTTGAAGGTCAGTATCGGTGCAAACGACGCCTACTCCGCTACGGGGAGGAATCGGTGGAGGCGGTGGCATCTCTGAGGCTCGACGTCGAGCAGGAATAGGTGGTAGCGGTGCACCCACGAAATCTGAATGTCTTCGACCACGATTCGTGTACCTGATAGACCCACTTATTGGGGATCGCTCATCAAGCGGCTGCACTTCGCAGACACGTTCATTTGATGTGTTCCATAATCGCATTCGCACTTTACGAGCTTGAACAATGTCGTCCATAATATCTAGTTGAAGATTATGTGTGCTTCCAAGAGAATCAGTTGCAGGTGGACCTACGAAAGAAAGAAAGAAAATGAAATATCTTTCATGACTTTAAATATACTACACTTACCTATTCTATTAAAACTTACATTTTTTAGCTCCGGAGTCTCTGCGCCGGCTGAGTGCAGGAAAAGCGGCTATAGATTCACGACGACCACGGCCAAATAAAGCTTGCGGTACGCGCGAAATCGTCACTACAGAATGTCTGGAAATATTACACACGTATACGATAACTACAGAAAATATATGAATAGATGATGATATATATATATATATATATATATATATATATATATATATATATATATATATATATATATATATATATATATATAATATTAATTATTCAAGACTGTAATTTGTTTTTGTGCAAAATAAATAAATAAATAATCCGATAACCGTTGAAGTCGACGAGTGCTTGAGTAGAAACCGTGTCTAGGCAAAAATATTGTGGAACGTTTCCCAGTTTCCCATAAAGTGGCTAGCAGAGACTGAGTTTTAGGCTGGTTGGCATGCTATGAGATAGATCTATGTATATGCAGCAGTAAAATGCCATAGGTTGATGATGATATATATATATATACTTCTTTGCAAAAAAAAAACGGGCACCTTACAGTCATTGCTTTTCATTACAGCTTTTCTATAGATAATATTAATATTTTTAGTATGTCATTAGCTTAGTTGACTAGAAGTTTATTTTTCTTTTTACAACATTTTTTTAATTTTTAAATCCTAGAATCGGCGTTTTAATCAATGTACAAAATTCCGTGTGAAAACTTTACTGTCCGTATAGTGAAATTAAGGCTACGAGTATTTTTATGGTACTTTAATAGAAAAAGACGATTAATTAATAATGAGTATGACCTCCCCTTGCAGCAATTACAGCATGTAATCATCTTCGCATACTTTCCACCAGGCTTTTGATGGTGTTCTGTGGAATATGTTCCCACTCAGCCGAGATTACACGTTTGAGCTCCCTGATATTTTGTGGAGGTGGCTGGATATATCGTACTCGCCTATTTAGGAGGTTTCAGACGTGCTCAATGGGGATAAGGTTGAGGTTTCGCGCTGTCCAGTCCAAACGACGAATACCGACCTCTTACATATAAGCATCTACGTCGCCATAACGGTGGGCCCGAGCATTATCATCCATGTAAATAGCATCTTCACCAATTACAGTCAGTATGGGTTATGCATTTGGACAAAGGATTCCTGTTATATACCTTTGCGCATTTAGTAAGCTATTTTCAATGTATACTATGTCGGTATGATAGAAATAATATAACTAAAAAGGATTATTTTAAAAAAATAAAAGTTTAGAATTATTTTTTTTTCATACCCAGACTTTTTATTAAGTGCCAGTAACATAGTTTAGCTATTAAATCTCTTTAGAACTAAATCATTACCACTAATATAGAAAAATTAAAACCGCAATGTGCAAAGGAGTGTATATATTTTACTAATTATAATAATAACGCTATATGATTACCTTCTTCCACCGGGCTGCGGTGGCGCTTGGCTGAGGGTAGCTAAAAAAGCTGCTTCACGGGCTTCCCGAGCGGCGCCTTCTCCCCTCTCAGATAGGCGACGAACCTGATATAAAGACGTGTTAAGTAAGTAAACGTTTTGGATGCTATGGCTCATACTTTCTTCTTCCAGATATAGTTACAACAAATGATTCAGGTAAAAAAGATAGATAAATAAATTATTTAATGTGATTAAATAATATTTAATTCACTTCATATGATTGATTATTTAAATATAAAATATTGTTTATTACCCTACCAATATAAGAAAAACCAGGACAGTCTATGCACAAAAAAATCTTAAAAGACGGCACAATTAGGGTCCTTGTGTCTCTTAAACTTGGTTTTCACACCGCGTCTTAATTAATTAATAATAAATTATGTAAAGATCTTTATTAATAATTGAATAGGCACAATCATTTGAAATATTGCTCAACTAACAAATTGGAATAGAAATGGGCTGTCCACGTTTGTCTACAAACCGATAACCATTGGAGTAGACGAGTGCTTGAGTGGAGACCGCGTCTTGGTAAACATAGTGTGGGAACCCCCCCCCCCTCTGACTAGATTCAAACCAAAGTTCAAAATTCTTTATTTCGACATAAGACACATTTACATTTAATTTATGGAACGTCAGCTTTACTACCATTTCGTAATGAGGTTCCTCTGAACGGATAACCAACGGCGAAAGAAACTCCGCAGGTATCGTCTTTTTTATTTTTATTTTTAACATGTCAATGTGTATAGATCAAACGTATAGTCTCGCAGATAAGCATGAGAACGTTCGGTTATATATATAAGTGGTATACAAGTTTCAAAGAAAAAAAAATATTACATGTGACAAACAGGCCCACGCAGACCGGTCTCCACAGGCGGCACCTGTTCCCAAGATGGAGTGACGAACTATGCAGAGCGAGTTGACGATTGGGCTAGTGAGCGCATTATGACTAGTAGCTGCAGATTGTTAATGTCGATGATAAGGAATTATTTGATATTATTAAAGTGCTAGAGTAAACCTTTACCTGACTAGCGGTAGGCCCAGAAGTGCACGACGGCGTGGGCAATGAATGCTTGCGTGTTTCTCGCCAGGGCGACAAGTGGTATGGGTCTGGTGGTGACTCTTGATCTATGGAAAGGTTGCGGATCGGTATTGCTGAGAGCGGGGCACACTCGCCTTCTTCAGTTCCACTCTCCTCTACGACGATCAGAGGCTCGCCACCACCGACTACTGCCATAGAACCTCGCCGCATCATCGCTATGAGTTGAAAGATGAGGTACATTTTTCCGTCTAATAAATGTTTATATTTTTCGACTAAATTTTTTTATTGTATCCTTTATAAAGTACCAGTTGCTTTATATTTATTATACAACCCTATATGTCCCACTGCTGGGCATAGGCTTCCTTATGTCCGGAAGAATGGACATTGACTATCAACACTTCTCTAACGCGGATTGATGGGTCAAGCAAGTTCCGAATAAATATTTAGAGGCTATACATAAATTTATCTAAATGTAGGAATCGAACTCGCAATGACTAATTGTGGAACACTTAGTTACGTCAAAATAGAAAAATGCACAATTTTTGTAAAATTTACTATATCAGTGTATTTAATGGATGAAAAGAAGAAAATGGATGGAAAAAAATGTGTATTTTTGTAAATAATCACTGAATCGTCTTATTAATTTTGATAAATTAAAATATGTTAGGAAAGTAACATCTAAAAAGAGAATTGCTTTAAAATATAGCGAACTTTCTAAGAAAAATATTTCATAAGGACTATATATAGACAGGAGAACAAACAACTGTTGACTTGCAACAGGTTTCCGCATCGACTGGCCAAGGCTGTTCTGGCACTGACCTATTTTCATGACCTCGACAATCATTCGCTTCCAGCTACATAAATCTCTATATTTGTAATTTCATCGAGTTACAATACATTTCTGTGTCAGAACGAATTAATTATTAACCTATCATTGTTTTCAAACGATAAATTGCTTTCAATTCAATTTTAGGTTTTATTTTAATTAAATTAATTACTACTTATATACATTATTTTGGGTATTTTTGTGTGGATATGAACTAATTGTTATAATATTGTGTTGTTAATTTAAATTCCATATTATGGTGACACAAGCACTATAAGTTTAGTTGGAATGATTAACAATAATTCTTAAAAAAATGTTTAATTATGTTCACACTAGATTGTAATCAGCGACGTATTATACATGTAAATAGATTATGATTATTAATAAATTATTTAATAGATTTATTTAGCTAAACATCTTTACTACAATTTCAAATAATGCAACATAAAATACATTTAATATTGTTACATGGTAAAATCGTGTGAGACTTAAAACCTGTTCTCTTATTGATACAATTTTAGTTTTTAATTTAGTGATGGGCTACTCTTCTGACTTCTTTTTGTTTAGTAACTGCTTAAACTCAATCGCAAATAAGTTCGGTACGCAGATTTAAAACACAGTTCTTTTTTTCATATTTTCTCGAATTTATTTATATCAAAAATCAATTGCAGTTTTAAATTTGAAATGAGAATTATAAGGCGTCGTTTGACTTTGAAGAATAAAACGGTAAAAACTTCAACACGAGGCACGTAAAATAAGGGTAATAAAACGCTATCAAGTAAAAAGGGACGGCTCGTAATAATGAAAAGAAAAATGGTATCAGAACGCGTTAAATATTACTTTACGTCGAGAGAGCTGTACTTTTAGACCCATTTTTAATTACGTTTTTTAATGACTGATCATCTGTGATACTTGCTATTTTCTAAGAATATGTTAACACTTACTGCATATAAAAAAAGTAACTTAAGAAATGATTCATTTTTATAGTCCAAAAAAGGATTTGAACTCACGATCTCTAATAGAAAACTTCAATACAACGTTCAATACAAGACTTCAATACAAGATTCAATACAATGTTGTATTTATTTATTTAAAACAAAATCCATTTTATTGTTAAAACTTATATAAATAATTAAACACTTATGGAGCTAATAATGGATACATTTTATTAACTAAAAATATATACAAATTCGTTGCTCACGGCGTTAATCTATATACTATTTGTTTATACACATGTGTGTACATGTGTGAGAGGCAGAGTGTATATTTGATAATTATTATTTTCTGATAGGATTTTTAAAAAGTTTTTTTAAATGAGTGGTGTGAATTAAATCTAGGCATTTAAATATGTTATTGTAGGAATTATGTGTGCAAGAAATAACTGAGTTTTGAGTAGTGTATTGTGTTTTTAAAATGTTGTTTTAAAATTGTTGTCTAGATAGACGTTTATTTTATTAACTGTTTGTTTGTTGTCTGGGCTAATTTTTGAACCAATTTTATTGAGACTCATACTAGAAATTAGGGGGCTTTATTTAATATACTTCAGGCTACATTTATCACGAAATGTTTTGAGGTCGTCCAATGTGCTTAAAATTCGTGAAAAGCGGATTAGCAATAATGAGAAAAATATGTTTTATTTAACCTTTTGGAATTCGACTAAACCGTATTTTAATCAAGTAACTTTAAAACCTATTTAGAAACATTCATACGTATTTACGGAAAATAAAAACATCTGCACACTGCGTATTATGCTCCATTCCTTCTCCAAAACTGTCTAAAAAGTCTCTTCTTATTAATGGAATATACAAAGGTTGGTATAACTTATTAATGGAATATACATGGGCTGGTATAACTTATTAATGGAATATACATAGGCTGGTGTAACTTATTAATGGAATATACATGGCTGGCATAACCTATTAATGGAATATACAACATGGGCTGGTTAATATAACAATAATAACTTTAACAAATTCATTTCCAAATAAAAGTATACGTTTTCAAAATTATCGCCTTTTTTGTAGTGTTACTGTAATATTAATTCCTTCGTTTACTTCATTATTAAAAATGACTTTTGTATTATATTCCAATTTAGATTTAAAAAAAATGTTAAGGTTATATTTTCAAAATTTAAGTTTATATTTTCATTCACAGAGGCAACGTTTATTAAATATGTTTGTATAGTTGAAGAAGGCTTTTCATATGTTAAGTTCAAATGAACATACAAAGATGTAAGGCCGATAAAGTTGGAATGGGACGTCGAAGTTTGTTAAAAGCCCCCCTTAGGAACCATTTGTTACAGTGTCAGACACTCGCCCTAATGAAGGCTCTTGCCAACACGCGTCTATTGTCTATTAACTTTGATACAATCAAATACGTCTTTTATAAGTTCAATTTAATGTTTTTTTTTGTTCGTTATTGGTGTAATAAATTGGTTTAAAATGTGTATTATAGACATTAAAAGATCTACATAAAACTTGTGTTGATGATATTAGCATGTTCTCTGTGTTAAAGGATCTAAAATAACGAATTTATCACTCCAAGACTTTAATGGTGTTCTCTCATTCTATGCGGGAAGCCACATCTCAATTCTTACAGTATAATCGATACATAATTTTTTATTTATATTTGTCATGCCATGTAAAGATAAATTAATTATATGCAATTGACAGCAAATTTATTTATTTGAGCGGGTTACACATTATTGTAAAAATAGTTTTCTAGGAGATTGATTAGATCTCATACACATTACAGTAAAGGTCGGTTGAGAGTTCTAATAGATCTCAAACGTACTGCCTGAGAGTGAAAGTTCTTAGACAATGACAACATTTGAATACACGTAACACTGATAAGTCTTTCATCAATAATTTACTTACTATTGCGTCCAATAAATTTGTTCATAATAATCCTTAATAATAATAATCATAAAATAATAAAATAAATCTTATCTTATATATAATAGTAATTTTAATAGTTTTTGCTTGCACCCGGACGTGCTTCGGGACTACATCCTTACTAAATGGGCGGAAATTCGCTAGGCAACTGCCCTTGATCATAAGCTGCCACTGTAGAAAGTGATAGTTTGATCATTTCCTTATTTTCCCACCTTTTCAACAAAAAATACTTTCACTGATGACTATTGAAGTTTTCTATTAGATTATTTCACTGATGACTAGGTAGGTCTATTACTTACAAAAGTTAAAGTAAATAATAATGATGATACAATACCTATCTGCGTATGCACACGACATTGTGATAACAAGTAGGTCGCAGTATGGAATAACGCGCTATTTACGAACGCTGGTAGAGCATGCTGCAAGGTTCGGCCTGCTAATTAATGTGGCAAAGACAAAATATCTGCTGCTGCTGCCCGCAAGTTAATAAAGTAAGAAAAATAATAAAATAAGAAAATCTTAGAGTTGACGAAGATGAATTTGAGGTCGTTGAAGAGTTCAAGTACCTTGGGTCCACGGTCACCGTCCAAAACAGAATCGAAGAAGAGGTGCGCCTCAGAATATAAGCAGGGAACAGATGTTTCTTTTCTTGCAAGAAATTGCTGGCCTCAAAACAGATATCTAAGAGCAACGAAGCTAGTAATTTATAAAGTGATAATAAGACCTGCGATAGTAAGATGTACGAAAGCGAAACCTGGGCTTGAGCTTACGGTTTTCGAGCGGAAAATACTGCGAAAATTGTCTTCGGATCTGTAAGGGAAAGTGATGGAGTATACTGCATCCGTATAAACCACGAACTGAACCGCCTGATAGGCAATGAAACCATTGTTCAATTTTGCTAGGCGCAAAGGCTGCGATGGGCAGGACATCTAAAATCATTACAATTTGAACACCTCAGCAGAGAAGACCACGCGGTAGACCCAGGAAGCGTTGGAAGGATTGCATTCAGGAAGATCTGGCTATGCCCTAAACAAAAATGGCTGAAGACAAATTGTGGAGATGGAGAAGATCCACGCCGGGTTGTAACGCCAAAGGAAGAAGAAGATAAAATACCAATATAACACTCAAATAACATCGGCAAATAATTTCTTTTGTTCCTTTCAAATATAAACATATTATTTAATAAATATAGATTAAAATACGACCACTGACCGTGTTATATTCCTGCCACTCACGTCCTCTTACCAACGGAAATGAAAGTAGCTGACACATGTGACGGAGACTAATACTTATTTGTGAGAAATACACAGGGGATGAAGAAAAACATGCAATGGGATTTGATACATCAAATTACATATAAATTGAACTATTGTACAAAAATACATATAAATTGAACTGTTGTTGTATATATAGTTCACAGCAGTTTAAATTATATTTAATTACTGTTTAATAGTTAATTGATGTGAATGAGCCATGGACATTGCGATCGATACAAAAATTATTTACTTATACTTTTAATTATAGCCCATTAATGACATATATACATAAATGGGGATTTAAAATCAAAGTGTTCAGAAAGTATTGATTAAGATTAACTTTTCAATCATTAACGAAACAGTACAACTACCATCGAATGTATGAGATTTCAATGTGAACTTTATGAGACAAAAAAATTATTTAGTAAAAAATATTTAAAGTAACCTAGAGAGACCAAATGAATATTTTTATTGAGTCAGAACAAAATACAATATGTGATTGTTGTTGCATTGCACTAAAAAGTTATCACGGGAAGCGTTTGCTAAATGTTCTTATCTATCTATGAAACAATCTATTGAAAATTATCGACATTATAGAAGTTTTAAGCAGCCATTTTTGAAATATTATATTAAAAATATATTATAATTAAAAAACAATATTCAAGAATTTTAATACTCTACTACTACTACTTGCACGATTTAATATGACGATGTAAATTCCTTCAGTGGCGAAACCACTGCATCGGAGTAAATGATCGCGAGTTCGTTTCCCGGACCGGGATAAACAAATTGTATTGTAAAATCCACAAGTATTTATACGGAGTGAGGGTGCTCAGCTAATTTACTTGGACAAGCTCGGAGGGCTAACGGCCATTCCTCTAGAAATGGGAGAGGCCCGCGCTCAGCAGTGGGACAGAAATAAACTATGAAAAAAATTACTGGAAGACAAATGCACTTTTTAATTACTGTTTCAGTTCAGAATTATTGAATAAAAATTATTCTTATTTGTAGAAACCGGTCTCTCGGTACCGATTCAGAAATTAAGGAGTTTTAAAAAGAATGCAAAAAATATATTACAAAATATTATTCATTCAAACAGATGAGATATTGTGAAGTTAGATGAATATCAATTACATCATTTGTTTGAATATACAAAAATGTGATTCTGTATAAAAAGACAGGGACACCATGTTATCAAATCGGGAAACCATTTGTTGCATATTTTTAAACTTTGTTGTTTATGAAAAACAACAAATATCAATACCAATTGATAAAATTGTAAATTGAAATTCGAGTTCTTGTATTTCACAGTTAATTGTCTATTTGCAATAATCCTAAATTAAGAAAAAATAACAAAATAGGTACATCCATGCAACACAACACCGGAAGTTGGTGGATAATTATTGCGTAAATAATTCCAATATTTACGAAATCTTTGAAGGTTAAATGTACAGGTGCATCGCGCAATTAGTATCCACCTGGAGGTTGAGGAGTTTATGGTGGCAGGTGGGGGTGGGATGAAGGGTTGGGGTGGGGAGTACAGAGGGGGAAGGATTCGGTTGCATGCGTATGTTTGTTAGAGTATCGCGTACCGGCGGGTGCGTGGGAAGTTGCGCGGCGCGACGTGCGCTCTACTCAGCGGTCGAAGAGGCACTGGGTCTACGGGGCGGGCTCGCAGCCTCTCCCGGACCGCCGCCCGCCCAATCTCATGCTTTCCCTCCTCAAAGTTTCCGATGCACCTATCCTCACTCCAACTACTGCGTCAGAGCTTTAGCACTACTATGTGTACTTTAATTTAGTTATCTCTTTAATGAAGCTTTATGGTCGGGATTTGGTTTCGTAATATAAGTCTAAATCATAAGTTACTTAGTAAATCAGTACATTTACGGTTCGAAAAATATTTTTAAGACACTTCGTTTAAACTTTTTAATAATAAAAATAGGATATAAGTATTTAAAGTAATATTATCATCATTATTAAATGTTTAAATATGCAATATTTAAGTTGACAATAATATTTGCACATTCAGAACAAATGACGCGAAAAATTAGTTTTTGAATATTAGAATTCTCGTTAATCACTTAAGCCAAAAACACTTAGGAAGATATGTTTTACATCAAATGGTATTTAGAATACCATACACATAGGATTGCAATTAAGTTATTATATTGACAATAATTAAAAAAAATTTTATCAGTCACTACAGATTTAAAACATAACTCCAAACTTTCATTCTTTAAACGAATACTGGTATTCTGAATAAAAAAACTAAAGCTGTACACGTTACCTTGAATTCCAAAATTCATCCATCCTGGTTGGATCACTTAAATATAAAAATAATAATAAATTACATATTGATATTATTACATATATACATATTATGTTTCCAGTTCCATCGAATTCAGTGGGTCAAGAAAAACAGGGACTCAGAAGCCTCGGGAAAATGTCACTGCTATTTTTTCCCCGAATCCGACCTTAAATTTGACCTCGTTCATTAGATCAAGCACAGAAAGTTGCTTGCGAAAATGTTGTACTTATTTAAAAAAAACATTTTAATCTTGCGTTCGTGAATCTTTAGAGATAGAAGCTCCTTAAGAAATGTCTCAATTTTCGTAAGATTACTTCTATAAGGTTTTATGAAAAGGATAAAATTTTTTTAGAGCTATTACGGCTCCATTCGACTCAGTTGGTCTTCAAAAATAAAACAAACAATTCTTTTTCATATTTCATTATTTTTCTTATTTTGAGATAAATAAAGAAAGCCTACGACAAGCTAAATGGTGTAGTGGCGAAGTTCCCACTTTCGAAGTCAATGGACACACATTCCGTTGCCGTATCGAGGTGTATATATGTACGTCATACAGGTATTTATGCCAATCCTCCTTAGACAATTTATGGTTTATGTATATATTTGTATTATTATATTATTGACTGTAAAAAATAAAAACGCGGCTTGTCAAAATCTTCATACTTGAATAAATTTTTTGTATGCAAATCTCATAGTAATATTATTTGCATAGAGCACAGCTGGTTTATACTTGTTGGAGTGAGAGTCACATGTTAATATTTAATGAAACCCTGATTAAATATTAACATGCGTTTTACAAAATGTTGCTGTAAAATATAAGGAAAATAATATTATAATATTTCTTTTCGGGGGAATTTATTGCGTCATAGGTTTAGGATTTCTTTTTGAGATGTGAATATCGCTGTTAACAACATTACAAAATTTGTTTTCCAGTTTCGTGTAGCTATTTTACGTTTAAATTATTTTCTAGAGAGATATTTTATGTGTAGCACGGCTTGCCATATGTCTCCTTATTACTGGAGGAATGGATTGAACCTACCACGCTTGTCTAAGGTGAATTGGTGGAGTACCTAGACTCGGAAACACTCGGAATAACCTATAGCTTATACATACATATATTTATCTCGATGCAGATATTGACAACAACAATTTATCCAGAAGAAATAACTTTCCTCCGTCTACTTTTTTATACTTTATTAATAATAATAAAAAAATCATAATTATTCAATTATCACCATAAGTAAACGAAGTGTCGAATTCTGTAATTCCTATTTAATTGCCTTTTCCTAAACTACTTTATCTTATTATAGGCGAAAAGCATTAAAAAAGCTGGAAAGTTGAGAAAACTTTTAATATTATCTGCTGACTGAAGGTAAATTATTTAATGGTTTATATTTTTTGTTGACATCAGATTTTTATTTTAATTTATTAATATTTTAAAAATCAGAATTTTTATAAGTATAGTAAAAAGTGAGGCAATTTATTTTGAATCCTATGATCGAAAAAAGGGAGAAGGAAAAAAGGTAGATAAAAAAGGAAGTTTACAGATCGACTAAAAGAATGACAAATATAGAGACGTATAGTGAATTGAAGCTTGCCTTAGAAAGGAGAAATTAGAAAGTGCTACGAACTGAAATATGCATTGTCAATTATTCTTTTTAATTATTTCCATTATCGTTATCTTTATCATCATCAGCAACAGCGTGCAGCAATTTAGTGCTGGACACAAATATGTATATAAATTTCCCCAAACACGCTAGAGCCCTACCTTCATCGGCATTATATGGAAAAAAAATATTGCTTCACTATTATTTACTCTAGAGAGTTTATTATCTAGATGTCGATAACATCTGTTGACTGAAATATCTAAGGCGAATCGATGGCCTACTTATTTGCATTCAGTGCGGAGCGTATCGCAAAGTTCTATTGTTGTATGAATACCCCTCTTGTGTAAATAGTATAATGACCGACGAAAGGTTGATTTTTTAATAAACCATGTAACAGATGGAAGCTGGGGAGTCTTAAAAATTAAAAAACTTGTTACTGATGCTAACATAATCGTAGAAACTCCGTTTCTATCTAGGCACAGACTCCGTTGGCTTGAGCATCTAGGGAGGATGGAAGAGAAACGCGCTACCCAAAGGGATGCATATATATATATATATATATATATATATATATATATATATATATATATATATATATATATATATATATATATATATATTATAGCCATGGCAAGGAATCGCATAAGACCGCGACCAGTGGCATATTCTCGAGCCAGATGAGTAGACGCCCAGAGGTAGACGAGTACTGGAGTAAAGATCGCGACTTCTCCGCTTCCTGGGGTGCTCCCCGGCTAGGTGGATCGATGATCTGGGTAGGCAGGCTGGCAGAAACTGATGAAGTTAATGGAGATTGGACTAAGTTAAAAGCCTATGTCTAGTAGTCGATTGCTCCAAAATTATGATGACGATATGATGATATGGTGTCATTTATGTACATTAGTAAGATAAATTATTATTATTGTTATCGACATGATACCTGCAAACATATAAGATCAAGGTTTCAGAACACGTTTCAGTTATGATTGGGAATGGCGGTTGGGATTGAATATTATTTTTATGAGAACATTGTTGTTATTTAATTTATAATAAACAATAACCCTTTTATACACCGGTAACCTTAACGATAACCCATCGATTTTTATAGAACATTTTTATTTTTACTTCTTATAATTATTCACAGGCATAAACACAGGAATTTTTTTATTATAAAAGCTTCGTAATATAACGAATAAAATAACCATTAACAATAGCTAGGAGCGACCACCTTCGATTAAATTATTTATGCTTGCTTGATGATTTTGAAATAATAAAATCATCAATACCAACAGCTTACACAGGTTGTCCACTGTTGGACATTGGATTCCCTTAAGTCGCGTCACTTCTCTAAGTTCATTCTTCAACTTGACGTTCAGTCAGCCGCCCTGTGCAGATTGTCGCCTATTTCACGGGAAGTGTTCCACACAATATTTTATATAGAATAAAGTAGTTTGCAACATTATTTTAACAGCGCATATGTATGTCCCACTGCTGAACATGAGCCTCACTATTTCTGGAGGAACGGATGTTAAACCCACCACGCTTGTCCAATACGGATTGGCGGGGATACCAGACATGGAATAAATATTTGTAATCCATACATATATTTATTCTGATACGGGATCCAACTCGCAACCATTGACTCCGCGGTCGGAGGACTCTGCCACTGAGCCAATTGGTCACAGAACATTATTATATACAAATCATTGAATATCTCAGTCGCTATCTTTATTTATTACGAAAGTATAAATAGGCCATCTCGAATTCAAACCAGGAAGCTTTAAATTTATGTTCTCAAGTTTTCTGTGGCGTTTAGCTTTATTACACCGCTGGCTCCGTACTTTCTTTTAAATCGCAGCGAGTTTTAATTTACTATACGAGAAGACACAACGTGGCGGCCATCTCCCGAGGGGAAATTAGTTTCATAAGTTTTAGTCTTATATGCAAAATTTATTGTTCACTAATAAGTGCAAGTTTGTGTAACTACGGGGTTATATTTACCTAACAAAAAATATCACTCGCATTACGACCTAATTGGACGGAGCCAATGACTGCGGATTCGATTTCCAAATAGAGATATGCATACGAGTATGTAAGGCATAAGGTAGCTTCCTATTCCTAGCGTGGGTGTCCCGCCTATCCATGGTGGAGAAGCGAGTTGTGCATTCATTTCTTTAGAAATAGAAACGCCCGTGATCAGTTGTGTGAAATATGTATATGGGTTGAGGAAAAAAATTACTCGCATTGAAATATTATATCGCTACGGCGAAATGAGGCGTAATTTCAGAGAAAATACAAAACTGTCAACTGCACAGGATATAGTGCCTATATAGAGTAAGGGCAAACGAAGGACACATGAAATATACGTAAGTGATCGCAGAGACGTTACCTCAGAAATAAAAAATCGAACCAGACGATCGTCAATTTGTGTAAAAGTAAAAAACAAACAGGCTTTAATATATGCCTATTTATTATATATCTACCTCTATTATATACCTTCTATAATATATTTTAGCATGTCTAGAATAGAATATATGTGGACAGTCAAAAGTTTTACTTAGCTAAGATCCGCGACAAGCAAAACAATAACAGAAAATTAATAATGTGTGTTTTTTCCGTTGGGTTTAGTGGATTATTTGGAACTTTAAACCAAAAACTTACCGAAAATCGGCCATCAACTCTCCACCCACCAACCACTATACACAACGCCAAACACACACTATCACTTTTCCATCTTGTACACGACACGTGTTTCGCCCCATTTAAATTAATTAAATAAATTAAAGGGGAATTTACAATATTTATTTGATCGTTCAGTATCTGAACGATCAAATAAATATTGTAAATTCCCCTCTTTTGAATATATTCTCTTAAAAAAAGTGTGAAATTCGTTTAATACAATAAAATGAATTGTCATATTTACTAAATAATAAGTGGTGACGTAAGTTTTGACACACCTGTATCGCCCACATGTTGTTTTCTTACATTGTGGGTGGGGGTTTGTTTATATAAGGCGCCCGTTGTAATGGCGGGTCACTTTTCGGTTGTCTTCCGTAGAGTCTACTATACCTGAAGATGCCTCGTGTTGGGGCGAAACACGTGTCGTGTACAAGATGGAAAAGTGATAGTGTGTGTTTGGCGTTGTGTATAGTGGTTGGTGGGTGGAGAGTTGATGGCCGATTTTCGGTAAGTTTTTGGTTTAAAGTTCCAAATAATCCACTAAACCCAACGGAAAAAACACACATTATTAATTTTCTGTTATTGTTTTGCTTGTCGCGGATCTTAGCTAAGTAAAACTTTTGACTGTCCATATAGTGATGGATTTCCGCAAAGTAACGCCTGACTCCATTAATAATAGAATATATGTCATATGGTACGGCATTCATGTCTTCTACTTAAATCAGACACCGCATATTATCTAGCGGAAGGGTAGTGGCTGAAAACCAGCGATACAGGGGAATCCCTTCTTCTGTTAAGAAAAGCTGTGACCATTTCTTTGCCCAAAAATATTATGAACATATGTAATAAACCTTAATAATGTAATAAAAGTGAAATATTTACAGAAAAACTTAAATTTTTTATCTGTAATTTTACATATTCTGGTAAATGTGGATATCGAAAGATGAAGATATCAATCAATGCTTAAAATAACGATTTTCACAAGAAAGTTTTCAGCGCGCCTATTCTCCCCTTTGTTTTTCTTTGCTTATCTTTTAATTCTTTAAGACTTGAAAATTTGCTTTAGATTACTTTATTCATACGGTTTAGTGAACTTGAGCTGTGAAAGTGGTAACCATAGTTTTCAATACTCAAAGTTTAGTTCATGGATGGATAGATATAAGTTTTAAAAAAGTTTTAAAAATCTATCATAATGAACGTGTTTCTTAGATGTATTATTAAATCGCATATTAAATGCATTTGACGTTAAGTACATATAGTTATAACATGCGGCTTTTTTAATAATTGAAAATAAATAGTTCACCCTGGCTCTAATGAGATGGCCCTCTGTCTGAGTTCTCCCTCAAGACAAGGAGTTCTTCATTATAACATCAACAATATGTTAAACACCCGAAACTGGGTCAAACTATTTACGTAAACCTAAATTGAAATAGTTATATATTTAGAATAGAACGACCCCAAATATTTTGGAACTACTGTTATACTGTTCAAAAGGCTTGAACACCTTAACTGTTATAACTGGTATAACTTGTATGAAAATGATTAAAAAGGACAACGCGTTGGATCTGGTAACATGTCTAAATTAGACGGCAATATGCAATTGTAAGCATAAAAATAACAAAGGGCTGGAAATCTCTGTAGGACAACAGTTGGAGTAGGAGAGAGCTGGAGTGGAGACCGCGTCTTAGTAATTGTAGTGTCCACGCTTCGGTTTCATGGATAGACATGCAGGGTGCCTGGCAAAGACTGGATGCTTGATTCGAAGATATTTTTGCTGATTACCTATTGACTTCTACAGCTTTATGGGATAATGGGAGACTGGATGCATGTAGTTGAAGATCAGGCAAGGTGGTGTGCCTTAAAAGAAATCCTTTTAACTATTTTTTTAACATATGACGTACATACATTTCAATAATTTCAATGTTATATAAAAAGTAAAAGAATGCGTTTTATATATAAAACCTTTTTAACGTAGATATATTATATGTTTCTATAAGCTTGAAGGCTTAATATTGTCTCAACCGCTAAACTGGGTTAATCCAAGAATAGCTCCAGTTAAGTAAAACCTGCTGTATATTAGTATGTCATGGGATTAACTTGAGGTATTAAAATAAAAGTGACAGTATATTATTTTCGAAATACGTATATGCAAATGTTATTTTCTAGATATATTTATATAGGTTAATGTCCGTTCTTCCAGTAATGGGGTAGATCCGTACCCATAGTGGGACATATATGGCTTGTAAAAATAAAAAATAAATGCTAAATATTTATTTTTTCCTTTCTAATTTTATCGTATTAAATAGTACTTTATCTAAAGACGAATCATTGAGGTTTATCAGACTAAACTCATACACATGATATCTATCCTTTTAAGCTTAAAGTACCTATAATACTGCGATTTCATACGTCGAACCTACCAAATTTAAGAATAAGTCCTTACCCAAGATATCAAGTTATATATTTCGGAATGTGAATTAGGTGCTACGTATAATATTTTTCTACTTTGAACTTTTAGAAGGTTTTATTTATATTTAGATTTCAGTTTTATTTATAATGAAGGGGCATCGTAAATTAGGATCTCCATCTTTTCTTGGGGAATTTCTTTGGCTTCCAACTTTAAACGAGCCCAAGACATTTGTTAATTTGTATCATGTTGAAATGATGAAAAATAATTTTATTGAAATGAATGAAATTAAACAACTTTACAACATAAATTTGTTATAATTGCTCAGTAAAGTGCTCTTTATTATCAATTAAGTTGCAGCTGCCACCTGGGATATGTGCTTATTGCTGGCGTACGTAATAAAATGATATTCATGTATATATTCATGCACTCTTGCAATAAAATTATATTTATTCCCTTTATTTGTTCAAATAAAATATTTTTTTTATTACTACGTGGCTTTTTTAAAAGACACCTTTAAATTATCTTTCAAGTCCAGTCATCGTTGTTTGTTGTTGAAATGAAAAGAAATAACGAAAAGGAACATATTATGTACAACGTTGGAGCGATTTAAGGGATGTGGCAAAAGTTAGTCGTGCTAAGAGACTGTTCTATTCAAATGATGCTTCTCGTTTTCTACTTCTAGAATATGAACAAGAAAATAGAATGTAATAAATGTTAATTCACTATACTACGGTTGTTAAATAGCTTTCTGTGTAAAGTCCACTTTTATCTAAAAAAGTAATATACAATTTCGCCCAATGTTAGACCGAGATTTTTTTTAAAAAGAATACTTGCAGTTTCATTAGAATTCTTGTTAACCATTCCAACTAAGGACGACCAATTGGCTCAGTGGCTACCGGCTATGGAGTTATGGTTGCGGGTTCGATTCCTGTATCGGGATAAATAAATGTATGGCCTACACATATTTATTCCGAGTCTGGTTACTCCACCAATTTGCATTGGACAAGCGTGGTTTAAATGATCGTTAATGGGGAAAAAGAGAGGCCCCTGCCCACCAGTGAGACATACATATATAGGTTGTGACAAAAAAATTTTTCAACTAAATACGTGCCATTCAAATTTCGCCAATAAAATATTTTAAATAATAGTTCACATTAATTGTACTTGGGATAGACTCAAACTCACGATAGAAAGCGCAACCTCAATACAGCTGTTGGTGCTTATATTGTAGTTTGCGTACTTCTCAAAGAGCAATTGTATTATATAATAAGCAAACTTCTTTTCATTTCTTGCGGGCGCGCGATGTCGATTATTATAATGTAAATATACATAGTCACTTTGGTATAACCTAAATTCATTGAGCGCTTCGATTTCACTCTCATTGAAATATCGCCAGTTATAAAGTCCCCCGTTTCATATATGTCAAAGCGTAGCCGGCCTTTGAGGCATTCATTAATATTCACGGAGGAAATTCGATATCTGAACGTTAGAACAACGCATTCACCTAGTTAGTAATAATACTTATTGCTGTAATGTATTTTTGGCTTATCATCATCATCAACAACAACAACAACCTACAGCTGTTCATTGCTGGAAAAAGCTTACCAAGTCTTCTAGTATATCATTCAAGACACCTAGACGTGCCACTTTCTTTCAGCTGATACAGATCATCGGGTCTGATCTGATCAGTGCGTATCACATACTACTCTTGCCGAGACATGATCTCTCCTTCAGCACTCGCCTACTGCAATAGTTGTCGATTCTCCAACAAACGTAGTCAGTCTATCGCCTTTGTTCTATGTTAACCCGGCGAACTATGTCGATGACTTTAGTTTTCTGGCGGATTTGTTCATTTCAAATCATTGCCACTAGAGAAACTCCCAGTATAGCTTTGTCTAGGGCCTTCTCTTGTTCTTTTCGTCTTAGGCCGTACTTATTTTTGGTCTTAAATTGACACTAAATACATAATGCTATAATATGTTATTATTTTTTATGTATTTTAAAATAATACTGTAATTACTTTAATAGTTGAGTCAAAGAACCGTTCACTTAGTTTATTGGTTAGAATAGTAGCTGTCCGTAGACGTCTCTAACGGTCTTTCGTGGACACACGTCTCTTGAATCCCTAGATCGTATGTGTTAGGGAATATCGCGGGATAGAGAGTACTGCGATATCAAATATAAATGATAAAAGTAGGAAAAGAGAGTAGAGAAGACTAGAAAGAGAACGAATGGGTGAATCAGTATATAAGATTTCGCTTTATTAAAGTAGACAACATTAAAAAAATAAGCTTTTGTCTTTATTTCTGGATATTACATTTAATACCTTGTTGAATGTTAACAAGCATACCTGCGAAGTTTATTTTGCTGTTCCTTCTTCGTTTACAGGAACCTTATTACGAAATGGTGGTAAAGCTTTATTGATAACATACTGACGGTTGATAAATTAAATGTAATTTCTTATCTCGAAATAAAGAATTTTGAATGTGAATAATGTGCTTACCTGAATACCAATGAATTGATTAGATACATGTTAATTAGTAACACCTGAATCACAAATTCATAACTTTGTTGAAATGTAATTATCTACTGTTAATGAATCCCTTATTCAATTAGGGTTGCGAACGTGTCCTATCATTGCGTGAATCGTAATAATTAGAGTGGATATATGCTATTGTATGTATAGATTAATTTTAATCACAATTTGATTTCTACTATAATATACCACGATGTACCATAATGACTATGGGCAGCATTTGATTTAATTAAAGTCTATAAAAACGAATACACGTCGATTAAATATCAAAATTCGTAACTCTAAAATTTTTTTTTTCATTTCTCATTTTTGATGTCATCATATGGATAATGTTAGGTGTATTCGATGAATACTTCGTATTTATATCAAAAATACCTCTTGTTATATCTAAAGTAAGAATTGTTTTATAGACATTACCGGTACTATGAAAGAAAATTAGTATTACGTTTTTCTTGTAAAATTTACTCATATTAATTTAATCATTCTAATAATATATTTGTATGTTTATGGTTTTATTCGCGATTTAAGCGCGCCCCCGAATAGATGACGCCCGCGTAACATCTTACACGATCCCGACGACGAAACGGCTCATTCGGATCTACCCATGTCACCAAAGCTCGCACGCACCCCGGCTCTAGCTAAGCACAGAGAGTAGGGAACACTTGCACGAGAAACACCGGTCATTTATCGTCCTTTATCTTTTTCAAAGGCAGGAAATGCAGTGCATTCAATGTTGCTGGGACTCATTTGTAGCGATATCTTGCTTCTTAAAAGCAAAATACTGTCAGTGTTTTGTTTCATGATATTCTTCTTCACTACTTAAATAACAATAAATGCTGTAATTTTATTTGAAATTATTTTGTTTTGTATTTTATTATATTCGTATATATATTGTTTAAAAATACTTTATATTTTATTATAAAATCTATCCTTTAAGCTTATTTATAAAATGCGTGTACTTAATGTTCTCATTTATTATATCACTTTATGGTCACTATTTAAAGTTAATGTTCAAGCTAGTGCGCAAGCATGCAGTAAAACACAAAGCGAAAGAAAATATGTGAAATTAGCTTCCGTCAGAGTGAATAATACAAAGTTATCGCTAAAAACCCGCATTTGTTTTGACTGCCGTGTTTCGTGTAACAGAGAGGCACTTTATGTCAAATGGTGAGTCGGTACAAAACTGACAACAGAAACTGTTGTCAGTTTTGTACCGACTCACCATTCAAGTCGTTTTTTCTTCGCACCTGTAGCACATTTAAAGGTTTGTTAAATCTTGGCTTTTAAATCTTAGTCATTTGTACTAAAGAGAGTATTAAATATATGAATTACTTAAATTTTCCTCTCTAAAATCAAACATTTATAAATATTATCAAAATATATTAAAATTGTTAATGATATATCATCATTGAATACTAACATCAACAATTAATCTTTAATTTTATATTAATAATGATAAATAAAAATATAGAAATTAAAATCTTATTTAAATATATTATATTATTTTTCAGTCCATTCCTGAATTTTGGGCTCCCGCAGAATTGGGTGTTGTCATAATCCCCACGCGTTGCGGACGGATTGGGCATCGTAGACTGGTTTTTATTCTTAAATAGATACCGTTGCCCAGCTACGCCTCATACGAATCACACTCATAGTCGCCTCGTACGAGAACCATGAAAAGATATGTGGTTGCCCTAATTTATCTCGGGAATCCTACAACAATTATATCTTTAAACTGTTTTAACTACATAGTTCTATTGCCACAGTAAAGGAAAATATTGTAAGGGAACATATATATCCAAAGTGATGTTCAGAGGCATACAACGACCCAAACGTGACTAGAATAGCACAAATTTCATTGCTCCATATTATCTAATACAAAGGCCTTATCTAAGCACTAGAGTTTTTGTTTCTAATCAGCAATTATATGCCTCAGCCCCTAAGATTACGTTATAATGAATGAAAGTGAAGATTCACAAAATAATTTAGTCGTATTCACTACATAAGACCTACTCTCGTCGTCAAAAGCATGTTAGCTCTTTTGTCAGACGAGGCTATTCAACGAACTCTAAACTAGGCAGGTAAAAGTGCTCGGTTTCCTATTTTTAGCTTGCATATTGTAGAATTTTATACGGTAGATCTAGTGTATTTTTTAATTACTTTAACACGCTTTATTTCTGCATTTAAAGTCAAAAATGCGCATTACTACTTCAGTTAATATAAAGTAATTAATGTACTAACACAGCCACAGCCATTTGCATTTTTTAAAATAAAGAATTTTTTAGAAAATTAATCCATTTTATTATATATGTGGTTGCCTCTTTGTCCTGTATGCATTACAACACTATTTTTCCGATCTTTATGAAACCTTGGAAAGTTATTGAGTACCCGCGAAGGTATTTGAAATAGTACATCTATCCTACAATAGACGGTACCCGTGAAAACACAAATAATGAAATGTATTCCCGATAGAAATGAACAAGTTTCAATAATAATGATACTATTTATAATGAATTTAATTATAACGAGTTTCATTGAATTTCTTAACTTTTGAGATCGTGGTAACGTGGATAGTTAAGTAAGTTATATAAAAATAATTACCACATACATCGATAAACTTATTATTATTATTACATATTCACGCCTATCCCCCGCAGGGGTTGGCAGAGACCACAGAGTTCCATCTGATACCATTCATTCCAGCGAAACGGCTCTGCATTAGTCGCTTTTCGCCCTCGTGAGAATCAGGACGTGACGGGTGGCGAACCACGTCGCCGTCATTTTCAACGAATTATAAAATGCATAATCTGATCTGATCTAAATCGATAAACCTAAATATTATAAAATGCATAATCTGGATATCTGGAGAAACATATATTACGTTTATTACGACATGTATTACGTTGTTATTCAAACTTCTAAGAAACGAAATTGTCTGCCACACTCTCTTGCAGAATTTAAATACATATCACGAAGCATCTGCCAAGATGGCTTACTGTTCCTTCACACCAAAATGATAATTTATTCAATGTCAACTTAAATGAATTCAAAGAGCGTGTTTTAAAATTGCTTAGAGCATTCAGATAGATTTTTGTTTGCATATTTTAGATAATAGTTTTTATCTTGTTTGGGTTTACTTATGTTTTTATGTTGTTTCTTTACTTATAAATGCATATTTTGATATTTAATATCATTGACATACAACTGTTTTTAATGTTAATTACCTAATTCTAAATGTTATCTCAATCAGCTGAGCATTTATTTATTTTTATTTTATATATTTTGTAACTAACTCGTATATGTATAACCTTTAGAAAGAAATATAAGTTTTGCCTAAATCATAAGAGAAACTGGCAACAATAACGAAAAATAGTTATTTTTTATTGTACATTTAACAAAAAATTGAATTTAAATAAAATACATTCTATTCGCGTCACTTACATGCATACACACATCGCACTCACATAATTCAAACGTTTATTAAATTCTTAAAATTTTTTTAAATTATTAAACTTTTTAAAAATAAAAATACGCGTATATAGAATACGCGTATTTTTAATTTTTATTTTATTCGTTTCTTCACTAGAAAAATAAAAAGAAAGTAAAAGCAAAATGTTCCCATTAGCCACTAATTTCTTTTATTACAAAATTTCGACAACTATGTTAGTTTCAGTAAATAAGGTTAATTTAAAATTTTCTACTTACAATAGAGGTCAATCAGTATGATGTCTTCCTATACAAATTAATTAAAAATGTTCCTAATATAATTAAAATATGTTTTTCTCTATTTATTTTGAGGCTTTAAGGTTCATATCCAAGTGAATTTTGAAGACGCTTATTTTAAATTTCAATATTTAAAAATATTTATAATAAAACTTAATGGTTTGTTCTGACATGGAAGCAGTTTTTTAATATCTTTCGTTTTTATTTGAATTTTTTACATTATTACAAAAAAAAAATAAGCTGCATGGATTTTTGAAATTATACACACGAAGTATGATGAAACACTTTAATTTTTTAAAAGAACGTGAATGTGTTTCATAAATAATAAGAGCTTCATCACAGCACAGTAGTTATGTGCCAGACTAGCTCATGAATTCATTTAAAAGTCATGAATCTTAATTTATGCTCGTATGTTCTTTATATACCTTGTATGACATACGGGTATTCAAGAGACTTGCGTTTACGTGTGACATGTGTCCACGAAAGGCACTTAGCATCAGAGTAGAGCAGGCAAACGAACATGCAGATCATGTTCGTTTACCTGCTCTACTCTAAGGTAGTAACTCTTTATTTTTTTAAACTAAGGTTAATACATAGAAAATGTTTCATCGCTAACATTCGACGAATCACTGTGTCACCTACCCCGATCTTCAGTCATCCAGTTTCTGTCAGCCGCCTTGTGCAGATTATTGCTTTACCTAGCCGGGGGGGGGGGGCGATTCACGTTTGTTCGTCGTCACGACTTGGTCTCCTAGCACTCGTTTTCTCTTTTATTGTCGGTTTGCCAACAAGCGTGATCCGCCTTTTCAGTTTGCTCACTCGATAGGCTATCTATGTCATGAATTTGTCGGTTTGTTGAGAAAAGAACTATATTCTCACAGATAATTGACCTTTGAGATTCGAAACTGCGTTTCGTTCGTTGAGTGTGAGAGAGTCGGAGGCAAATTCTTTTCCCCTCTCTTTAGCTCTTCCTCGTACTCTCATTATTCACATTTTATCCAACAACAATTGCAACGCTGAGCGTACTATGATGACCTTCGGTGTTGCAAGTGTCCATGGTTTATTTTGATTACTATCCATCTTGCTAGTTTGCCTATCCCTTTTTAAATATAAGTAATACCACCTTCCTTTTTGTAGCAAAATCCAACGCAAAATTAATGGCATCAAAATTACATATATATTTATTTTCTGTGACTATTGTATGTAAGGGATTACTACTAAATTAATCTCGTCACACTACTCAATACAGAATACGCTATGACATCCCTTATACATGATATATTGGATTGATATAAAATGATTTATATCAATCCAATCAACTGGGATTACAGAGAATATTTGCGGTTGAATATTTTGCGAGAAGATTTCTCGATCAAGTTTAATAAATTATTTTGTTCAGAGATATGATTTCAAAGATTGTTGGATGTAGCATCAAATGTTCCATCATCATCAGTCTATAATAGTCCACTGCTGGACATCGGCATACTCTAAAGCCTATATATATATATATATATATATATATATATATATATATATATATATATATATATATATATATATATATATATATATATATATATATATATATCTGCTGAGCTATTTCTGGAAAAAACAGACATTAACCTATCTAACTGGAAATGTTACACATATAATAAATATATAATAATAATATCTTAATATATGTACTTTATATTACATAAGTAATAAGGCTATTGTTGAAGTTAATATAAAAATTAAACCTTATTACGACCTACAAATAAAGACGTCTGTAAAGAGAGAATCTCGATAAAGCTCGTTCTATTTCAGCCTCGATCGATTTTCCGCGCTCTGGGTCAACCCTTGCTGTAGAAACCAAGAATACGAGCAGCGCATTCAATATTTTACATCTGAAAAACGAGCAGGTGTTCTCATATAATATATTAGAAACTGAATTTAAACAGAAAACATTATTGTAAAAACTGATGGTAGTATAACTATGGAGAAAACAAAGCTAGTCATGAATGAACATGGGTCGACAGCTGTCTGCAGATATGCTGGAGTCTGGTGCTATGGTGGCTGGATCTGCGAACCCATTCCACCTGTCAGTTCAAGAGTAGACAGTTAAAGCTGTATTAATGATGTACGATGAAGTCTAATTCGAGTGTTGTCGAGGTTGGTTGAAAATTAAATTTTCTCTTAGAAAGAAGATGGGTTAGTTACTTATGGAGAAAGAGAACCAGTCACTACACGTTTATGTATATGTATGTGAAAAAAAATAGCAATGTTTTGTTAAATATTTATTCATATTTGACTCAAATTTAGACGCATTAATTTTACATTCCATCAATTTAACATTGTAAATTAAATCTTCGGTAACTAAGATCCCATTATAATGACGCCACAATCCTCCCCTAACGTAATTATAAACTCATTAAGAAGTCTAAAAGTTGCTGGAGTTAAAGTTAACTAAAGTGAAGTGAATACTAATTGTTGTCAGTTATTCGTTCTTCAAAGTTTTATCGATTTGAGGTCTAAATTCCGACAGCTTTCGAGACAGGTCATACCATACATAGTGTCACCAGAAACACCAAAAATAAAAAGAAAACGATTGCCTCAATCAATTAAGCTGCTTTTCTTTAAAGTGTAACTTTGATGCAATCAATAATCTCCTTGGAATGAGTTTTAAATAGTCGCTACCCTACCTACTACTTTCTCCTATACGTTTAGTTCAATGGGCATTGAGTGAGAATAAATTACTATCCCTTTTCTTTACCTCCATCTTCTCCAATTACTTCCCGCTTCTCACAATATTCACATCGTATGTTAGGGTAGGAAAATTTATTAGAGTTAGATCCATTTATGAATGTACTGATTCGACCAGAGAAATACTACACACTGATATAATATTAGGGTTAAGTGGTAGCATTTTTTTGTGTTATCAAGTTTGGTAGTGAGTGCTGGGATTTGGAGAAACAATGCCTTTTCTTTATTTACCTTTCTTATAATATGATTTTCTCCTAGCCATTAAATTCTTCTTTCTCTGTCCATTATTCACATCCTAACCGTAAGCTATGCACTGCATCTGCAGTTTCCTTATAATTGCAAATGTTCATGTGCGGCAGTGATTATTTACTATCAAAAATACATTTGTAGTATCTTAGGTGTAATAGATAATGTAATAGATATCCATCAAGCAACATGCTTTTGCTTACGCCTTCACTCAAAATTATTAAATATTTATAAAATTAATAAAAAATTAAATTATGCATGTTTATTTGTTATAGTTATAATTTATACACTTTTTATATTGTAGTTATAGTTTATCGTAAAAGTATAAACATTGTGTATTAATATCGTTTTTAACTTACCTTTTTTTCATACAAAATTATAAATCTTGTTCCTCATCAGACGATGATGTCATTGCGACAAATGTTCGTTATGATACAATTTTTACTTTTGAAAAAATAATTTAAAGGACTTTTTGAAATACAACTCGTAGAACAAATTTAATTTCTTTTAATTTAAATTTATCCGTGTATGTTATAGTTACTTTCATGAGAGTTCGTGATATCAATGCAAGAGCGATGTCACCCATTACTGAAAAGTTTTAAATAAATTTTGACTAACTTTTCTAACGAAACAGATTTTTCTAAATTCTATATCGCGTATATTCCCTTTAATAAAATTATATAATATATTTAAGTATAACCACGGACTTTTCCCGGCAACTTACATCAGTGACGTTGTGTTTTTAATTTCATTTCCACAATCTTATATTTTATCAGTTATATTGTTTAATTGTGGTGGCGTATTATGCAATGTAGATCGGTTAAGGCTTATAAGTGAAGTGATATAAAATAAATGTGTTTTTCGTAACTTCTTAAGTTTACTGAAAAATTCCATAGAAGGTTTTGGTAAAATAGCCACTATTTGATCAAGACGTAACGTGATAAGTTGACTTCTTACATTTCAAGAGATTGGATATTATTGTATTTTACTTGACACTGGTATAATAGTTATAACTAATTCCCATCAAAGAGAAATATAATACGTCAATATCAGTTTCGAATTTTGAAAAGTTATCGCTTTCATAAAAGGAATACCTAGAAGCTGAGAACTAATTATGATATAGGAAACTGGAGTTCTAAATTAAGGAAATTCTAGCGGAGCGCCGTCTGTTTAATATCGGCGTATACCTTCCAAGTTTTATAACTTTATCAAGAGTTTCCAAAATTTATATGGTGAGATTCTTATTGTGATTTAATTTTACAAAGTGTATTCTTTTTAGTAAAAATGTTTACCGATTCACTTGTTACAGTGATGGTAAACATGTAAAGATTTTGGGTCGCTTAAGCTTATAGTGCTACAAATTGATAAACTTATAAGAATTATCGTCAACAACTTGCCCGATCTTCGATTTCCTCATTCAGTTTTTGCTAGCTGTCCTGTGTAGATCGTCATTTTATCTGACCGAAGGACGTCCTACACTACGTTTGCCAAAATGCGGTCTCCACTTCAGCAATCCTTCGATTACACTAATTATCGGTAATCCGACGAATGTGACGGGCCCATTGCTTACTTGGAGAACTATGTCGATGATTTATAAGAATAATGATTTTATATTCATAGTAATTGATTTTTTAATTTTTAAAATACAACTTTACAGTGTTAGACGGGTAACGTAACTCACACACACACAGAGAGAGAGAGAGAGAGAGAGAATGATTACACTTATTTTTGACGAACGACAAATTATTGATGAATGAATTTTTATTCAGTACTTTCTCATATAGTCATGTTATATAATAAAAAAATGCTTAGACTGACATTTTCACACTATCAAATGAAGCACTACCAACAACAACAAACAACACTCGTACATAACGCTTATATCTACATACGCACATACTCACACACACACATGTACACAATAGTCGATAATAGTCTTTATTATCGACTATTGTTACAGAGTTACTTTTATAACGCAGTTTTTATACGTCTGTATGATATTCTGTGTAATATTATATTTTGTTTTATATGCTGTGTAATCCTATTTTGGCCATATGTATTACAATTATTTGTTAACCTTAAGTTTACCAAGAAAGCTGTTGCAATGCTAAATAAATAATTTTTTTCTCTGATCTGTCGTTTTCACTCTTTGCCGTCTTAATTTGAAAGCGATTAAACTATTAATTACAAATTGACAAGAGAGATTTATTTGCAATTGACCAGACTTTGGTCAATTTAGCTCTTAAGATCTTTGTCTTAAATTGTGTAACTTAGATTGTTTGCTCGGAGTAACATGTCTCCGTATCTATTAGTTCTATTATTACTTGTTCATACGAGTATAACTTCTTAAAACTTTTATAATTAATATTATAATAATATTTTAAGAATATTATTAGCGATTACATTGTCAATTATGATTATTGGATAAAATATTATAGAAACTATTACAAAATCAGTTTTCTTATATTTATGTTCGATCATTATAAAAACTCAACATTTGATTTAATTATTTTGTGTTAAGTATTATAACGCAACAGTAATTTGTCTTATGTATGATTTTTTATTTTACATAGAGAATAATTTTTAGTGTTTATAAGCCTAATCGGTTTATCGATAATATCGCTGAAGATTCCACAGACTGCTGGTGCGTTAAAAAGTTTCGTGAAAATCGTAGTTCAAAATAAGGTTTTTCTTAATCCCCACGTTTGTTGAGCGGATAGGGGATTCTAGATTAGGTTTTTTGCTGTTGACATAGCTATCTATGTTTTGGTATTTGCTATTCTAGTCGTTTCGTACGAAACTTTTAAAAAATTAGGGGAATAACCCCACACAATTCTTTTAATATATTATCAACATCTAACAATAAATTTATGATATTGTAATCTAGCAAAACTTTTTATTAATATGAAGTTAAAAAGTTTGAATACTAAGAACAACTTTTTATGAGTTATCATTATTACCTACCGATAAAAAACTTTCTTTCCTTTTGACTGTCGGGCCGAAGTCAACTTTGAACAACATTAATCAAAGAAAAATGCTTCAAAGAAGCCAGAAAACACCATAAGTAATTAAATATTCCCCTGTTATTAAGCGGACTTTTGTTAGCAGGGAGTTTTCGTTCTAGGAACCTTGTTATTTTAATTAACTTGAAAAGTTTCGGTAACCATACAAGTGGAATGTTTTTATAAGTTAGAAATAAATATAAATGTCCCGCAGAAAACCGGTGTCTGAATGGTAGCTTACCTACCGTGCTTCGTACGGTGAGTGGTCGAGTTCCGGAATCCCAACAACCTCTCCCCTTCTTCATCCCCTCCCCTCCATTCCCACTCTCACTCCCATAATGACACTTTTCTTAAAGGTCGGCAACGTTTCCGCACTGTATATGGCGCTGCGGAAGTCTATGGGCGGCGTTGATTGCTTTCCATTAGGTGACACGCCTGCTCGTTTGCCTTCCTATCCCATAAAAAAACATTAGTTTATCGGTGCAATTTTTTGCCACCCACGGCGATTTTGTAACTATATTCATCCCTTCAGCGATATTTTGATTCCCTAACATCTGTATTAATGCCAAGACGACTCTCTATTGAGACGATTGATGATGAAGAGTGGGTGGTTACCCAATGGAAAGAAATGATTATAAGAACGAATAAAAAAAATGGAAAACCTTTTCATAAAAGAATATATGTATAATATATAATATATAAAACAGTTCCGTTTAGAGTTCAGCCAAGCCTCGCCAAGCTCAAAGTCGCTCAGAGGGCTATGGAGAGAGCTGTGCTCGGGGTTTCTCTGGTGGACAGAATTCGAAATGAAGAAATTCGCCGGAGAACCAGAGTCACCGACATTGCTCTTCAAGTTAGCAGACTGAAGTGGCAATGGGCTGGACACGTTTGTCAGAGAACCGACAATCGTTGGAGTAGACGAGTGCTGGAGTGGAGACCGCGACTCGGCAAACGTAGTGTGGGACGCCCTCCTGCTAGATGGAGCGACGATCTGCGCAAGGCGGCTGGCAGAGAATGGATGCGTGTAGCCGAAGATCGGGCTAGGTGGCGCGCCTTGGGTGAGGCCTATGTCCAGCAGTGGACTGCCGCGGGCTGATATTGAATATTGATTAGAGTTCAGAGGTAATACCCATTGCTTCAATCCATTCAAATGAAGAACTGTGTCCAGCTGTGGGACATGAAAGTTTTTCTTTGATCTTGATTTTTCACTGCAATAATGGATAGTAACAGGAGATGGGCTAATACCAATCCGTAAGCCCTTCAGTTGAGGTTTACAGGTAATGTATTTGTCGTTATACCGTTCGTTTTCGGAGTCAATTGACGCATTGTCGATTCCCGCAGTGGCATAAATATACATTACACATGTAGTATATGACTTATAAGTATTTAGTCTGTAACTAGATTAGTAACAGACAGACTGGCCATGCTTTTTAAACCACCTTGGGAAACTGAAGTGGTTAACGCTCATTTTCCCTAAAATGGGGATAAATGGGCATAAATCTAATAAGAGCAACGGAACCTAGGTGAAAACAGTATGTTACTCTAGGTTAGTTTTTTAATTTATAATCCTCCCACCATTATATTTAATTCAAGCATTAGCTTCGCCTATGAGTCAATTAGATCATCATCAGTTTTTTATTACAATATGTGTTTATTAAGGTTCGATTAATATAAAACTTGTCCTTTATATCCAAAACATTTTCACTAACGGAATCATTAAATCGGGGTAGCAAGGCAACGGGAAATTTCAGCGTTCGCTCATATTAATTTTTAATTTGAATTAATGGAACTTACCAATACTTTTTAAATTCATTTAAAACTGTACGAGTTAATAATAAAAAATAGTATAAGGTTAATAAAATATTTTTATATAATAGCATTTTTAAGCAATATATTTCAAATTTTAAGAATAATTAGTAATGTTTTAACGCCTTTACTGTAATATGTGTTACTAATATCATTTGCAAATGGTGCATTCTGCTGATCGAACGAGACTAACCTTAAAAATTATTTTTCTTCCAGGTCAAAGACGTTTAGCCGATGCGAGGTTAGGTCCGCTGCCTTTAATCAGCCAATTTGTATAATGTTCTCAGCTTAATAAAGACCTTCTTCTATGTGAATGAAATGTTACACAAAAAAGTTTATTTTATAATTTTTTGTATGTTACAATTTGTTATATATTTGTTTTTGTGGATGTCTATGGGCAGTGTTGATTGATTCACATCAGGCGACACGCTTGCTCATTTGCCTCTTTATCTCATCAAAATGTCATATTAATTAAGTGTATTTATTACCTATATTAGTGTTATAAGTAACACAAACTATCTACATTCTATAATTGAACTTCTAAACTGTAACAATTTAATGTTGCCTAAAGCAACTTCGCATTATATTACTTATGACCTTCCTTCGAAGTTTAGAGACATAACTTATGCATTAAGAATGAACAAGACATAAGATAAAGGTTTATATTACTCTTAACATAGTTGGTTCGCTAGAGGTTATGATCCTTAAAAGAAAAATGAAATTTATCCAAAACTTGTGACTGCAGGACAAATATGTCAAAAAAAATTGTATTTTTATATCATCATGTTAATTATTATACGACAACTGTTTATTATCAATATTCACAAAACATTCATATCGTCATGCCTGTCTCCCGTAGGGGTAGGCAGAGACCACAGATCTCCATCTGCTACGATCTCGGCATACTTCCCTTGCTTCCTCCACACTCATTATCCTCCTCATGCAAGCCCGCCGGTTGAGGGTACTCTTGACCTAACGTTTCTTAAAAAGTTCAGCAATTAGGTCAAGGTACGTTTTTCGTAGTCTTCCTCTTCCAGCTCTTCCATCCACATTCGCAAGGTAAATTTCATTATTTCAATATTCACAAAAATTGTGCACTAAACTTTTCAAAAATATTTTAACGCTTTTGCAATGTTTATGATATTGGAGATGTGTATGGGTGGCATAATTAGACGATATGCAGCATGCATAACGTCTAATCATGCGTTAAAAACGTTAAAAACGACAACAATAATGAATTGAAAAAGCAACACAGTAGAGTGGTTAATAGTGGTAGAGCCCCGCTGTAGACGAATACTTTGTCAAGAATGGCATAATATTTGTCTGTATAATGAATGGGCCGGTTCGCCCGGGGAAGTACCACACTCCCGCAGAAAACCGGCGTCTGAGTGGTAGCTTACCTACCGCGCTTCATACGGTGAGCGGCCAAGTTTCGGAAGCCCAACACCCTCCCCCTCTCTCAACCCCTCCCCCTCCGATACCCATTCCCATATTGACACTTTCCTTAAAGGTCTGCAACGCTTCCGCACTGCCTATGGCGCTGCGGAAGTCTATGGGCGGCGTTGATTGCTTTCCATCAGGTGACACACCTGCTCGTTAGCCCTCCTATCACATAAAAAATAAAACAAAGTTTTGTTTGACTTTACTTTCACAGTGAAAGATATATCTTTATGAAGCAGTGTTAGTTATAATTTTACATTTATTAAACAATATTTTAATTTTCTTAATTAAAGTATGACAAAGTTTTATATTCATTTGTTCATTCATTGTATACTTAATAAACTTGAGATTGATGATGCTCTTTTTCTCTAGCAATTGCCACTAATAATTTCAAAAATTTATTTGATGAGATTTTGGTTTTATTTATTTTTAGTTTGCTGAAACTTTGCTCATAGATGTTGTCGACAGTTTAAATACGTTTTGGGATATGAGCGCTATAATTAAACATTTTTTTTTCAAAAATATAAATTTGGCGCTCGCTTAAAGAGTCACCTGAATGTGTCCCATATCCCCATATGTATGAAAATTAGATATCACACACACCGAATTTAAGTTCTCTAAATTTCACCGCTTAATGATTTCAAACTACTGAATGGAAAACAATTTTACACTGTATTCAATGTCCACACAACGCGCCAGTAAATGAAAACATAAATTAGAACGACAACGACACCAAACCCACCGTATCTGTTAACGCGCGAACAGAGCGGTAACTAATTGCCTAATTCCACGGCGAAAATTCCAAATAAACATAGAATACAAACGTATTCTATGTTTATTTTACTTTATTGTATATTAAATGCGAACGTAACTACGTATTTACATTTTATTATATTAATTTAGTAATAATGTTTATTCAGTCAGAAACTTGTAATTCAGCGGGATGTCAAGATGCTGTTGTGTTTCCTCCTATCACATCATCATCATCAACATCCTGCGGTAGTTCCTAGTCCGATCTTTGGTTTCAAGTATTCGGTTTTTGTTAGCGCCCTGAGCAAATCGTCATCCCATCTGACCGGGGGAAATTCCACGCTACGTTTGCCATAACGTGGTTTTCAGACTAACGTGCTAATCTTTAGCTACTTTACTAACTAATTCAGACTAAAACAACACGTAACTGGTTCTCCGACAGATTTTTATATTTCGTATCCCAGAGAAAATCCGAGTAAGCTCTCTCCATAAGTATAGTTGCTCACTACTTACAATGAAATTGAAGTACGTAATTTTATCAATAATTTAGAGTTCTCTTTATACAAATGTAATGTTTTCATTTGTGAAAGATGTAAGCATTTGAGCAAGTGTCTCATACTATGTAAAAAAGGGTAGCAGCTGCGTCTCTTACCCTGTGAAAACATAAAGATTTAGGAAAGGGGAAAGATATGGGAGAAAAAGAGGAATGGAAGGGTAGGGAAATCCATGGTTTTTAAAAAACAAATCGCAGTTGGAAAGGTATATGAAATCTTTCGTTTTCTACATGTGTAGTACTATTCCCCAGAACGAGCCGTCCATAATATGACATTAAATATATAGTTTTAAAAAATATATGCTTATAAATATATTAACATTTGAAAGATACATACAGAAAAACGACGGCCTAATTAGTTCAGAGGTGAAGAACCACTTACGCAGTCAATGGTCGCAGATTCGATTTCCGCGTCGGGATTTTCATATGTATCTATAGCTTACAGGTACCTATGTCTGTAGTCTTTAATGTCTATAAATGGGGTTTTGAATAAAATACTGAAAAACTCATACAATTTGGAGCAAAGGATTACATGTTACTTGGAACCTTACATTAAATTATTCAAAGGTTTTCCAACTTTAGCAATAAACTCTGTTTATAATGGACCCTTTGTGACTGTTTAATTGCTTTTGTTCATACGGCGTCGCTTAACTTTTCTACATTTAATTACGAAATAACTGCTAGTCTACTACAAATTATATCCAATTTCGCAATTATATGTGTAATATTTTTTTTGCTTCCAATTAGTGCTTCCCGTAAATACGTACTTATAAAGCTGCATCGTAGGCTCAATTCCCGTTAAGGGTTTTTAATACATACATACATATATGGTCTACAGGTATTTTATTCAGAGTATGGATAACCAGCCAATATACCTTTGACGAGAATAAATGTCCATTCCCCCTTAGAAATATGGGATGTAAAAATTTTATTAAGTTAATGGATAAAAAAATTTAAATATACATTTTATTAGAATTTCTGACGCGCCTCTGATTTTCCTTTCATTTAAGTCCATCTTTCTTTTGTAATGTCGACTCAGCCCACATTAAGGAAACTGTTAAGGGAACTGGATGGCAGGGCTTAGACGGTAATCGTCCATATGGCAGGCGGTCACGGGTTAATAACACCCCTCCCTATCCTTCTGTTTAGAAGTTTAAGATTATGTAGAGAACGTGACTATTAATTATATATTAATATTATTAATAAATATATATTAATATTAATATAGATACTATATAAATATCTTTATCGACGTTTCTGTATTACAACAATATGTGCGGTAATTTAATATTAAAGTCACTTGGGTTATAGCTTTCCTAGCGAAATTTATAAGTTTATTTGAATACATTACAGTTTTTTCAACATTTTGTCTTGTATTCATCTTTTTTATTATTTGTGGTGGGTCAATGTCCGTTCTTTCTGTATGTATATGTGTGTATACATATATGTTTATACTTATATATTACCTTATCTTTGTTCATTAATATTTTTATTTTCTTTCGTCTCTACCATTATAACGATAATGTATCACCAACCTACATCGAATTATCTTTTTAACATTGTGTCCATCCTACGTTTTTAATACGCTATTAGATCGCCGCGATAAGATCGCCATTTGTATATAAATATTACAATCAATCATTGTATAACTTTGTTTTTGGTGTACAATAAAGAATATATCTATTTATCTATCTACCCGTGCCCAGCAGTGAGGCATATGTGATCTGTAAAGAAGTTCATAAGTATAGATATTAATCTACAACAGTTGGTATGTTTAAACTTAACAAAGATCACAAATATTTATATTCTACAGTCATTATATTAGATTGTTAAGTACACTTAACACCAGAATGTAACAAAGCTACGAAAGCATCAATTAGTAAACAGATTTTATGTAACGACCCTCGGCCTTTTCAACTCCGACAATAAACATTCCCGGGCTACTTAAGACGGATAAAAAGGGAAACCTACTTTATTTCATTGTTTAACATAATAGAATTATTCTTTTGTTAAACAATGAATACCTTACTGAATTATAACAATTTGTACATGGTTGTCAGTATTCATAATTTGGGCAAGTGTGGTCGTAATAGTGTAAAAAATGCACCCACTTGTAGTTTATCCTTATATTGTACAAAATATTAAAACATGTATTTTTATGCAATTTCGATTAGAAATATCGTGTATTACTTTACATCATATATTCGAACTGTTTATGAATTTTTATTTTAAATAATATATTTAAACATATTTTATAATAAGAAGTTGTAGAACAAGCGTTGTTTATTTGAACTCGAACTTTATCTATTATTTTTCATACTAGAAAAATATACTACATAAAACTAAATACATACGTCTCAAAGTATGACTTACTTTTTAGTTTTATTTAAAAACAAGTAAAAAAATACATGTATGATGCGACAGAAATTCCAATTTATGAAATATTTGTGATGTGCCCATTCAAAATAGGACTGAGATTAAAATACTTTGTAGTTCATCATTACTTTTCACTCGTCTTTTATTAAGAGTTTTCACTGAACTTCATTTATTTAGAACTTTTATCTTTATGTGAGAAATGGCTTCGTTGGTTCCAATGCCTGTACAAATTGTTTGTAAAGACTCACGAGACACTGACGCCGATAAAGAAGGTTACTGGAAGTCCGATGACAAAATGAAAGATTAATCATGATACAAGAGTTTTTTTCTACTGATGTAAGATACATCGCTTCTTATCCTTCGGTAAGAGCTGTCTCCTTAACTTACGCTTAGGATAAAACGATGATACTATAAGTTTACCATGGACTAAAATTTCCAAGGTTTATCGTACCATCTACATAAGAGACGATTCGGTAATGTGCGTTTGTCTAGAAGCTTATTTCTGTTCACCATCACTGCGTTGATAAAACTACAACCTTTAGTGTATGAACAGGTAAAGCGGCGCGTACGCGCAGTCGCAAAAAATAGCGGCCGCGACTCCGCCGCTTTACGCGTTATATGAAACGGTCGCGGGATGGTACTGAACAGGTACAAACGTGTAAGCGTGGCCCGGCCGCAAAAAACAGCGGCCGCAACTCCACCGCTTTACGCGTTATATGAAGCGGCCGCGGGATGGTACTGAACAGGTACAAATTTGCAAGCGTGGCCCGGCTGCAAAAAACAGCGGCCGCAACTCCGCCGCTTTACGCGTTATATGAAGCGGTCGCGGGATGGTACTGAATAGGTACAAACTTGCAAGCGTG
Organism: Baronia brevicornis; assembly: GCA_031353405.1. NCBI lineage: Eukaryota > Metazoa > Arthropoda > Insecta > Lepidoptera > Papilionidae > Baronia > Baronia brevicornis. The sequence goes on along the minus strand of JASFAT010000877.1, from coordinate 384,107 downwards.
GTCCGGCTGCTTCATATAATTAGATGCATATGATCTCGTGTAATCTCACTGTATCTGTACAGGGTCGCGCCGCTTGGCCGCGCAGTCGTATATAATTAGCGGCATTTCCATATCGATACGAAATTGAGATCTTTAAAGCAAGCAAGTCAGATTCTCAAACACCGAGCACGCTTTTGATTTGCCTCAAGTTTTGCACATGTCTATTGGCAGTATAGGTTGCTTTGCACCAGAGAACATGCTTCCTTGTTTGCCTTCTTACCTCGGTAATACGTTCATTGCATTGCAATATTTAAAGAACTGTCAGTCGTTTAGTTTGAGTTTATTAAGATATATCTTAACTAACTTTATTATAGTGAGTGTGACCTAATCGAAATTCTAGAAAACTGTTTTTAATAATCTTTACTGCTTTGGTTGTCTTTAATAAATCTTGCTGTCTGTGAGTTACAAATAAGTCATTACTTTATCTTCAGATGGTTTCGCACGCAGTTATGGCATATAAAGAAAAAGTAAAAAAAAATATATGTATCAACAAGGATAAACTGAAAAAATACTGTTTTAGTTGCCGCACCAAATGAAAACCCGTAAGAGATCTTTTAGATCCCTTAACACAGTGAACTTTGTTAAATTGGAATGGTTGACATGAAATAAAGTAATGTTTACGACACTTCTTCAAAAATTATAATCTGACATTCATATATCAATACCGGGTACCTATATTTGAACGATGTTTGAGATATGACACGTCACAGCAATGTATTTATGTATTTGGAATTTAAATATTTTCGAAGAGAAATTGCGCTCGGAATATGGCCGTATGCGATACGCGGCTTACGGAAAATGAAATCCGAAACTTATAAATAATATAACGTAGATTGCAACATGTATTTTTTATTTCACGGAATTTTAACAATGTATAAGGCTATCATTGCCGTATTTTTTTGTGAAACGAAGCTTTTTTAAACTTTATTACAGTTATCGAAAATATATTTTTTTATATTTATAAGAAAAATAACCTGAATTAATTTTTACAGCCATATATGAGCACTGTTTGGGCACATTCCTTTTCATTTCTGATTAAACCTATGATACTTGTTTAAGGCGAATTGGCGGGGCATCGAGACTCGTAATAAATACATGTAATATGTGTATTTGCCCTAGAAGTTCGAAATTTATCCCTATTTGGGAATTGAACTCGCGACAATCGACCAAAAGCAAAAACTAGAATTTTGAGGGAGATCAATGTTCAGGGGATTGCTACGATTGTATTGAGTATAATGATAAAGTTTTTTGTTATCTGTGTCCACAAAATAAATTAATAACACGTTTAAAATTTAATTATTTTATTAATGTTTACGTACCTAAGTATAAATTATACACAAGTGCAATATAATTAGAAATTTTGCTGAATTTTTCAAATTTTGCAAAACAAATATTGTGTGTATTAGTAGTTAACTAAATATATAATAGGTCATATCTACATACATATCTGCCGTTTGAACGTTTAAGGAAGTATAGAAGTCGTGTACATTATCTTACGACACTTCATTCCGAAACTCATTATCAGATGATATTCTTTAGTATCTTATAACTACTTACATAAATATAAAATACAACAGAAATAACGAAATACAGGTTACATAAATTTAAAAATTTTCAACCCATTCTAACACTGTTTTGAAATAGTCGTATATCACTATTTCATTTTTATCATTTCTATCATGTTAACCATCTGTTAATTGAAGTCTGTATTTAATATTTTAATTAGTAATGAAATAAAAAATAATTTGTTTGTATATTCCAATGAATATAAAATACATAATGTTGCGTAAGACATATGAAGTTTCATTTTTTTTCATGAAATGCATTTTTCCGATCCCCGAACCCCAGCTCGTAATAATAATATAAAACAACAAAAACTAATTTTAGGTGTTCGTAAATAGTGAATTTTAATTATTATTGTATTTATTCAAACATCCATAATGTCAGTAACACAATTCAATTATTCCCTCAATTCTAAGGATTCCGAACTGCAATGGCAGGCGGGACAGTCCTGGTGTAAATTACTTGACGCCACTCATCCCTTTCAAGCGTCACTGGCACGGTTTCCAATATGCACATTTATTATAGGTTATTTGTTCAGTTTACAGGCTATTTAGTCACTTCTTCGGTCTTTGTGAAATCTTGTGCCACCTTACCTTCCTAGAAGGATATTATGTTCTACGTTTTCTCTTACGTCTCTTATGAAGTGCCCAAAGTACGTGGTGACCTTCTCCTTCTCGCAACGAGTGAACAAGGAAAATAGTTGTGTACAAAATTAAATAATAGACCAGGTTAAATATACAATTATTAATTTCAAAATATCATCATTATTATGTGGATCGCAAAATATATAATACTTAACTTAAAATTATCCATTAAAATAAAAATCTATTTTATTTTGTGCTATTGTTTTTGACACGTTCATATTAAATTAGTCTTTGTATCAATTAGTCATTTCTAATTTACTATACTCACACACAAATGATTTCAATTATTGCATTTATAAAAGCTTCTAATAAAAAATAAAATTAGCACTGTATTTCCAACTAGCTAAAAGGCTCAAATACGGCCGTTGTCTAGAAAATAAATCTCATTTAAATATTTCAATATTTTTCAACGCTACCAATATTATATTATATATTTCTACAATTACAAGTTATAATTGTATAGCTGAGAAGAATATCCGCTACTTAGTTCTTATTGACACTTGTACTTACGTGTCCTTATAAGTTTTTTGTACTTTTAAGCTATGTCGACAAGCAATCATTAATATTGCAAACACACACAACATAAGACAGATCACAAAATTTTTTGTCGTTCGTAGCTTATTTGTACGCTTTCCATCGTAACCATCGGTTTTTAAGACCTATTGTTTTAATTTTTTTAGGAACTTTATTAATAAATAATTAATGCCACAACGGGCGATATCGTAATTTAAGTATTAAATCATTTATGTCACAAATAAATACAAATGTATATCGATATTGACTCAGCCACAAAAATATATAAAATACCACAGCGATTCACAAACAAAACTATTTTAATAAACATCAGTATGCTCTAAACATTATCGACACTGCGGCAGGCGTTGCAACAATACTTCCTAAAGGGAGGCACAACGCAGTTCCTTTCCAATTGGTCCCTGGTGAACAGTTCGCAATACTGGGTGCCGTCGGTGGCTGGACAGACAACGTTCGGATGTTCCGATGGTGGGCAATGTCGTATTCTACATCGACGGCGACGCTCCCGAGGCTTGGGACCACAGAGAACTTCGTTTACAGCAGGGCAGACTAACGGCCGATGAGACACGCCACGTCCGCACGTTGTGGAACACTGCAAACATGTTTATATATAATCACAATAAACTTTTTATTTTTTTAACCTACATACATACATATCGTCACGCCTGTCTCCCGTAGGGGTAGGCAGATACCACAGATCTCCATCTGCTACGATCTCGACATGCTTCCCTTGCTTCCTCCATACTCATTATTCTCCTCACGCAAGCCCGCCGGTTAAGGGTACTCTTGGCGTGGCCTTTCTTAAAAACTTCAGCAATTTTTCTAACCTATTTTATATTATTTGATTTTTATTCATTTATTTATTTAATACTTTTGTACAAATTTGGCACAGAGGCGGTTTAATAACGGAAGACATTCCCTACCAGTCAACTTTTGAAATAAAGGAAAATATATTGCATAGGTACAAGAACAAATAATAATAATTTTAGTAAATAAGATCAAATTAAAAAATTTATTCAGCTAAACCCACTCTTGGGACTTAGGCCGCTTTAAAAAAATTCCATTTTTTGTTTATTTTCTTCCTCATCTAGTACTTTTCAGCTAGACTAATTATATCTTTCTCTGGTACGACTTCTTCCTCGAGTTTAAACGTTGAACCCATTGGCATCCAGGATTTTTCTTTTATGAACAATTTTACAGTTTATATTTGAGCCTATATTCAAGTAACTTATATATAATATATGTATCCTCTTATTTATATAGTATTATATTATATATTATTAGTATTTATATGTTTATATATGTATGTTTTTATATAGTATGTATTGTTATGTATATTATTATTATATTTTGTTGTTGTACACTTATTTCTATCCTCACAGCTTATCTCTCTTTCACTCCTGGGTTTGCTGGAAAAAAACTCAATTTTGTGTTAAGCTCGCCTTTGTACATTTTTTTTCCTTTTAATTCTTGTAAAAAGCTGCTCTCTATTGCGTGTTAGCATGCTTGTATTTTTTTTATATTATTAAATATAAAGCATGGTAATTATATATTTTATTTTATAGTTAGCACCTAATTGGTTTCCAGCCATAAATAATAAATAATAGTTAAAATATAAATAAAAATATATTACGGGTGTCCACGGCATTTCCTGCCAGTAGACGGGACAATGCAAACGGTTGCATGGCTGCTGGTGGTCCGGTTTGGTTGGTGGGCAGAGCGCGGGCGACACACTCCGCTTTATCAGTTCCCGATATGATGAAACACTGTACACGAAAAAGAAAAACATGTAACGTTTCAATCATAAAACACTTCTTATTGGATCAAACAAATAAACGGGTGAAGGCTCAGTATATTAATTATTCATTAAATACTACACGACAATTATATTGAGAAGTAAAAAAAATAACAAAAATTTTATTCCAAACTATATCATCAAGTACTATAATTTCTATGACTGGCCTGTGAAAGAGTAATAGATAAGAATTAGAAGTTCAGAGAATTTCAGAGTCAAGAATGTCATATTATTTGTCTGTATCATGAATGGAAAGTATCACACTTCCGCAGAAAACCCTTTCCTTAAAGGCCTGCAGCGCTTTTGCACTGACTATGACACTGCGGATATTTAGGGGCGGCTTTTTATTGCTTTCTATCAAGTGACACGCCTGCTCGTTTGCCTTCCTATCCCATAAAAAAATTGTGTTGTATTATAATAAATGATAAACTTTTATCTGCATTATATTTTGAAATGATTTTTCTCAGAAAGTAAAATTTTATTTAAAAAGTCTATAAATAAGTTCAATTAGGCCATCTAAACTAATTGAGTTGTGGACTGCAAAAGTTTACAAAAATTAGAAATCATTTTATCGCTGTTGCCTCAAAGGTTGCCAGCAATCAAGTTGAACGCCCAGCCGTTCGACTTGATTGTTTTCGATTCTCTTTATTATTATACCTTTAAAATATTTTGTCGCTAGGATGACGTTTTACAAAAAAGTGGCGTTTCTTTTTCAACGCGTTTAATTTATTCTTTTCTCGCATTATAAAGTACAATAACGTACCTCACGTTAGCGGGTACACAAAACAGTTGTCTCTCTTGCATACCATCTTCCCCACACGTAGTGCTGCATTCCTCCCACTCACCCGGAATCCAGTTAAATTCACAGCTAAAAATACAATACAGTTATTGGGAAAGTCCGATCGGTATTTATACGTTAATGGGAATTAAAATAATATTCGAAAGGATATCGATACTTGATGACATTGAGAAAGCTTTACATATCACAATTTTGCACTAATTTCAAAAGCCATGTCTATTATTCATGCCACTACTATCTATGTATGAATAAAAGTTTCAATTAATAAGTATTTATTACATATAAATTGTAGGGGCGATAGTAACAATTACAAAATATGTTAGGGCTTTTAAAGCGAATCTATCAAAAATTTTTATGGCGTGAAATATAAAAGTTGCTTTATGTTGAGTGCGCAATTAATTTTGACAACTCAAAAACAAAGCACAATAAAAAAACGAAAACATAGATTTTCATAACTGCCAGCTTCATATAAGCTTTCTAAGCTGCCAGGTTAATGTTGAACATAAATTGGAATAGAAGATGGAATTAGGCTTCTTTATTAATTATTCACCTGTGCGTATTACAACGCTCATATCTCGCAGGGGCACAATGTTGATCTCTGGGACACCGTTGTTTGACCACACGGATCCCACCGCCGCAAGACACTGAACATGGACCGCGCTCTGTAGACCATCTACATAAAATATTAATAATATATAATATTAAAAAAATCAAGAAAGAAATGTGCATACCATGCAAAAAAGCCATTCGGAACTCTTGACGTATATCCCCTAATTTTATCAAAATTGAAAACTTGAAGCGAATTGTCGTAATTCTCCCGTTTGACGAACGTATTGAATCACAGATTTGTTTTTATTACCCAAGTAAACGTTGCTCTTCTGGTCTTTGATATCATAATAATCACGTCGGTCAATAACCATAGACATAAATGACCACCACATTTACTTCGCCCCGTTCTCTGTTGGGATTATGTTATTTTAATAAACGTTAGTTTATATTGCTTATAAAAAAATGTAATGAAATATGACTAAAGAATTGAATTATTGTTTAAACCACTATTATGTTACTTAATGTATCACGGAAAGTGATGTGTCCATAGTTAAATGCCAATCGTGATTTGAGAAAACAACTACAATAGTTCCTAAAGCAATTTACATAGCGAAATTAGAATGTACAAGTTCTAGTCTAGTCGGGCTAAATGGGTCGCCTTTAAGGAGGCCTATATAAGTATAGCTCGCAAATGACAAGCGTTGTGGGTAATTCCTTCTAAAAATGAGGAGGCCCGTGTTCAGCAAAGTATAAAGCTTGGGAGAAATTCATTCTAAGAAAAAAAAACTATTCTAATAGTGATAGAACAACGCTGCAAACGAATATTTTGTCAATAATGGCATATTATTTGTCTGTAGCATGAATGGGCTGACATGCCCGGGGAAGTACCACACTCCCGCAGATAACCAGCGTATGAGTACTGTAGCTTAGCTACTGCGCTCCGTACGGTGAGCGGCTGATTTCCGGAGACCCCACCTTCCCCTCCCATAATGACACTTTCCTTAAAGGTCGGCAACGCTTTCGTATTGTCGATGTCGTTGCGGATGTCTATGGGCGGTGTTGATTGCTTTCCATCAGGTGACACGCCTTCTCGTTTACTTTCCTATCCCATAAAAAAAAAATAAGCAGTTCTAGAAAACTAATCATTCCTTATTATAAATTTAATCCTTCCGTTTCTTTATTATAAAATCAATCTCTTCAGTTATACCTTATCCCATATGTATACGTATTTTTATATGGAAAATGTTACCTGTATTCCATCGGTCGTGCCCTTGCGGCTGGAGTGCTATAGTTTACTGAGATCTGAACCCGCGCTATCTCTTCCGTTACTATTTGCTGTTCAGGAACGGCCTATAAATTAATACATTTTTATTACATTATTATTTTTTTAAAATTGCCGTCAATTTATATGCAAACGTATGTAAGTGAATGTTATGCTTTAATTTGCTATTAAAAACTATAACAAATTTATCCATGTACATCATATACTGTTTATTTAGATTATTGTTAAGTCATAATAAGGATATATATATATGCAATGTTCTATTTTTTCTTATTATTTGCGAACGAATTAATTCAGGTTCTAAAAGCGTATCATTTGTTGGGAGACGTGTATTAAGCCAGCGACCCATGAGCAGTTGTGCAGGTAAAAAACTGTTCTCCCGCGAGAGGCGTATTTCGAAAATTTAATAATGCCAAATGCCAATCCACACCATCCTCTTGTGCTTTTTTCAATAGGCGTTTTACAGTTTGTAGCCCAGTTTTAGTTTACAGCCCATTGGAACGAGGATAGTGTGGAGAGCTGGTCACATGATTAAACTCCCACTGACGACTAAATTCCTTGAATTGTTACGAGACAAATTGTGTACCGTTATCTGTAACAATTTTGCGCGGAATACCAAACCTACTAAATACATCTTTAATACAACCAATAACCGAATTACTTTGTATATTATTACGTGTGCTATTTCAACATCGAATAATAATCTACTATTAACAAATAATACTTTCCACGGAATTTGTTTGATAGAGGCTTTATATTTAGAGATACTAAACGGAAAAAGTACGGTTATCACAAGACAGAAATGTAATTTTACACCTAGATGACAGTATGCTAGAATTCCTTTAAAAAGATAAAAACAAAGTTTAACACTGTAAGACATTAAAGGTTTAATATCGAACATCCAATAAACTTGTGCCGGAGATGAAAGTGCTTCTGAATAATTAAAGCTGTCTACGCGTCTCCCTCGACCCTCATCAAACGTTTCACATCGTTAAGCATTTAGTAGTTGCGGCCCTTTGTCTAAACAAATCTATTATTTTCAAGGGATTTTAACTCAAAAGTTAAGAGATTACTCGTATATGTAAACACGTGTACCGTTTACTGTTTCGCTTTTATATTGCTTGTTTATCGTTGCTTCTATAGATGGATATTATCTAAAATAAGATTTAGCATACATTAGTATCAATATCAGCCCGCGGCAGTCCAATCCTGGACATAGGCCTCACCCAAGGCGCGCCACCTAGCCCGATCTTCGGCTACACGCATCCAGTCTCTGCCAGCCGCCTTGCGCAGATCGTCGCTCCATCTAGCAGGAGGGCGTCCCATACTACGTTTGCCGAGTCGCGGTCTCCACGCCAGCACTCGTCTACACCAACGATTGTCGGTTCTCCGACAAACGATAATAATGTGTGCTAAATCTTAATGGTTTTAATGACGTTCGGCTCATTGTATTGTATAAATGTATAAAAAAATATTATACAATACAATGAGCCGAACGTCATCAAAACCATTAAGATTGGACGCCTTCGTTGGGCTGAGCACGCGGTACGGATGGACAAGGCTAGAGTACCCAAACGCCTACGCGACGGCAAACTAGATGGTCGTAGAAGCCGCGAAAGGCCTAAGCTCAGGCCTAAACGAAGATCCGACTGGAAAAATTTACTGAAACAGGCTAAGGCCCACCCGCGGCTGTATTGCCTTGATGATGATGTTACATTATTATAAGCTGATGACAGGCCGCTAAGATACCGGGCAAAATCGAATTGACCTTAAAGAGAAGTCGGCAGAATGATATATGTAGAAATCCGGTTTTGTACCCATAATTGGTAAAATAACAAACGTGTAATGGAAATATGAGATTATTTTAAACTTAATAGGAGTTATGAGCTAACCATGAACTACTGTGTACTACACAATAATTTAAGTTTAATTTTAAGTAAGCTAATGTTTTCATTATATATTAATAATTATTGTGGTGTAGTGCATGTAACAGTGGGTATGTGAAGGAAATAAAAAATTCTGCAGTCTTGCTTATGTCACTGTTCGATAAACGTTATTTGAAATTCTCTTCTCATTATGTTCCCAGGACTCAGATATACCTACGGTCAAATACCACCACCCGCCGCAGAATAAAACATCGCGGCGGAATCCTTTTCTATATATATCTTTAGTTATTTTAAGAATACAGTATACTAATCTCTTATTTTGTTTTATGTTCTTTAAATGGTCCTCGAATTAATAAAAAAAGACATAAGACGTATCAAGCAACGCATTTATTTTGGAAGGTAATAACATGTCTCGAACACGTGCAAGAAAGACGCATATTTTTATTCAATATGAGCGTATTTCATGACGATATAAGTCTATATTATACTTATAATTAATTTTATCATTATAATTAACATTAAAAACGCCTGGAAATCACACTAAATTTTTTAAAAAATATTTTTCGTTACAAGGAGTTCGTTCATGGAATGCCGAAACACCGTTTGAAACGGCGAAATATACATGGTATAAATGAAACAAATTCACTTTCTATTGAAAACTCAATCACATATAATGAATGAAGTTATAGTCAAATGAATAAATACATTATTTTTTATGCGCTGTCCATCATTGCTTATTCAATTTATACATCCAAGGAAGAAATCGCTTTTAGCAATGAAACCGCTCATTGTACCGCTATTAAATTTAAGTAAACTTATTTTTTCTTTGAATTTACTAATAATTTGTATTTGGTGTATAATAAAGAGTATTTTATCGATTTATTTTTTTTTAAATTTAACATTATCTTACCATTATCATTAAATCTGTTTGCAATCGCGATGCAGATGTAATAAACACGTCAGAATCAGTTTGTTTCCACCGCACGAGGCTGCCTGCCGCCACCACCTCCCCCTCCCGTCCGTAGTGCTCCCCTTCCTTGATGTTTATAACATTGCTATCGACCTCTATAATTTGCAGGTTTTGCGGCACATTCGGATCGTACTTCAGATATCTATCCTCTTTGTTGTCGATCTCAAACCGTTTCGAGTGGTGCTTTGTCAGTTCGAGAATGGGTCGGTTCTTTTTCCGTTCACGAATGGCAATATTGAGAGCAACTGGAGTCGATATGTGAACGGAGAGAAGCCGAGCTTCGTGAGGGATCACAGTCAGACGCGTCCAACCTTAAAACATGTTACAATCATTAACTTTATTGCACTTATTGATTTGACAGTTACAAAAAATATTAGGTTTTAAAATATAAATATCTTCGAAAACGATTTCTATAATAATATTTAATTATAACGCGAGATGCGAAACAATACCTCTGAAACTAACCGCAGGTTAGTATAAGTACCGACATCAATTTCAGACCTGCACGAGATATATACATACATTTCGGCGTATTAGAATTAATATCATTATTGAAGTGTTTTATTCAAACACAAAACTAATTCTGTATGTATTTTGGCGCCATCTGTTGGCAGATTATATGAGGAATATATTGGTGTATATGAAATAATTATAATAACTGTAATTTGTGTAAAATAAATTATTTAGAATTATCTTAAATTATATAAATATGTAATTTGTATATTCAGCTGTATTTAAGGAATTGTTCTGCAGTGATTTCATTTGTTTGTTAAAAAAATATATTGTTGCTAATCTATTTATAGATATTCTTCGTTCTCTGTATGTTGTCTTTGTTCCCCTTTCTCGATTTTGTGCATAAAAGCCGCAAATCAGGGGGGGTGCATTTCTAATTTGAAACACCGCCGAAAACGCCGAAATATACATGTATACTTTCGTGCAGAAGGGCGTTTTTAATTGTCTTACTCGTTGTTTTTATCCAATATTGCGTGAATCCTTTTGACGAACTTGTAAAGAGGAGCCATGATGGCCCTTCCACACAAATAAATGACTGCTTCAAGTCGATTGTGTAATCCAAGTTCGTTATTTAGTTAGGTACACATGTATACCATATTTTCATTAAGATTATTTATAATATATTAAACGCATAACATAAAAACATCTCAAAGTGAAATTGGTCAAATGAGAGAAAATAAAAGCAAGAAACCGTTTCATCCTAACGTTATTAAATTTGAGAAAATTATTGCCCGTCGTAATCTCTTTATAAAATAATATTCTCGACATCAACCTTCATTTAACCTTGTTTTTAATATATGTATGTATATTTGAATATTTAATTTTTCCTTAGCAGAGAAAGTGAAATGATAATTGAATGGGATGGATTTGATTAGAAAATTACACAATTTTATTTTTAATAATTAAAATAAAATGTAGGTTTTTATTACCTTTTCCAAGTTGCCGGGTGTAGATATGAGTGTTGTTGTTACAGTACCCATCGGGACACCAGTTACATCCAGGATCAGTGGAATTACACTGTCCTTTAACACATGTGCCCTGTAATGCGTTTATTATTACTGTTTATTAGTTTCTTCGATCGATTCCACAGCTATAAATAGCATATAAACGTCATACTTTAGGAAGCTCGTTAATTAAGTCTTTTTGTGGCTCATACTCCAAAGCTTGAAGACGAAATTATTTGATCAGTGCGTTCTGCGTGTACTCTCTTACACAGTCACAGGAATAAACCTCCAAAGGCTCTATTTCGCTTAGAGAAATATTTAGAGGGGAATGTTTGGAGTTTGTCTGATGGATATGCTTCGGAATAACAATGACTTGGGTAATCAAAGTCACTGAAATAGCTCTTCGCGTAAGCAAACTGAAGAGGCAACGAACAACTCAGTTTCGCCGGAGAATCGACAAATGTTGGAGTAGTCAATTGGTGGATTTGATGTAACGTAGTGTGGATAAGCCTCCGCCTAGATTATACAATGATGTGTGCATCATAGCTAATAGAAACCGAATGCGTGTAAAAAAGATCAGATTGGTAATGGGCTTCGGGGAGTCTTAAATATTTTGTCATTCTATCTTTTTTGTAATCGTTTGTGTTCTATTGAGCTAACAGTTGTATCAATTTTGACGGTATTTCCACAAAATAATTTAAAAAGTTTAATCTGTAAAAATTCCACGTCCTTACGTGCAAAAAAAGCTTAAAATCAACGGCAAGTTGATGGAAAACTACTCTATTTGATATTAATATAAATTAGGAAGGGTTCTTTATAAAAACGGCACTATTTTTAATCTATTGACAATACTGATAAAGATAAAACATGTTTAGTTACTTTGTCCTTTAATGACTTAGTTTTTATGTATATGTGTACCTAATTTAAGCGGCTGTAGCTCAATTTCATGTCGCATTAGACTATTTACGTAAATGAGAATTCAAGTCATGCTTAAAAAAAGTAAGTCTTCCTTTTTTTTAAATATCTTAAAGATTGTTAATACGAAAGTACCCTTAAATCAATAGCACATTAAGAATGTCACGAAGACAAACGTTAGGTATTATAAAAAATAAAAAACAATATTTCACATCACACTAACCGCAAATATCATTAAAATTTCGTTACCGAAAACATAATTTTGTCAATAAACATATAAAAGGAACATAATAAATGTAATCCTTTTTATTTTATGTTATTCACGTCAACAGATAAAAACATCCTTGCCTCGATGGTTGGTTTTTATGTTTCAAATATACAAAGTAATTTTATTCACAACCCAACTTGGGCACAGGACTCCCCATTTCTGAAGAAAAGGACATTAACACACCACGCTTGCCAAAGGTGTATTGGCGGGACTTCTAGACTCGGAAAAAAATCCTGTAGGTCATGCAGGAATCCAGCGACTATTCACTCTGAGGATAATACTCCAGGAGCTACCCCACGGAGGCAAATAGGTTGTCGTAATACAAGGCAATTGCTGAACTTTATTAAAGTAGATTATTTGTCTCAGTTCAACAACGTTATTGTTTTGAAACTGAGATATGCACTTTGTATATTAAAAATATATATAGTTATTTTTTATTTTACCTGCGAGCATAAATCGAATGGCCTTATATAGCTGCAAGGTGATCCGTCAGGCAGAGCTCCAAACTTAGAAGGCTTACCTCCAGCGTAGTCGATACACCATGTCTCGCAGTTTTTGGATTCTAATTGACAACAAACAGTTCGTTACAATACATCAAACTGTACTTACTGCACATTGTAAAAGTGTGGTGAAGATCGAACTAAGTGACGCGTTTTAGTCGAGACCTACGTCGAAGAATGGACTGAAAAGCGCTAATGATGATTGACCTGTATAAATTACTTAAAAGTAAGAAACAATAATTTAATATATCCCATTATGTTATTGTCTCTATATAAGCTCTTCAATTTATAGTGGTAAATATATCTTTTTACTATAATAAATCCCGCCAATCCGCATTGGACATGAGGGGTGGATTAATGTTCGTTCTTCCAGAAATGGGAAGGCCCGTGTCTAGCAGTGGAACATATATAAGCTGTGATAGAAAAAAATATTTTTATTATAATAACACCAACCGTTTGGAATCCACAACCATTGAATTAAATGAGTGTTGAAGTTGAAATCGCGTCTTGGCAAACGCAGTGCGGGACGCTCCCTGGCGATGGAGTGATAATATACTCAAGGCTACTGGCAGCAAGTGGATATATCAAACTAAATATTGAGGTAAGTTGGACGTCATGGGGGACCTTTTTCGTCCGTCCTTTTTCTAGCAGTGGATCAATTTATAAAGATTTATTTAAAATAAATAAAATAAAAATATATAACAAGATCAGTAAGAATTCACATTAATTTTACGATTGCCAACACATATAAAGATCACATGTAATTCATTACAGTATCGTGTTCTCAGTGAGAGGCCCGTCAATCACGAAGCAGAGAGAAGTAAAAAAAAAGAAACAATAAAGGGACGCATTAGTACCGTCTGGATGCACGTGTGGTATGAGATGGCTGGCCTGACGCACGCACATGTCGGCGCGTACGTCCCTAGTGGCGGCGCACGACGACCCTGTCCAACACGTCGACACTTGGGAGCCGGCGCCCTCGCAACGGCTGTCCGAAATCGATCTGTAATTAAACCGGATGTGTGGAATGTGTAATCTTAAATTTATCATAAGTACGAACTTAAATTACCGCAGACAACAGGGATGTTAACTGCATTCAAATAAAAATATAATTTTGCCGCGAAACAGTATTTTCCATGATAAAAATTCCTAAAAACACAATATTTTATTTTTAAGGAACTAAATCTTTATTTAATAATAAAGTACGAGTAAAAATGAGATAATATTATTCTCAAATCACGTGAAGGCAAACGCCAATCAAAGTGCACAAGTCACTTATTAACAAATCATGAGCCCAGTATTGGCGTTTTGGAGCGAAATTTAAGTAATTTAAGTAAATACACGAATGTTAAAGAATTGCTTGCATTAAAAACATATTTTCAAATATATAAGGTACATTTTTAAACATTGTTTCAAACACTTTACCAAATATAGTCAACATCCTTATTTTAAGTCAATGACATGAAATGAATGTTCATTTTTAATGCATTTTTATTTTTAAAAATGCAGATAAACGTCCATCGCTCAGGTGTTTTCATGTAAGTACTGGTTAAGTAAGTAATTGGTCACGAACTCGTGATGGGTAAATCGAAATTGGTTATATTAAATATAATGCCATGCTAGGTAGGAGAACTTGCTTGATACAATGAACTTGCGTACTCGTACATCAATTTTATAATTGGCAAAATCAAAATATCCGATATTTACCCCTTATATCGACATCGTCGATTGCGAGTACGTAAGCCGTACCCACAATCTGCGCTGCATTCACTCCAAGCTCCCCACTCTCCCCATTCCGGCGTATCGGGACCTCCTTCTTCATGTTTTTTACCGACCGTTTCATGTCCATGTCCAGGCATTGGTTCACACACACGTTTGACACACCACTGAAATAGAATATATTTTTGAGCTTGACTTTTTTAATAAATAAACTAAAGTATATAAATATAGTAAAATCAAAAATAAATATGATATAGAGGACGGTTGAACGCATTTCAACTATGATAACTAGGAACACCATATAACGTTGTTCTTCTTCTTCTAAGAGTGCCTCTCCGACTTGCGAAGGTTAGCAGCCAATTCAGCATAACTTTCCTCCTCCTTCGCCTATATGCCCCTATTTCGAATGCTTCTATACGTTTTCTGAGGTCTTCTTTAAGCGTCCAAGCCTCATAGAAGAACGGGCCAGATGTAACAGTAGAGCATTCTATTGACATTGTTGTAAACAGAATTATTAGTGAAAAAATTGTACCTTTAAAAAATGTCTCTTTGGCCTATGAAGTTAACTGAGTCGCAATTGATGTGATATGTACTCGTACGTACTTTAAGTACTTTTACATAAAACAAAGTACTTGATTGATTAATATAGGATAGGAAAGCAAAAGAACACAACTTGATGGAAAGCAGTCAATGCGGACCAATGTCAGATGTCTGAAACATCAGAGAGATGCAGAAGCGTTTTCGGTACTTGTGAACATTAAGTTGATGTTCATACCCACATCAATAAAACCTTAAAACGTGTTATCAATTGCTAGCAACATATTCATGTTTCGTTTCTTTCTATAGAATGTCCGGTGGCAGAAATAGGTCATAGGCCGAATAATTATTGTTTGAAAGTAGTATCTATTTAAGGTTGGAAACTTAATTTTGTTATCTATAACATATATTTAATTATGTATAAAATATTTCTCAACTTATTTATTGATAAAATATTGGTGGAGTATCAGAAAGTTATAGATATTTCAAAATTTATTATTAATAAATAAATATCGAGTCGTCAACCTAATTGGCTCAGTGGTGAAATTATTGCTTTCGGATTAAATGAACAGGGCTTTGATTTCTGCATCGGGACAAATATGTATACTTATGCTCCACTGGTATTTATTACGGGTTTGGAATTTCTGATAATCCACCTTAGACAAGCGTGGTTAGTCCATTTTTCCATATATTAACAGTACCTAACAGTGGGACATAAAGAAAAATATAAATTTTACCGTGTCCGCTTAACAGAAAATACTAGATTGCATGCGATACGAATGCTTTGTCAAAAATGGCATAATATCTCCTGTGGCAAGTCTGTAGCCAGCTCGCCCGGGGAAGTACCACACTCCCGCAGAAAACCGGCATCTGAGTGGTAGCTTAGCTACCACGCTTTGTACAGTGAGCGGCTGAGTTCCGGAGGCCCAACACGCTCCCCCTCCTATTCCCACTCCCTTTCCCATAATGACACTTCTCTTTCTTATCCCATAAAAAAAGCTCAAATAGCTATATATATACTAGTACTACCCATAAAATATTCGTACGCACGCATTGGTTTTATAGTTTTACATTTGAAGTCTCATTCATTCTTAAGTAAATTTATTTTCTGCGGGTGGCCATAAAGGTTGTTCTTTCGTGGAGCGTAACATTCTATATTGTTGCATTTCTCCTTTAATTGTAACTCTACACCGCACGGGTGTACTGTGGATAGAATGGTCAGACCCTGGTCAATGAACGAACACTCAATCTGTAAGGGACCTTTTTTTACTTTGTTTTGTGACAATCACTATCCTACTAATATTATAAATGCGAAAGTTTGTGAGTATGGATGTATATTTGTTACTCTCTCCCAAAAAAACTACTGGACGGTTTTGGATGAAACTTAACAGTAATATAGGTATACATTAGAATAACATATAGGCTACATACAATTTGTAATGATTTTTTGTAATTTTGGTTGTAATATAACGATACATGCCGAGGTCAAAGTAAAAAAAATATATTTATTTAAAATGATCTGTCACGAAACTTAATGTGGCAGTACAAATTCCACGCGAGTGAAGTCGCGGGCAAAAGCTAGTGTGCATATATTACAGAGGCAATAATTCGTCTTCGACATAAATATGTCAGAAGACATTCTGTGTCAGCCAACCTTTGAGTTGGTTAAAAAGATTATATATGAATATATGGGATTATTGTTGGACAATCGTTGGAGTAGACGAATGCTGGAGTGGAGACCGCGACTCGGCAAACGTAGTGTGGGACTGCTAGATGGAGCGACGATCTGCGCAAGGCGGCTGGCAGAGACTGGATGCGTGTAGCCGAAGATCGGGCTAGGTGGCGCGCCTTGGGTGAGGCCTATGTCCAGCAGTGGACTGCCGCGGGCTGATATTGATATTGATATTGATATGGGATTAGGTTCAAAAACAATATGTACAGGTATGTTATATATCATACATACATTGTTTTTTTATGTCAAGAGCAAACACATCCTTAGAAGAATTTAATAACTGATGCCAGCGAAGAATTAATAAAAAATAAAAGCGATATGGTGGGCAGGAATTTTAAAGATATCTATATAGGTTTAATAAAATAAAAGCAAACTAATAAAAGTTCGTGAACATAAACCTGGGAGAGAACTTTTTTATTTTGCTCTTTGAGGACTTGCCTTGTATTTAATAATATTGATACTCATCAATATTATTAAATACAAGGCAAGTAAAAACTATTTTAGCGCCCATATATGGCAAGGGGTTTTCTCATTATTAGAGAAATTGAGACTAACTTATGTATTTATCCCAATGCGTGAAACGAACATTTGATTCCGAAAATAGTAGCTACGCTGCTAGCCAATTAGGTCGTCATCATCATAATGCATTTAGTACCTCACATACACATGAAAAGTTTATAAGAAAAAGATCTTTACATTAATAAAAAAGGCAACAGTTGTGATTTTTTTTCGCTAAAAAATAATAAGGATCCTCTTAAACTTTTGTTTTTCGTACACTTTTTCTCCGATAGGCCTTAACAGGTGTCATTAGAGTCGAGGGCTTCTCATTCACTTTATATGACGTTTTAATTTTCTGTGATAATGCATTTTTGAACAAAAAAGAACAAAGTAAAAATTATAATCCTGACATTTGGACGCATGCGTTAAAATTTGAACAGCAAGCATGAAGTTTTTGATTTGAAATTGTACTTAATGAACAAAAAAGAACAAAGTTGAAATCATATTCTATAATCGTGATATTTGGATGCGAGCGTTTAAATTTAAACGGCAAACATGAAGTTTTTATTTTTAAAACTGTATTTTATGAAACGTTCTTTATAACTTAAATAAGTAACAATTGTGTTTTCATACAATCTAGATGAATAGGTAGGTAGGTACCTTGTATGTTTCAGTATGTACATATATTATAATCACTCGCATATGTCTAGTCTTGGCAATACCATCCACTACACTATTATCGTTGATGATAGCTACAATGTGATCTATACTTATAAATGAGTTTAATGTTTAATTATGTGTGTCATTATTTTTTTAAACACGTAAACTTACATTATTTAGCTATTTATTTAATTATTTATTATAGTTTATGCGTACAGTAGCCATAAGAAATTTATAATCTGCAGCATAATCCGATTGTCAACGTGCTAGGGAGATATTAATAAATAACTAAAAATGCAACTAAAATTATATAATAGTTAGTAAAAAAAGACAAATAAAATGATGCGGCAACAAAGTAAAAATGATGCGGTAACAAAGAAGCAAAAAATAAGATATATTTAAAAAAACAACATATCATAACTTATATTGTACTTTGTATTTGTTATATTACTTTTGGTTGGTAAACGAGCAAGCGGGTCACCCGATGGTAATAATCACCGCGGTCTATGGATGACAACTAAAATCTATTAAGTTTGACTTGACGAAAATGATAAGGAGTAAAAACGAAAATGATAAGGAGTACATCAATGATATCGAAGTACAAACTTTAGGAAAGAAAACTTAAAATAAATACAAGCATACTGAACATATTCTCATATTACATACACATGTGGCACATTACTAAACAGTGTTTGCGCACTAAAATACTGCCCATACAACAACCAGCAAGCACTCAGAGTTGAAACGCATTCATAAAGGATTTCATTGAATTAATGCGTCCCCACGAACACGTGCTGCGGATGAGAATAGGGTCGCTGATGGAATCCCAAGTAGGTGCGTCGTCATCTTGTGTGCGATGCACTGCTCGAATTGATGTTTGCACTTAGCGCTCGCATCGATCGGAAAATTTTATATTCATACCCTTCAATATGAATTTAAAATTGTTAGTCCGGTCAATCTAGACATTGGAAGGTACATAAATTCCCATCCAGCTGAAAGTGAGTAAAACTGTTCAAAACATAAAAATGAGTGTGATGTCAAAGGTCAAAAAAATGAGTGTTTTGTGATTTTCTTCAAAACGGTAAGTTTTATGGCAATATTACCTCAGGCCATCAATAATTTTTTCCTAAAAGTCGCTACCGCTTCTATGACCGGACTATATATTGAAAAGTGTGAATATAAAATATCATATTCATGCATACTCATGAAGGATTTAAATGGGTTGGGCAGCTCAAAGATATTTCGCTACGATTTTTTGTTACCCATACTTCAGACCTTAAAACGAAAGTCTTCGACTAGTGCGTCCGGCATGTACTCTTTTATGGTGTCAACACACGGATACTGATTGCTCATAAGCTCTGCGTCATTGAGAGAGGTATAGAGAGAGCTATGCTCGGAGTTTTTCCGCTAGATATCATTCGGAATGAAAAAATCGGCCCGAGAACCAAAGTCATGACATATATCTCCGAGTTAGCAAACTGAGGTGGCAAAAAGCTTGTTACGTATGTCGAAGAACCGCCTATATATGTATATATCTATCGTAATACATAGTATCGTATACGTATATGTATCGCTAGAGTAGGAATCGGGACCGCATCTCGAAAAATGTAATGTGGGATGCCCCCGACCAAATGATGGTGCGTCTTAGGGGACGTCTATATGGAGCAGTTGTCTGCTGCGTGCTGATGATGCCAGTCAATATATCATAAAGAGTATGAATATAAAATGCTGTACTACAAATATAAAATAAAGAACTTCTTCTTTTCGTTTTCTTCTTCTTAACCTTCTTCGCAATGCAGAGGAGGAGAGGAGACTTGATACGCTATACATACAGTATAGCGTATCAAGTCTCCTCCATACATAGAAATATACTATTCTACACAATGTTTTCCTCATAAAACTGTAATGGTAAAAAATTCATTCACGCCGCGCTGACAGGTGCAAGCGAGTTTCCAGTATAGAGAAGGGACGACCACGACAGTTCATAATTAACAGTCACATAAGGACTTATTTTTAGATCCAAATTAAAATTATTTTTATTTAACGATCAGTTAGATTATTTAACGATCATAATTTTACTACCGGTTTGCTATGAGGTTGTTTTGAATAGAACAAAAACAATAAAAGATCGTAAAAAAAATAAAAGAAAGTAAATTTTTTCCTAAGCAAATTGGCCTACATCAACAGCACCATTTCACAAATTAACGCACATATGTCAGTGTTTCATTGGTCACTTTATGTCCTAGGGAATATTTAAATTTTTAATAATGAGTAATAACCTTTTAATGATGGAGTATTAAAAAAAATTAAAAAGGTGAACTCCCACTTGAATGTGTTAGAATTCTTTGGAACAATATCTTTTTATATTTTAATTTAAAAATACAGCCCAATTATTTAAAAGAATAGCATTACTGTTATTGCAATAAAAAAGCGATTGGAATCAAGATATCTGTTAATAACCAGCCCAGATCTTATCAATGTCAATCTTTCATTATTTTTAACAATGTTTTTATGTATTTATTCTTTACAAAAAACAGTTTACTTGCATAAACTAATAAATTAAATAAACTGTCAATTAATTAACAGATCTTTGTTTCCAACGCAACCAGTATCAACTTATATGTTTTTCCACTATTGTCTCACGGACTTAGCCGGTTGTTTAAAAGATTTCACATCCCCTACGCATAAGGCGTGTGAGCAAAAACAGGTAATGTAAGGCTCGTGGTAGTAGTCGTAGCATTATCAAATGTTAATGCAAGTTGAAGATTCCCGCATCAAGATAAATATTTCTCTACAGGTATGAATGCCTCCCCATTTCTGAAAGAATGAACACCAACTCACCACGCTTGTTCAAGCCGGATTAATGGGCCATACATACATTTATTCTGATATGAAAATCGAATCTACGACCATTAATTTCGAAAAGGGTAGCTTCGCCATTGCACCAACCAAATAAAAATGGAGAAGCCCTGTGCCCAGCAATAGGTCATATGTATATTAGCTGTGTATTAAATAATTATTATTATATTATATATATGTGTATTAAATATATAAATAATTATAATAAACTATTTCAAATTTTATTGAAATAAAATTATTTGAGTTTATTAAGATCCAGCAGTCGAAATCTAAATATCTCAACATTGAAACAATGAAGTATTATAGTTATTCAAAGCTGCCTTATATTACTTAAAGCTATCCTTCGATCTGACGCACGGCTGTTTTATAAAGCGAAGGTGTATTTGACAGACACAATTAATCTTCATTGCGAATTAATCTTCTACATGTTATTTTCAACTTACTGCTTTCCCACTACGGAAGAGATATTTTTAGAAATGAAACGCAAAAGATTAAATCGTACAAAACTTATCTCTGCTATTATTAAAATTCAGGCACTTTATTTATATAGCCCATAAAACAAACCACAGTTGAAAAAGTTTATAAATAACATGCAATGTAAATTTTGAGCTAATCTAAAAGGTAAATTTATAGTTTATGAGGCAAATTTTTCACGTCTTTTGTAACGCATCTGCATTGCCTTCATCTTAAAAATATAGGTAGTGATTATTATTTACCGTCAGGTAATCGCTCATATGATTACCACTTCTATAAAGAAATATTAAAAAGGCAAAAAAAGAAAAAGCTAAACTTTTAAATTAAATCAAAATGTCATAAAAGTCAATAAAACTTACAGAATTGTATAGTTGCGCGAAAGTTACGACTTGTCATCGAGCAAATGGATTCTAAAAGCTATTTCATTACTCAGATAAAATGCGTGCGTTTCGCTTATTTATTGTTACAGTAAGTGGTAGAATTGTCTAACGTCACGTTCTTTCATGCACACCTGCTATTTAGCGAATTGGAGAATTGAATAATATATAAGTACTACATATTTCGATAAAGTATTGATATATATTATGTGTTTATGTATGTTCTTATATCTCTATATTATATATGTATTTAATTATATAGTTTTTTTACCACGTACATGGAAGAATGGAAGCCAAGGAAAGGGAGTTCCTACGGTCTAACTTGCTCGATACGGAACTAAAAATGCCCAATGCAAAACATCGCTATTCCAAATATTTGATTTGTCGTATTTTAAATTACTAAAATGACGTGTTACTTTGAATCAGACGTCTGCTATAAATTAAAAAAAAATGTGGTATATTACGGCAACTTACTATATCAATAATAGTACTGCGGCACGGAGCGAGATTGTTTTATGTAGAACCTAATTATTCAACGCGCTCTTAATTTTTCTTATGGGCGTAAAATTCAAAATGGTTTAAAATAAAGTAACACCAGATGGGCCAACCATAAAAGGCCGGCGGGCCGCAGGTTGAGTATCGCTGCCTTAGTCAGAGTGGTTATCAAGAATTTTAGTAATAACAAAACGTTGCTGGTCTTTTTAAAGAAAAAACAAACTTACCAATTCGCCTAGGGTAAGCGTGGTAGGTCTGGTCCCCTAGAAATCGGGATGCACCGTGTCTAACATTGAGACATATATGAGCTGTAAAAAAGCGGAAACTTGAAGCAGAAAGGACAAGATTTTACGTACCCGATTGGCACCGCAAGGTGTGCCCTCTAGTGGTGGCGCTCGCTTGGACCGGCATACTTGGGGCATCGCTCGATGCGCGCACCACAGCCTGGCGCAAACCGATCGCACTTTCACCGACTTGCACACGGAAAACCTAAGGAAATATATCTTTGTTATTAAAATTGCTTATGTTTCTATATTAGTGCAAAAAAACTTTTCGTTTTTCAAACGTCAGTCCGCAAACAATCATACTTTTACCACCTTTTCTGGATGGAGAAGAAACGACGGAAGAAACACCACCGGTATCCTCATATTCCTCTTTTTTTTCTTGTTACTACAATGCAGTAATGGTTATGAAATAAACTTTATAGATAGTTCCACAGATTAACAGGAAGACGTTCGGGCATGTGTAATCGATTAGGTAACTATATGTAATTATATTCTAATCTAGTTACAAGTGTAAGGGAAAAAATAAAAAGTGATTGGCGATATTAAATTAAATAATCAAAACTTGTATTGATTTCATTCCTGGTGGATATTACTTTAAAAAATCTAGATTTGAATTATCATCTATACAACTCTAATATGATTATACATATGGATAAAGGGCTCTTTCAAAATACGGTTATCCACGTATGATAGGCAAATTGGGGGGGTTTTGCCTCCATAATCGCCATGCACTTTAAGAAATAGTATTTATGGTCTTTTTTTATATTTGTAGCAGCATAGGAGATTTTTAAATTTCCCTGAATATTACTCGAAAGTGTTACTAACAGATAGTAACATTTATTTTTAGTATGCGGGGTAACCGTATCCTCATGTAGCTATTCTGTGTACTAGTTAACTGAATTCAGTTCCAAAAACAAAACAAATTGTAACAAATAACAGATTTGATATTATTTTTAAAGGGACGTCAATGCCCTAATGCTGATTTTTCTATAAATTTATCTGCTATAGTTATCTCTTACCACACCCTCGGTAAGAAATGGGGTGGTTCTGAAATTCATGATGTTTGTGGGGTCTAAAGACTACACAGCACATAATCTCAAAGTATTTTTTATCTTTTTTTTTATGAACATATTAGCACACGGTCTAAAAGGTTTTTTTTATTTACTATGTTTTTTTTTTCAAATTTTAAAATGATCGTTATTTCCTAACAAAAAACTCATTCACTTTTCTTACATTCACAATTTGTTTCTTAACAACTCTCCTTTGACGAACTAATTGATAAGTCCTATTTAACAAACCAAACCAATTGGTTTTAGTTAAACTGAACCGTGGAGTAATTGTAACGCGCTCTCATAATAAGATGAGAACTAACATCCTTTGTTCTCGGTACTGAGGCCCAAGCCATGAGCCCGACCCAAATTCTTGTGACTCATATCTCTACAAACAATCGCCTCGCCTTCCGTATATAGGTGTTTAATGATACCTCTTTATGGGCTTGCATTAAGCCAGCAGTTGGTCAAGGTCTGTAGTTAGACGCAGATGTTTGAATGAAGTATATTTTTTTGCTATTGCTTTTTTATTGTTGCTTTTATTTTTAATATACTTATTATTCTCATTCATTAGAATAGAATAAAATCTAAGTCTTGTAGTTGCTGACGTAACTATAGTAAACGACTTAGGCGCCTTTAATGGTTTTTGTTTGTGTGCTAATAATGCCTGTATTTAATATACGCTGGTGTGTCAAATAAATACAATAAAATAAAGAAAATGTTTGATGTCTGCATAAAATTGCACTATTTATTACTAATATATAATAGTCATCAAAACAGTAATTTTAATGGGGAACTAAACGTGATACTTGGTAGAAAGCAATCAATACCGCCCATAGACATTTGCCATATCACAGACGTTACATAAGTGTTACAGGTGTTCGAGAAATGTATAGGCTTCTGTTTTGAAATTGCCAATTTCTATATATTTATTTCCAATTTCTATATTTTCAACTCAAATATATTTTTTCGGCATGCGTAACGTTAAAAATAACAAGCTAAGTTCAACTGAAATATTGGGAGAAGTCAATATTTGTATTACAATTAAATTTGCTTTAACACCCGTTATATTTTCCTCGTTGACATCACTCTCGGTAAAGTCACACGCGAGGCGAAATCCTAATATTTATTTAGATTGATGCTATTTTTATTGCTATATTATTGACTCTTTTTTAACTTCCAACACAAAAGTCATTGCTGATATAATCTATTGTAAATGTTATTTTTAAATATAATTACCATTTTTAACTATGTTCTTAAATAATCTTTATTGCGGATGCCCAGAATAATATATAAATCATTATGTGTATCTTATTATATAGTTAATTATAATTAAGAATAATGTCGACCTAAATTTGTATATATTATAAAAAAAATACCGATCAAGTAATAACTCACCACCTGGTAACCCACATGTCCCTTCGGATCGGTCTGTGGCCTGACAACGTCCACAAATATTTTATAATATTATAAACAATTGAACATTAAATACAATTATTTAAAGTTACATACAAAGTTAGGTAGGTCGACGTAAATTTAAAATGAAATTTTGAAATAACTCCTTTTTCCTACACAAAGTCTATAACTATAATTGTAAAACTTAAATAGCAAAGGTTTTTAAAAATTTGAAATATACACCAATAACTACACAAACTAATTTAGAAATTTGCAAGAGTTGAGTTGTTTCTTTTCGCAAAACTCTTGCTCAGAAGCAATTTGATATGGTGGGTAAGCAAAAAAACATTTGAGTATACAGCAATGAATAAAAAAATGTAGTAATATTTTAAACTTAAGGAATTTATAAGATGTGTGCTCGTTTCACTGCAGGTGTAGAAGTGTTTACTTGTACCTATATTAAGGAGAGATCTAATTTGTTCAGCGGTTCGATTTCTAATGTAGGTCACAATAATTAAACTTTACTGATGTATATGTACATCCGGCCTTTCGTATGCGCGTGTTATAAATTAAAGGGATAGTCTCCTATCTCTCTAAGGATATTCTTATCATATAAGACAAAATCAAGCAAGCAATTGCCTCTTCAGTTAGTTTTTGAAAAGAAAAACTAGCATTACACATAAATATTATTTCTGTGAAGATTACGTTTTTAAAAACATAAGTCATCTATCATTAATAATTCTACAAACACAGAATACAAATCGGGTGCCTAAAACAGAGTCGAATGACATTTAAATATAGTAACTACGTGCAGATTGATTACATAATAATATATTAGTCATCAAGAATGTTTAAAACAATAAATCAATATCATCATTGCTTATCATTAGGAGACCCGCTTGTTCGTTTATTTTTTGTGGCGTCAGATATAGCATAATTTTTTTTTATGTATAAAAAAATTTATGCCTGATACTTGCTTACTGCTGTCGTTACTAGACGCCTTCGCCAGTGGCGGGAATTTGATTATACCTAAATGGATTATCGGAAAAATGTCCACTAGTGTCCCAATTGTCATTTCACAACGCGTCCGCTATATTTGGCTACTTTATTGAGATAGACGTACGGACAGATAGTATGATAAGAGAATAACTGTTGAGCAACTACTTAGTTCTAGTTATTAAGGTTAATTAAAGCAAAGTAATAAAACGATAGTATACGTTTTACTACTTTGGGCGCCATGATTTCAGAGAAGAGAACGACTTATTGGCTCAGTGGAGGAGCTGCTGCTTACAGAGCCAATGGTTGCGGGTTAAAATACCGTATTGGAATAAATAACCCGAACCTGGATTTCACTACGACGATTATTAATAAACCTAATTTGTTAATAAATGACGGCGACGTGGTTCGCCACCCGTTACGTCATGATTCCCATGAGGGCGAGAAGCGAATGTGAGAGGAAGATAGATGAAAAGATGCATATATATATATATATATATATATATATATATATATATATATATATATATATATATATATATATATATATATATATATATATATATATATATATATATATATATATATATATACGTATTGGAGAAGCGTGAGTGCCAAGCAGTGGGCCATATGTATATGAGCTGTGTAAATGTTAATATAAAGATCTTATATACTCTCAAGAGAGAGAGAGAGAGACGATTAAAATAATCTGTTTCAAACTGCAGAATGATGCATCTGAATGGATATGATGGCAATTAACGAATCTATTTCTGGAGAACCTTAATGTGGCGAAAATAGTTAGCTACCGTTCCATTTCCACGTAACGGAATAAACACGTTTCGCTGAAAGTTAATTCAATAAATGATTTAGATAGAAATAGAAATGTGCTTTGGACAAGTGTGCTGAGTTAGTCGTCGTGTGAGAGATATACGTGCTATGAAAAAAAAAACTACAGCTAGGAGTAAACAAATTATTATTCTTAACATATCGACGGCAAAAAGCCAAAACGCTGTAAATGACACACATGTCAAAAAAAATTTATTGCATATTTGGATCAAAAAAAATACTGCATCGAATGGTCTGAGTCTCGCAGCTTTCTCTTATTTACTTTCTATTAGTCGTAGACTTATAGAAAATGTAGTGCAGCGTTGAAATTGACTGTTTTTGAGTGATCAAATACAACATTTTCATTATGTTATAATTTTTTGGCTCTGGTAGTAAGTTTTCACTACTTTTTAGATTTTTGGGTCGATATAAATTATTTTATACGCCAAGAATAAATATACTTAACATATAAATAGAATAATTTATGTCTTCTTAACTTTTTTTATGAGATAGAGACGCAAAGACGAGAGCGTGACGCCTGCCGGAACGCCGGACGGTGCGTTGCAGGCCTTTGAGATATGAGGAGTTTCGTTTTTAAAGAAGTCAATTTCTATCCATAGCTGCAGTCGAAACTATCTTGGTAGTATATTATGAAAATATTATTATATGAAGAACTATTTACGTAAATTCTATTTAGATGATGTATCATTTGAAACAAGTAATGTTTATATCAACAGGAAGTAGTGTATCAATATTTTGATATACAACATTTAAATACATGGGAGAAATGCATTCTGTGTTTGTTGTTTACGCTGGTTCCAGCGTCACGTTTAATTTTGTTACGATATATCGAAATCCAACTGCGCGCTTTACGTGCGTTTCCTTAAAAAAATGTAGATTAATTCAAAAAGCAACTACAGACGATTAAAATTGTCAAAAATGATGTATAAAATACTAACAATGATGCAAGTTTTATAACTTCAAGGAATGTTGGTAAAGTTTACGGTATATAATATAATTACACTAATATCGTAATGAATTTCCTGAGAATGCTAACATGCAACGATTAATAATAAATACACTTTTCTTTTTTGTGCTATTTGTTTCCATATCCTCCAGTTTATTTATAAAATTAAAAGGAAAACCTGTCAAAAAAATAGAACCATTTCAATTGATAAACAAATATAAAATATATATAAATAAAAAAGGCGCGTAAATTAGGCAACCGCGGTTGCCAAAAGCGCGGCACTTAAATTCAAAGTATTTTGTTTACTCGCTATGATTATATTCCTTTATGATGTCATTATTAAGCAAGCTATCGTACTATTAAATAACACTATAAAACATGTAAAATTACACGAGACTTGGTTATTACCGAACGAGTTGTCTTTATTGGATAATAAGTAAGATAACTTCAACCCAACTCAAAACATTACTAGCATAGGATAATAGAAATAGAAATAGAAATAGAAAAACTTTATTTGACACCATTTTTTTACAATTACAAAAATTAAATTTAAATCCTTAATAATATTCTATATACAAATAAAAACACAAAACAAAAAGAAAATAATTTTAATCTAACGAGTGTCATAAAATGGTTCTTGCTCAGCATATGCTGGGCGCACTATTGGAGCACTCGGCGCTGGTTTTCAGCAAGAACCAACGTGGTCAGATCGCGGACCACAGTGACGACATTCATATTGACACACTCGTACATACAAATACATCCATATATATAACTACTCATACTCATATACACATACACATAAATACACGTACAGTACAATGGAATTAAAAAACACAAAGTCATGTACTAAATTCACCGCGTCCAAAAGAACAAGTTCCTGACTGCATACTTAAAATTAGATTTTTGTATTTTTTTTTTAAATATATTTATTGTATGCAAGTCACGAAGAGGTGGTGGCTAGTTGTTCCAACATTTAGTTGCGGCGTATTTAAAGCTACCATGAAACGCAGCTGAGCAGTGGCGAGGAACAACCAGCAATGACCTAGGCGCTCTGGTATCGCCAGCGCTATTTCGTTTACGGGACCATGTTAATTTATTATATAAATATGACGGGGATTCATAACGAATCATACCAAATAGAAGGGTAGCGAAATGAAGCTCCCTGCGGTGTCTCATTTTTATTATATTAGCTTTATTTATGTATAGCGTAACATGTTCCCGTGGAGCTATATTAAAACAAAATCTTGCACATGCATTTTGTACGCGCTGTATAAATTTTCTGTTCGAGCGAGTAGATTTAGAATTTCGATAATACTAACGAGTCGCATACTGTTATACGGAGAGGTATGTTGAGGTAGTCTCGAATTCGATACAGCACTTTAAGTCGATAGAAGCAGTTACGCACTAGACCCATAATATGTTCTTCGAATCTAATACTTTCATCGAGAAGAACACCCAAATTACGCGCAATACGTACCCGCTCAATCTGCTTTTCGCCTACAATTACGATAGGGGTTTGTAATTCAAATTTGTGCACTTGTTTTTTTGTCCCTAAAATCATGTAATTAGATTTTGCTGGGTTCAATTCTAAAGTATGTGACCTTGACCATAATGTAATGCGCTTTAAATCGTCATTTAACTTATTCACAGCTGTAAGGATATCATTTGGCTTACATGAGATGTATATTTGAATATCATCGGCATAAATATGATATTTACAGTGTTTTATATTCTTTCTGATATCTGCGCAATACAATAAGAAAATTAGAGGCCCTAAAATTGAACTCTGGGGGACGCCCCGTTGTACAGAATAAGCAGGAGACGCAAGCGTTCTCCCATCTTCTAGCTGTAGCTCTACTATCTGAGTCCGATTCCTAAAGTAGCTTTCGAACCATTTAATAGCCTGGAAACTAAAACCGTAATATGACATTTTAGATAACAACAGTGGAATATTTATTGAATCAAAGGCCCAGGAGTAATCAAGCAGTGTCAATATCGTCCCCTCCCCTATATCCTGTGCACTCAAAATGTCATCAACTACGTCCATTAACGCAGTGGCCGTACTTCTGTGCTTTCTGAAACCTGACTGCGTTGAAGGCAGAATCTGATTTTTTTCTAAATATTTAGTTAATTGCATACTTACTACTTTTTCCAAAATCTTTGACATACAGGGGAGTATACTGACTGGTCTTAAATCTTTTAACTCCTGCGGGTTGTCTTTTTTAGGGATTGGTTTTATCAAAGCGTTTTGCCACACATCCGGGAAGGTACACGATTTGAGAGAAGTGTTAATAGAGATGAATATGATAATAATAATGATAAATGAGAAACATATGCAATGAAATTCCATCAGTGCCCATTGCATTTGATTTTAGACCCTTTAAAATCTTCAATATTGCTTCCTCATGTATCAGTTCCAGACTAAATTCAGAGCTATTATGTCGATGAAACTCGTAATAAGTGAGATTTGCCATCTGAGTTACATTTTCTCCTGGCAGCTTGAGGAAGTGTTTATTTATTTTCAAAGGGTCATTAAAATGAGCAGGTAGGTCTGCATATTTTTTTGTATTGATTGCAGTATACTGTTTTATATTTTTCCAGAGATGACGTGGATTATTCACATTGATAAGCATTTCGTATTAATAACACTTAAAGAGTCTTGTTACTTGAAAAAATATTTTTATTAAAATCATTTTTTGGACATGGAGACAACAACGGCGCCAATAGACAACTGCAACACCATATACATATATAATATTACAGAAGCATTGCCTGCATTTGCATGTCTTGTGTAAAATGTGAATAATGGTAGAGGAAGTGGAAAGTAATGGGGGACGTAAAGGACGACAAAAACATTTGTGTCACCAGATTCGAGTACCTACTCATCATCAAATACAATAATAGAGAAAAATAATATACAAGGTGGCAATATTCTAATAGGGTATTTTCCCGAGCTAAGTAGACTATTCGTATCTTAGTATGATTTCACCACTATTACATTTTTAACTGCTTAAAGTGATTGATTCAATCATATGAATGTGATAATCTTACTAGCGCAATAGCTATCGAATTCAAAACAATGATCGCAGGTTCCATTCCCGCATCGGGATAAATATGTGGACTAAAGGTATTTATTCCAACAATCAGCCCAGAACGAGTGTGATGGGTTAATCTCCATCTCCCTATAAATGGGGAAGAAAATTTAAAATAAACAAGAAACACTATACTCACCCTTCTCCAAACTCTGTTCGACATTGCTCATCCATCGTAAACGCATAATTGGAGAGCTCTTTAGCGCCACCCAATTCCACACCCTCGTCTTGGCTACGTTCATGTAGACACCACCATTTTCTGTTCAAAAATATTCAAATTTCAGGTAGGTTGGATAAACTAGCTGTGTGGAGACAACTGGTTTAAAATACAAAAAAAAAATATCTTAGAAGTAAAAATGAAATCAAATGTTTGTATCAGTTTAGTACCCAAACGAGTGAGTGACTCAAGACTATCATCAGCATTGCATTCAATTAGCAGTGATGGTGAAAGTGATTATGAATTCTGGGGAGGGTCTTCAAAAATGTTTGCTGTGTCGACTGGGATAAGCGATTGTTATACATACTACGTATACAAAGTTCTAACTATAAAATTAGTTGTTACAAAAAAAAACACTTACTTTGACTTTTCATGGAATTGTTCCTTTGAGCAAGAGGACCACGCAAAGTGATGCAACGTTGCCAGCACAGTAGGCGCCATAACAGAGCCACGTTGTGACTCCAGTTGGCACTGACCTTCGCCATCGTGAGTCAATCCCAATCTGATGGTAGAAATGTAAATATTTGATAGACGAACTGTAACCTACCTATATAGACTATAAGATTAAAAGTATTATTTAATTACAGTTAAGATAACATATAGTTAGACCATCACTCAAGGTAATGTAGAGAAATCAGTGATCGAAATTCGACCGTAATTTTTTTAATTTCCATAATCAATGTTGTCATTGTCAAAAAATAATGTTAACTTTAATTCTCACAGTCCTCCGTACACGCAAAGTGTTTCTGAAAAAGGAATACAAAGTTTTTTCTTCGCGTGTTGATATATAGATTTGTTAATTTACTGTTTTAACAAACTGTGATGAATACGACATAAAATAAAACTTATCCGCTATAAAAAACGGTTTAATATTCTTCAAAGAATTTTATTTTCATCAAGAGTGTTCATGCAAAGTTTGAAATATTAATCTATCGTGCGAAAGATCACCGCTTCACGACGCGTGACACCATTATCTTTCGTAATAAAAATGACGTGCGAAGAGCCCGACTCAAATGAAGCGGTCCGTTTGAAGATTGCCTTATATTAATTATTAGCAACGAAACTTGGGTAATTAGTTTCCTTCGGACGCGACGCGCGTACGTTCATTAATGAACCGTGCTATTACATGAGACAAATAAAACCACCGAATGCTTTATCAGGCGAAATGTTACAGACGGAGAGTCGATAATTATTTTACTTTAATTGGCGAGATCTAATTTGAAAAATAATATTGCATTGTTTAGGAAGCAGTATATAATAAGCACAAAATACTGTACGTGTGAACACGAAACAGTATATACAATATGAATCAAACATAGACGATATGAATGTTGGTTAGTACTCCAAAAAAACGTGATCAGCCCGTTGCCACATTAATTTGCTGAATGTTTCAGAGTAAAAAAAAATAAGAGCTATTAGTGAGGCTGGTTCAATAAGCATTAAGCCTTTATTTAAACATTTAAAAGTGACCTTTGCCATGTTTAAAAAAAAACTAACTTTGTTGGCGCAGCGACCCAAAATGGATCTTCGCCTCCGAACAGATCTTACGCCACTTTGCCCTGTCCTGCGCCACCTCCTGCCAGTTGTAACTGGCAGGAGGTGGCGCAGGACTGTCTGTAGACTGGCAAGTCATCTTCAATCATGTCTCTCTAGCGGTACCTGGGGCGCCCCACAGGACGTCGTCCAGTTGGGCGACCCACATACGCTCTCTTGACTGCGCGATCCTCCCCCATCCTCTCCACGTGGTCCAGCTAACGAAGTCGGTGAGCTTTAGTCACTCCTATTACATTAGGTTGGGCCACCAGATGCTCGATTTTGGCATTTTTTCGATATCGCCAACTGCCATCATCACTTTTGGTTGGGCCCAGGATCTTTCGGAAGACTTTTCGTTCTGCAACTAAAAGTTTCTTCTCTTCCTTTAGCGTCAGTGTCCAAGCCTCATTTCTATACATATATAATTATCCTATCCTACTTCCTACTAGTCCTACTAGTCCTACTAATATTATAAATGCGGAAGTTTGTGAGTATGTATGTTTGTTACTCTTTTACGAAAAATCTACTGGACGGATTTGGATGAAACTTTCAGTAATATAGGTTATACATCTCGCACTCGTCTACTACAACGATTGTCGGTTCTCCGACAAACGTGTCTAGCCCATTGCCACTTCAGTCTGCTAACTTGAAGAGCAATGTCGATGACTCTGGTTCTCCGACGAATTTCTTCATTTCGAATTCTGTCCACCAGAGAAACCCCGAGCATAGCTCTCTCCATAGCCCTCTGAGCGACTTTGAGCTTGGCGAGGTGACGGACTGTCAGTGTCCACGTCTCGGCACCGTAAGAGAGTACGGGCAGGACGCACTGGTTGAAGACTTTTCTCTTCAGACTTTGTGGTATGGGTGACGAGAAGACTTGACGGAATTTCCTGCACGCTGCACAGCCCAACTGTATCCTTCTGTCGGCTTCTTTCTCGAAGTTGTCTGCGTCTAATCGCACTATTTGGCCTAGGTAGACATATTCCTGGACAACTTCGAGAACTTCAGCATCGATCGTGGTCGGTTCTGGCTCAATATGTTGGTTTACCATTATTTTAGTTTTTTATTCATAGCCAGATCGACCAGTCTGGAGGACTCATTTAGGCCGTTCAGCATTGCTTGTAGTTCTTACAGCGATTCTGCCAAGATCACGATATCATCGGCAAAGCGCAAGTGTGAGATGTGCTCACCGTTTACGCCACGTCTTTCCAGTCCAATGTTTTGAAGACATCTTCCAGCGCATTAGTGAACAGTTTCGGGGATATGACATCCCCCTGTCTCACTCCACGATGCAACTGGATTTGCTGTGTCTGATTGTTCTGTACTCGAACGGACATCGTAGCGGCGTTTTGCAGACATCTCAACACCTCGATGTATCGATGATCTGTCTGGCACCGCTGCAAGGCATCTATGACAGCCCAGGTCTCGATGGAGTCAGAGGCCTTCTCATAGTCCACAAATGCTATGCACAGGGGCTGATTATACTCATTAGTCTTCTGTATAATCTGCCGCACTGTGTGGATGTGGTCTATGGTGCCATATCCTCCCCGAAACCCAGCCTGTTTAGGAGGTTGAAAGTCGTCAAGCCTTCGCGCGAGTCGATTTGTGATGACCCTCGTAAACAACTTATGGACATGGCTCAGGAGCGAGATCAGCCTATAATTTTTAAGTAGCGTCTTATCCCCTTTCTCGTGGAATAAGACTACTATGCTCCTGTTCCATGCCTGTGAAGTTCTCCCGTTTTGCAAGACGGAGTTGAAAATTCTGCAGAGCTCTTTCAGCACGGGGCGACCCCCTGCCTTTAGAAGCTCTGCAGTAACTCCGTCCTCGCCTGGGGCTTTTCCATTTTTAAGTTGCCGGAGAGCCAGCTCTATCTCCTCAAGGCAGACATCTGGCAGCTCGTCGGTGTAGTGGCGGGTAAGTGTGGCTCTGGCATCATTGCGTGTGGGTTCAGGTTGTGGTGCGTGAGAGGCATACAGATTTCCATAAAAATCTTCAATCTCAGCGAGAACCTCGGATTTGGACGTGAGCATTTTGCCATCTTGAGCTTTTAAGTGTGTGAAATGGCTTCTCCCAAGCTTTTGCAGAAATACTTTAGGACCCTTGTGTCGTTCTATTGCGTTTTTAATAGTGTCCACATTAGAGCGACGCAGGTCCCGCCGTACGCACTGTCTAATGCGCTTGGTGAGGGCCACCTGTTTCTCGTGTTTGGCTGCTTCACATCGCATATCCATTAGCTGGAGGGTCTCGTCTGAGAATTTAGAGTTCCGGCCTGCATGCCTTCTTCCACAAAACCTGTCCCCTTCCTCCCGTCAGATGTTTACCACACTTTTGAGGTCCTTGTCGATATCCACAGAGGGTTCCAGGGCATCGAATCGATTTTTGAGTTCCAGTTGGAAGCGTTGAGAGCCAGCCACGGTTTGAAACAGAGTCGGTCGGAGCGTGGACTTTACCAGACGGCATCTTTCGAACTTGAAGTCGATATTCAGAGTGCCTTTTACAAGTCAGTGATCGCTCCCAGTGTTAAACCTGTTGATCACTGAGACATCCCTGAATATTTGCCTTTTATCGGTCATGATAAATTTAATCTCATTTTTCGTCACAGTGTCGGGACTTCGCCATGTCCACTTCCTTTGGGGCTTTTTCTGAAAGAAGGAATTCATCAGATACAGCCCCTCTTTTTCGAGGAACTTGATCAGCATTTGCCCCCTGTGGTTTCTGTGTCCAAAACCGTGAGGTCCCATAATCGATTCGACTCCTGTATGCAACCCTACTTTGGCGTTGAAGTCCCCCATGACAACATTGAAGTGGGCCTTTGTGGTGTTGTGCAAAGCCCTGGCTATGTCTTCGTACATAGCCTCCACTTCGTCATCCGAGTATGTCGCCGTAGGTGCGTAGACATGCACTACCTTAAAACTATACTTGTTAGATAGCCGGAGTACAAGGTACGCCACCCTTGGCGACACACTGGATATTTCTTCAATATTGTCAGTGAGGACTCTGTTGACGAGGAACCCCACTCTGCCACGGGAAGGATTATGTCCATCTCGATGGTAGAGCAGATGGCCAGATTATAGAATCAGCGTATCCTCCCCCTGTCTACGGACTTCGCTTAATCCCACAATGTGCCACCTTATCTTTTCTAGCTCTACCTCGAGTTCCTTAATGTACTCGTCGCGCCGCAGACTTCTTCCGTTGTACGTCGCCAGGTCCAGTCGTTTGTGGTAGCCTTTCCTCTCCCGGGGTTTCTTAGCACCCCCTGCTCCATCGTAACCATGGCCGCTACCGTGGCCAGGAATAATGGGGCGACCGGGAACTGGGGGCCGTGTTTTAATGGTGCGCTTCATGGGTAGTGTGCCCGTAGTCGCCACACTGGGCAAGTGGGTTGGCGACCGCAGAGCCAAATTTTTCGCACCGGCCACGCCGCTGCCCGTTGCCGGCCTGTGTCATTTGAGTCCGGCCATAATTTGTGATAGTTATACCGCCATCAATCGGTCGTCAGTGCCTCGTTCGTTGCTCAGCAGGATGCACCGCGTGCAGGTGAGGTTGACAGTTGAGGCGACATGGAGTTATTTTCGCCCCCTTGCATCCTGGCAAAATACTTCTTACATGGTAGGAAAAAAATATTGTTATTAAACAAACATTTGATAAACGAAATGTGATTTGCGAATAAAGAATTGATTGATTGTTTTTGATTGTTGTTAACCTAAATATTTGTACGCCATGTAATGGCATTTTGTTGACAACGAATTAATTGATTAATTACTAGATGTCATACGTAACTAGCCTATTTTAATTGTATGTATATTAATTTTCAAAGGTAACTAATCTAGTAGAATTCTAATTGTAGTTAACATAATTGTTAAATTAAATTAGATTAGTGTAGGCCAATTTTGCCGTAAGCAGTCAAAGTTTTGTTTAAATTGAATTTGCTTACATTTTGAGCTTAGATTGCCACTAAGCACAATAATAGTCTTCATTAAGACTCGAGATAAATTCGGCATTCATTAAAGATAAACGCGGCCTTTGAATAGCATCTTGCAAATCTAAACCTACTTACTTAATCGGGTTTGTTCTGTTATTGGACTAATCGGAATTGAAGGAAAATATAAAAATGAACATGTCATTCATTTCAGGAGTGTTTTTTAAAAAAAGGAAAAAGTTTTACACTCATATATCACCTTAGATAGTCTATATTATATCGTTTATTAAAATATGTTGCACTCTTTGTGTCTTTTAGACAATTGTGAATCGGAAATTGGTTTAAGTTTTCCAAGTATTATTTTACCCAATTATTAATAAAGCTCATTGGCTCAAGCATTCTTGATGAAGTATTCGTCTGCAGCGTGGCTCTACCACTATACATCGTGTATATATAAAGTAATTTTTATAGGGTTAGGACATTTTAATTTTGATTGGCATTATAAACCAGAGCACTTGAAGAAGAAAAATAAATAAATAACTATACGGTTTCATAATGATTGTATTACAAACCACGTTACTTCTCCGCACCTTACGAAATTATCGCGAAGTACAAGTTTAAACACCGGAAGTATAGATAGAGTTATATTTAATATGTGATATAGATACATACATAGGAGCACATAAATTTTAATGTAATAATTAATACAGGCGTACAAATTTCTTGAAGGCTGGCAACGCTTCTGCAATACTTATGGCATTGGGGATGTCAATGGGCGGCAATGATGGCTTTCCATCAGGTTACACGCCTGCTCGTTATTCTTCCTATCCCATAAAAAAATGTTGTTGAAATGTTTGTTTGAACTGTATGTGAAAGTATTATTTATGTTTACGAGCGATATTGGACCTTTGATGTAAACTAATGGAGCTATGAACACACGGAAGCATTTAATAATTTATATTTAATATTTTCCGGCCAACTTTTTAAAAAATATTGACCTAATTTTTAATTACGTCGCCGTGTTGATCGAGGGATTTGTTTGGGTATACTGTAGAAGTATTCATAACGGCTATTTTTAAAAATGCATTAAACGATATGCTATTTATACGATATTTTATATTCTTTACTATATTGATCAATTATATATAATAGAATTATGCGAATATATCAATAACTACGATTAAGTTACCATAGTTATTTTTTAATATACTAATTTGAAATGTTTTTAATGTATAACTAATTTTGTAAGTTCATTAAACTTTTATTCTTTATTTAAATAGGCTTAATACTGTCTGACTGATTTTGTAATGAATGTAATAAAAAATTAAGCTTTGTACTTTATAATGTCAGGATCGGGAATAAAAAAAATATTTGACTGCTCAGGAGATAGCAGATACATTCATTTAATAGTAATGAATATTTTGAAGTATCAGACTAATATATTAAGCTATTTAATATAACGAACACCACTAGTTATTATACCAGTGAGGGCACTTTATCAACGGTTTAATATTAGATTTGTTTACATTTAGGTCGGTGAGATAAGCTTTCAACATAAATCATATTTCATTCTCTCTTCAGCCTTGGCTAGTGGTTATTATGTTTTTCTTCAATAAACACGCCCGAGTTTGAACAAGTGAATTTGCAGTCATAATAAAGTACGCAATAAAAATGAAAATTAAATTTCCATCGGCTGCTTGAATAGACATGAGTTGAAATAGCACCCCTAAATTTAATTTAAATGTGGTTAAAAATAGATAAAGCTATACTGACTGTTTACATGTGTAATTATTAATAATATAAGTTAGTTTGAGAAATACGATAAGTGACATGTAAGGGGTATCTAAGAATGTTTAGTGTTTATCTATAACTAAATTAGAGAACTACTAAACAGTTTGTGAATGTGAATTCTTTTACTGATTGTAAGTTATTTTTGTGAACAAAGACAAGTTATTACACCTTTTATTTACTTTAGTTTAAATTTGAGGAAACCAATATTTATTTAATTTAACTTTGTTTTTTTTATGGCATCGCACGCAAACGAGCAGGCGTGTCACCTGATGGAAAGCAACCAACGCCGTCCATAGACATCCGCAACGCCATAGGCAGTGCGGAAGCGTTTCCGACTTTAAAGGAAAGTGAAATTATGGGAGTGGGAGTGGGAGGGAAAGTGGGAGTAGGAATAGGAGGAGGAGTGGTAAGGGGAGAGTGTTGGGTCTCCGGAACTCAGACCTTTCACCGTACGAAGCGCGGTAGCTAAGCTACCACGCAGCCGCCGGTTTGCTGCGGGAGTGTAGTACTTCCCCGAGCGAGCCGGCCCATTCATGCTACAGACGATTAATATGCCATTTTTGACAAAGTATTCGTCTGCAGCGACGCTCTACCACTAAAAATATTTTTTCATGCTGATATTCATGTACAAGTCCGTACTGACAGCGTTATATAAAATTTTAAGAAGAATTTCCTACGATAAAATAAAAGTGTAATATATGATTTTTCTGTTTATAACCACAAAGAACGCAAATTTTCTCATTCAAATAACACGATTAAAAAAAAAACACTCAATTAAACTATTTCAAAATAAGACATTTATGTAATTAGAACTGTGAATTTAATAGGAACTAATATAACTTACAGTTGCAATACACGTTATAAATAAAGTACGACCTAGCATTAGAAATAATCCGTTTCATATTTTTAAAGTGCATAGCTAAGAGTTCTCCGAAGGAATTCTATGACGGCGCCGGTAGTCTGTTCTTGACGCATCAAACTTGCATATGTTTATTACAAAGAGCACCATGCTTTCTTCATTACCATTATTCCTTACCCCATTATTCTTATGGTACTGGTAATATTTCAAATTTTTTGACACTAGCAGTTGTTAAATTTTTGAAACTTATTTCCCCTTGAAATAAGCCATAAAGAAGGGAGGAAAGAATTAGTATACCTTGTTTTAAAGGTAAAATTAAAAACTGTTACATCAAATCTCTACCTCCATAATTCGTCCTCCTCCATCATAATTATACACACATGTATGATGTACCTACTTTTATCGCGTTGACTGCCAAACAATGCCTTCTGGCAATAAATACATACCTACATACATATCGTCACGCCTGTCTCCCGTAAGGGTAGGCAGAGACCACAGATCTCCATCTGCTACGATCTCGGCATACTTCCCTTGCTTCCTCCACACTCATTATTCTCCTCATGCAAGCCCGCCGGTTGAGGGTACTCTTGACCTGGCCTTTCTTAAAAAGTTCAGCAATTTGGTCAAGGTACGTTTTTCGTGGTCTCCGCCTTTGTACCAAAAATGTACGTTAAGAATAAATAAATTACACTCAATAGCTAAATCGTATTTATATTAATTTACATTTCAGAGATATACCCTTGTCAGTATTGTTTATGATATAGGAAGGTAAACAAGCAAGCGTGTCATATTATGGCAAAAAATTAATGCCGCACATAGATGGACATCTGAAATTCCATAGGCATTGCTGATCTTTTAGAAATATGTAGGCTTGTTTTTCAAAGGTTCCAATGAGATAAAGGTTCAGAAAAGCCGTTGAAGATAACAGACAACTAATTTAACATTATTAGTATTAATCATTACATTGTCAGACAAATTGGAGATTGTACTCCTCGTTTCCAACTTGTAATCTAATTGGTTGGTAGTTAAAGGTTTTTTGTTGCCTTTTATTTATGTATACGTACAACGTATTAATTAAAAGAATTCTATAATAATAACATTAAAAGTATTGTTAGCTTTCTTTTTAAAAATATAATGAAATCTATG
The DNA here is from genome assembly GCA_031353405.1 of Baronia brevicornis. Classification (NCBI taxonomy): domain Eukaryota; kingdom Metazoa; phylum Arthropoda; class Insecta; order Lepidoptera; family Papilionidae; genus Baronia; species Baronia brevicornis. The sequence continues at coordinate 343,476 of JASFAT010000877.1, read as the reverse complement.
CCATAAATAGATAGAGATTTTATAAAATAAATACAACATGCTTTAATTAAGTTTACGTATTACTACATTGTATAGAAAAATATTACGACTTTGAAAACCGTAAAAGGATCCTTCAGAAATAAATATCCTTCATATAACAAGTAAGTGTTACTACTCTTACAAGCATTTCTTGTGGTCAATATTTGTAAGTACATCTTTCAGAACCATCTACAAAACATTTAGTGATTTGCGAAATTTGGGGCTTAGTAGTAATCGAACAGAATAAGTTGGCTGTTCTTAAAAAGGATAATGCTAATAAAGCTTTTCCGTCCAATAAGACAGATCTACCGGATAGGAGAGGATGAACCATGAAATGATGATACCTCTTGATATTGTGGTAACGAATTAGTTTCTTAGATTTATACGTCATATATTTCATTGTGTTAATTTTGTTTTTTAGTTCATTCGGGTAGTAAATGCGTTAATCGTAAGCTCTTTTATCTCACACCGGCATTCGTTCTTTAGTATTTCGGGTCACTAGAAACCCCATTCGTTTGAACTATTTAATATACATTGACATAGAATTTTGCCAAACTGCTTACGATGGCGGTTAACAAAATATTACTGACTGTAAAATGTTTATGTTGCAATAGTATATGCTATAAATATGTATCATGGACGGTTGGTTGCATTTGTACAGTTAACTTCAAAAGGGTTTGCAAATATTAATGGATCTTCATATATCAAAATCCAAAAACACTAAAACTCTTAAGTTTACCCGCAGTTTTACCTGATAGTGATATGATTTACACAACTTGGCTGTATATATAACATACGAGTTTAGGAGCTGAGATAAAAAAGGATATTTACTGTAATTTATTAAAATCCGAATTGATATCTCTAAACACACAGCCACTGTAATAATATTTTTCTTAACAAATAACATAATCAGTACATTTTGTAGGGCGTCAAACTCTTAAAAGTAAATTTGCAGGTAGAGAATGACAGTGTGGAAAAGTTTTAAATTATCCACTACCGGTGAACTTTACAATAAAACTGCGTCGTACAGGACGATTTTGATAAGTACTATCGTTTTTAGATAAACTGAAATTATGAGACCTTTTTATTTTATTTATTTAAAGGTCTGCTAACAGAGTAAGCACGAAATATGATATAATGTACATATATATTAAAATATAAATTATTATTACAAAAATTACATGTTCAAACATAACCTACGATAATTATGTAAAACATTATTAAACAACACAAAAACGAAAATATAAATTAATTACAAAAAAGAAAACAAAATATAATTACAATGTAAAATCAATACTAGTTTTAGAATACCTACTCGAGTAGTCCATCGATAAAATCAATAGCTTATTGAAGTTGCCGGTTGGAAAAAGACCTCTCTGAAGCTCGAAAATTTTTTCCATATTTACCATGCTGGGCAGGCCATTTGCATTATCAAGTGAACTGATGTCGGCATCAAGTCTGTTTATCACCCTGCTACCCATAAATTGCCCATGACAATTTATAGATAGCTTAAATATGAGGATGGGTTATATCGAAATTATTCGATCTTCAAAGCTTCAACTCTTAATAAGCTGAAGCTCTCACCTGCACTCAAGATGATTCACCTCACTGCACACTCACAGACATACTCACAGACTCATGTCAAGATGTGAGCCTTACGTTTTCACTGATAAGTTGCAAAATAATAAATTATTTAAATTATTACTTTTGAACGCGACTGTATTCTAGGGTGTGTATAACCTTGCATGTCGACATTACTCAGCTTGAATTAATCGGATCAAAAATAGACGAAAACTTGCGATCTTTTGCTCGTATGAATTGGCGATTGGATGAGACGGGAGACTTTTTGCTATCAATCAAGTTCTCGTATCTTCAATCGGATACCATTCATAACAGTCGCATTACGTTTTTTCTGTGTGCGCTCATATAATTATAGTCTTTCATGTAATTACCGTTCTCAGTCGATGTGGAGAGCATGGATAACAGATTAAAAATCCATTGACTGGTTCATGACTACTCACTAGTTAAAATATTTTTATAATCTGTTTCAAGCAACATCGTCTACGCCCTTAAGTTTTAGTTTTATATTACCTCAAATTAACCAGGTTGATAGTAATATATGAGAATAAAACGTATCTTTAACCGTTTTTAATATAATAAACCGATACGGACTCTGTCTGAAGCCATTAAAATATGTATATTCCTAAATTAAATTTCAACCTTAATAGCAATGTTATATTTATTTTGTATGTTTGTACATCATTTACATTTACATTCATAAACAAATGTTTGTTATAAAAGTTGATTAGCGTCTTTTTATGCCGAAACATTATCTTTCCAAGAAGCAAATTGAGCGTTACTTTGAATAGGACTGAAGAATCCTTTGTTGCGTACACTTTGAACTCTTGTTTTTAAAACATAATCTACTTGATATCAGTGTTTTTATATCTATTTTAAATGGAGCTTCTAAAAACAATTATGGCTGAACTTGCTAAAGAAATTTAGAAAAGAAATTTAGAGTTTTACTGAACGACTATTTGTGGTAAGTCTAAAAAAATTTGCGAAAGGATAAATTGATAATATATGTATAATTAAGTTCTCTTTGTTGCATTTATTTATATATATATATATGTCCTAATAATATATAATTTTTAAATAAATTTATTTTTCATATATTTTTTTCCCACTTCTGAGCACGGTCTCCCCATTTTTGGAGAAACAGACGTAAACCCACCACGCTTGTCTAATGTGGATTGGCAGAGTTACTAGACTTGGAATAAATATCTGTAGGCCATACATATATTTATTCCGATTCGGGGACCAAACTCGCAACTATTGACATCACTGAGCCAATTGGTCGTCGGTTTTATAATTGTGTCTCAAAAACGACTTCTTATATAATATGGATTAAATTTATTTAGCGTTTAGCGAAGCGAAGCGGTTTGGGAAACATTGATGATGCTTAGTAAAATAATATTTTTTTAATTAGCAACATTGGATTATTACTTACAAATGGCCAAGTTCGTGAGCGATGACGAAGGCGCTGGTGAGACCCTCATCCCGGTCGATGGCAGCGGAGCGCGTTCGCGTACAGATACCGCCAACCGATGCAAATCCTGAAGGACCACCTAGAGGTGCCCTTGTTAACCAGATCGTAGCATCCCAACCTGTACTGTCTGCAGACAAATCACAATTTGTTCATGAAAGTCTCTCTCAATATATTTATACACGCAATACATATTTTAGTTTAGGCTGAACACAAAGTTATTACAGATTATCAGGATCACTTACGGTATCCGAACTGATACGACATTGGAACATTAAAAAAACAAGCCTACACATTTTGCAAAGACTGGCAACGCTTTCTTACTGCAAAACCTATGGCACTACGGATGTCTATGTGCGCTGTTGATTGCTTTCTATCAGATAATACGCCCGCTCGTTTGCCTATTAATCCCGTAAAGTATGGTATTTGAATGAATAAATTAAAATTGTTTATATTAAATTATATTGAAAATTTATATTGAAATTGGAAAAATTTATCTGCGGACCTCACAGATTCCTTATAAATTTAAGTATGGCGCGGGGGATAGACTGATAATAATTAGGATTACGATGAATTTCTTCCAATCCATTTCTTCCCGTGAGTGTTGTATCAGGCATTAATGGGAGCAAATCCCAATAAATGTCCAGCAATTTCACCATGGAACTGTTTTTCTACTTATTATTATTTGTGTATTTCTATTAATACAAAGCGGTTAATTATTATTTAGTTGTATACGATATTGTCTGTCAAATAAATTGTTTACTTAATGCTATGACATTGTATCAATTACAACTTGGAAATTCTAAGAACAGTTGACGTTATCATTGTCAAGCCTTTTACAACTAATGAAACTAAATATTTGCAATGGTTTTAAATGAAGAATAGAATATACACGTAGATTAACATTGTTATAACTACTTTTACATTTATCTGTCTTGCTATTAACCACTTGACAACAGGCAGTAGCAGGACTAGAAATAAATGTGACTTCGTTTCTCTTATCAATAACTTAAAATATCTCATAAATTAAAATTGATTTCAACCACATTAAATATATTAAGTGCAATGCATTCGATAATTATGTAATATCTGTGGTCTTATTTCCTGTTGCAATACTTTTATCTTATCTCTGTCAATATTTGCAATAGCGTATGCATATGTTTTTGCCCATCTCGCCGGAACGCACTAGCGATTAGATATTCTTTATTCATGTACTTATTATAATTAATATAATATATTATGTTTACAAGATATAAGTACATAAAATTGAAATACGTATACAGACTTTAATAATGAATTTAATTACAAATACAGAGAGTAAAGATAAATGCCGGCAGCATTCTAGACATCTCAAGGCAAGGAATGGAGATATTTTGTTTGTTATTACATTTGTGTAATTTATTTTATTGTATCTTTATAGTTTTCTTTTAAATTGTATTGTTATAACATTAGTTTAAAATCATATATAAGAAAACAATATTGAATTAGTAATATCAAATTCTAATTGAATATTATGTCGTGAACACACAAATAAGAACAGAATCGCTGGTTTCAAAATTATTCTAATTTACATTTTTGTGCTAAAGCTGTTAAAATAAACCTAAATTTAATTTTAAAATTAAATTTGAGAGTCTTTTAAATTAAAATTGAGAGTTGTAATACTTTTTATAAGTTAAAATACATTTGAGTTATAACAGATAACTTCTTTTAGATGATTTATTGTTAACCTTGTATATTTTGATGTGTAGTTAATAATCTAAATGTATTCGATGGTAGACATACAGATATGAATAATTTTTATTGCGTCTAAAATATATTGAAGATCAATATGTGTCTTGTAGATACCGCTTCTTGGTGATTTATATTTATTCATATTTGACGCGGTGATTTTTATAGTTCATAAAAGCTAAATTTATCACCTACTTGCTAAAATTTATCACTTTTCTTCTAAATTTAACCATCGTTTGTAGACAAGATTTGAAGTTCATAGGCAATTTTGTTATTTTTGTATATACATAAATTTAAAATAAATCGAAATAATTTATTTAATGTCAATAAAAATACTCACCGGCGGGCAATTTCATAAGATGTCTATAATTCCATTTGTTAGCTGCTTCCAAAGACTTCTTCACGTTACCATATTTTATGATCGGATCTTTTTCTTCGTACAAAAACAAATTGTTTATGACAAGCGTTATGTTTGAGTTGAGCGAAGGGTCGTTGAAGATGGCACTGACCTTTAAAGTATTACATAAACGGTCTCAGTAATAAACCCCAAGAGCTTCAATTATATCGTATTTTTAGCCATACTTACAATGTTCATTAAAGCTAATATGTAGTGCTTGACTCGTTCACGACCGTGAAACTTCAACATAGTATGGTCAGCAACGATAGCCATTTCAAGCCACAATCCTTTTACGCCTGCAAAACAATTAAGCACACAAATATGTTATTTGAAACACATTATCAATCACAATATACAAAATAATAACTGAGGCACACACCTGAAACAGGTCTAGTTACGGGTCGCACGTTTCTTAAGTAATCGGTATCAGAATGATCATTATACCGCGTTCGCACGTGAGGGGACGGAGGTTCATCCTCATCGAAGTCAAGATCAAGGTCGGTGACCGTGTCACCGGTCAGATTATACGCCGCCGGTAGATCTGACAGCACCACTTCACGACGTCGCAACACATGAGCGGTGCTGTCTGGCCGATTCGGCTGCAGCACGAATTCTTCCCCGCCAACTTGTAGTAATCCATACAGCTGCCCTCCACACTCCGTTACAGTGACGGTGGACCCCTCTTCGTAAAGAACACGTCCTTTGTAGAACTGACACTCGGTGTAATATGGTGATCGGATAGCACGGTTTTCCTTAAGTTCTAGATGCCAGCCGAATAGATGTAAATGGTGGATTGTGGAGTGCGCGTGCCTCGATTCCCTGGTAAGTGCCGCGGGTGAGATGTGTAGAGGCTGCGGTGGTGGAGTTAAGGCCTGGACGGCCACTAGGAGGGTCGCAGCCCACAGCCAGCGCGGCATCGTCCGCGCAGCACCGCGGGCCCCGCCTCTCTGCCCGGCGCCGCATGCCGCTCTGCGCTTACGCATCTACGCACATGGCGTCCGTCTCGCCGCTTGGAAGGTAAACGACTCCGCAGTTTATAGATTGCATTGAGCTTCATACCTCATGCGTCACTTTGTAAACAAAGGGCGAGCGCCTGTTTTGTTTTATAATCGCCTCGCGTCTAACAAATGTGTAATGAGGTACGTATTTATTTGTGTGATTTTTTAAATATACCAACAATAGTCGTATGAAAAATATACCTCAATTATTTTTTGGTTTCATTATTTATTGATCTAAAAAAAATGCTAAAATTTTAATGATTAAATTATTTTTGAGACTGGATTGATTTACACAAAAAGTCTTGTAATGTACCTTAAATTAACAATAAAAAAACGACATATTTTTAAAGAATATATAAAAATCATTACACCGACTAGTCCTGTGTTCGTTATATGTATTTATCTTTGATATGAACAAATAATAAACGGCCGTTTGAATAAGAGACCTCGCTTGGAATGCAATTATGTACATACTAGTACGATGGATCTAATACTTCTCTCGGAAATGGTACGAGCTATGATATCATCGTAGTAAGCAAACTCGTGTCATGTTCCGCGTGGAACACAAACTGGGCTACGTAAGGCAGGTGAGTGACCGGTGTAAAGTCGTAATGAGTAAATGCGAGCCGGCAAATTTTATCAAAGTAATAAATATATACTAAAAAAATAAAAAACACTCATCTTCAAACGTAATCAAACTTTATTCTTATAAGAATACTATCTGCCAATTGAACATAATTATCAAGAATATTAAACACTACAGAACAGAGATTGACACTTGAACAGACATTTATTTAATGATATTTTTCTTACAATATAATGCGATTGTAAACAGAATGTAAAGATTTTAGCACATCACATTATTTTTTTTTATTTCTAGTATATAAATGAAGATATGTGAAAGAAGAATAACTGTAATAATGTAAATACATGAAAAAAAAAGTACATTGCGGGGGAGAATGTGTTTTTAAATGGAAAAATATAAAAAAAACTAGCTTTTGCCCGCGGCTTCGCTCGCGTGGAATTTGGTCTGCCACATTAAGTTTCGTGACAGATCATTTTAAATAAATATATATTTTTTTACTTAATAGTAAAATTATATTACGACCAAAATTACATAAAATTATAACAAATCGTAGCCTATATGTTTTTCCGGTGTATAACCTATATTACTGTAAAGTTTCATCTAAATCCGTCCAGTAGTTTTTTCGTGAAAGAGTAATAAACATACATCCATACTCACAAATTTTCGCATTTATAATTTTAGTAGGATTGAAAATTTAATGAATTTCGACCACTGGACTAACTGCTAATGTGTACATTATAACTGCTAATGTGTACATTATAACTGCTTATGTGTACATTACAATGCACTATGGTTGATTTAACTGGCCCACAGTGGGCTGTTACGGCTGTAGTGACGTCAATCTCAAATGTTCGACGTTTGTTTCTTTGATGATGGCAATTAAGTATAACTACATATTGTGCGAATGTCAATTAAAATATTATCAAGTATACCTAGGAATATTTAGCCTAACTAGCTTATGGTGTTGTGTCTTAAATATTTAGCTGACTTAGCCTATCATGTTGTCTTTTTATAAGGGTGGCCATTTCAATAAAACTTGCAAAGGTCTTTTGCAGTCAACATAAATTTCCCTGAATGATAGGCATATAGAGGCGGCATATAGGCATGATATATAGAAGAGAAGGAAATAAATTTTGTTAGAATAAGTCAGAATTATTCTAACAAAATTTATTTCTTGTAGAACAACCGTTATATCTTTAACAGTGTACAACATTGTATGTGACCGATAAGCAACTGTGCTCCAGAAAGTTTTTTTTAAAATTTTTAACGGGAGAAGTTCATTGCAAAATTGAAAAGTAAGTGATAGTGAGAATAAATATTTTATAACCAAACAAGTGTATTCACTTTTCAACAATTGTAGTGTGCTACATATTTCGACTAGATGCAGTGACGATTTATGCTAAGCGGTGGGTAGCAACTTGTAAGTAACCGGTGGTAGGTAAAGGTTTATGAGGCTATGGTGTACGTCGCTTAATTTTTGTCGTCTTCGTCTTTCTCCCCAGTTCAAACCTTACGGATTCATGCTCGTGAGTCCTTTCGACGCGTTCTATAGGCTCTAAAACCACAACGTCATTCCATTTGAAAAAAAAATGAATTTTCTTTTCTTTAATGGTAATTAGTTATAAATATTATGCTAGTGTCAAGTAAAATACAATAATATCAATTTTTTTTGGAATTCATAAAATGTAATGGCCATTCTACCAAACCCTTCTGTGGACTTTGCAGTCAATTTAAAAAGTCACGATACATGTATTTATTACATATCACTCCACTTATACCTATGCCTTAATCGAACCATATTGTACAATATGCCACCACAATTCAACAATTTAAGATTATGAAATAAATAAAAACACAACTTCACTGAAGTTGGCGGGAAAAACCTCCGAATCGAATATTTAAAAAGAAACATGACGTCAATTTTTCTTTTCAACCAGCATATCAAAAAAAAATCAAAACGTCTAGCGCGCAACCGACATGTTATTTCTGAACTGAACTTGAGTAATTGTCCACCATTTAACCGGTCTTCGCAATACGTGTAAAGTATTTTTTTTAATCACAGTGATTTAAATTATAACTGCGGGGCAGTTAAAGTAATTGCAGTCCTTTAACAATATAATATGCACCGCCACAATTTTTACGGTGTGTTAATTTGGGTTTAGAACTTTGATTAGATTACATTTTATATCATCTACATTTTATGGTTATGTTTTATAGTGTTGTGTTTTGATGTAAAGTGAAGTGGGATAGTGTTTTTATATATATTCACGCCTATCCCCCGCAGAGAACACAGAGCTCCATCCGCTACGATCCCGGCACACCCTCTCCGCCTCTTCCAAACTCATCTATCCTTCCATTCATTCTTCTTCTCACATTCATCGCAGCGAAACGGCTCTCCGTTAGTCGCTTCTCGCCCTCGCGGGAATCAGGACGTGATGGGTGGCAAACCACGTCGCCGTCATTTTTCAACAAATTAGGTATATTAAAATTCGTCTTAATGAATAATAAGCGGGATAAAGGTACTAATTATCTGGAAGTCTTTATCTATTTTTTCTCAAAATTGAGGTTTGTCATAACCCTTACGCTTGGCGCGTGAGTTGGAGATTACTGATTTGATTTTACTCTCGGGAGACGTTGCTACTAGTACGCTCTCACTGTCTTATTGTCTCATCGTGTGCGAATCATTGTAGTCTAACACGACACCAATGGAAATAAATTAGGTAGCCCTATAAAATATGGCAATTTCATTTTATTTTTATTGAAAATGGCGGTAATTATGAATAATATATTTCAGCGATAGACAAAAGCCTAAATTTCTAGTAAATATGACACTGGAAACGGACGAAAGAGGCCTTTACCCGTTATTGGGTACCACTACAACGATACAAGAGAAAGAAGCAAATACAATAATAACTTGAAATAAAAGAAACAAACATATATAAATAAACAAAAAAAATGGAACTTATACTACATATACATATATGAAGAAGTGGAAAATGAAGGTTTTATATATATTATATGATTCGGAATAAAGTAATTAGTGGATTAAAAACGAAATAAACTAACAAATCCTTTCGAGTTAGCAAAGTGAAGAGTCCATGGGCTGATCACGTTTGTTGGAGAACCGACAGTTGTTGGAGCAGACGAATGCTAGAGTGGAAATCGTATTTTGGCTGACATAGCAAGACGTCCCCCGTCCAGATGAAGTTATGATCTATGCAGGCGGCTAACGAAAGCTGAATACCCTCATGTATTGTAAGTGGCGCGACTTGAGGGAGACTACCCCAGCATGGAATATGCCACAGGCTGTTGATGACGATAATTCAGTATTTAGACACTGTTTAAAAATGTGCAAAGCTGATACAGCAATATTTCAAGAACGCTTTTTAAATTAGAAAACATTTATTCAAAGTTCCTGCTAGAAAGCGTGGATGCAACAAAGTTAATTGAAAATTGCTACGATGGTACAGTTGAGTAGCGAAGCGCACAACTAGTTGTATGAAGTAGCAAAACGTTTAATGTCGTTTTAAAGTTTTTCAAGAACTAACGCAATTACTTTCGCCTTTAACAATTACTGACTGGATTTAAATTTATAATACAGATTTTTTTTATATAACAAAGCAAATAAATGAACATACGGGTTACCTAATAGTGAGTGATTACTGCCACCCACGTCCGTAACGCCAGAGAACTCATTGCCGGTCTCATAAATTATGCCGTGCTTGTTCGGGAAATCAAATGTATGACATTTTTAGTTTAAGCTTTTAGTATAATTGCCCACTTATCGTTAATGCACATATATATTTCCCGTTATCTATAAATTCTTTATTTTTATTGTATACTACAAGAGGAAGCGCTAAATAGAGATATTGATCGATCCTTTCATGTATTGTTTCGAATCCTGACATCCGCGCTTCGTCAATGTTACTCAGAACTCATAATTTGTATTCGACCTTCACAATACCGTATTTTCTACAATGTATTATCACATTAAAATGTTTCGTGCGAATGTAAATAGGTTCAAACAATAGCATTTTAGCATGTTAATGCAAAAGGCGGCTGAGTTTTTGATATCTAACATCACATAAAATATTACTTTTAGAATACATTTTATTCAAAGTTCAAGCGATATAGATACTATAGTAAAAATAAACATGTACATATTTCAATAATAACGAATTTATTTTTATACTTATGATTTATTTAATAAAATACGATATTAAAAATACGTTTTTTGGTATTTAATTTATTGCTAGAAATCTAAGATCTTCCTACGATAGTGGGGATTTTGAGTGAAAGTCCTTATGTCACAGAGCTTTTAAAATTATGAGGGAGCGTATTTGTTAAGTAAACTAATAATTGGTATTTGTACTCCATTATTTAAGCGGTGCAATAATCAATGTGGATTAGTTGATAGTAACGCTGAATTGATGGCTGCCTCAGTGGGCAGGTAGATGAAAGTCATGTGAATGTATTTATATATCATATCATTAATATTATATATCATATTTATTGATACATGGTACTGATAGTGGGTTTGTTTGTACTGATAGTTGGACGTGCAAATTTTCTTTTACAACTTTACGGTTCGCACAATTCTTTAGGTTAGACTTTACAAACCTTGTTGTAATGAATGCATGGTCCATTGCTTCATTCAAGACGGTGAAACTCTATATTCCTATAAACGTATTCCTTTTTAAAAAATCCTTCCTCTTTTCCAAGAATATGTCTTTTATTATTTCTTTTTAATAATTATATAAACATTATAAAAAAAATTCGGTGAGCAATTATAATTCTTAAAAATAGTCATTTGCCCAACGGTTAGCATCCCTAGTGTCTATTTTACCTGACGATGTCTCGCGTTGAGGCGAAATGCTGCACAATGGTTCTGTGTGTCTGTGTGTTGACTGTGTGTTGTGTGTGATGTGTTGACTCACCATTTGTATAGTCATAGCAGTTTTTTGTGTGCGAAATTTTGATTGCCAGCGTGGTACACAGTTTATGCTACAGCCAACTTTATATTTTTTTGCAGGTAGGTACGATATTGTAAGTTCGAATGGTTCAGAAGTAATCATTGTGATGGACAGAGCCGTGTGCAATATAGATCGGTCTAGTAGAAACCGTTAATCATGGCGAAATCGAAGCAAAACTGTTAGAGCGGTGTACGATGTCTTCACCAGCTGCAAAACGAAAAAAAAGAAATATGTATAAAAGAAGAAATGTATATGACTAATTGACGACCAATTGCCGCCGATATTTATGAGCTATGAAAAAAAATATGATAAATAAAGTATGTTGTTTTATCTGACATATTGTTGAAATAGCTAAATGACACTCGCGAATTAATCATGAAACTCGATAAAATCAGTGAATTCATTCACTCGACATGGATTTATTTTTTCAATTCAATTCCATAAATTGACTAACGTATTGTTATTTCACGGGGATTGTTCTGAATGTTTTATATAAAATATATAATATTTTATATATATACAAAAGAAATAAATCTTATACTACCATAACTCTATGGTTATTGAACTGCTTACAACTTACAACTCCAACGTTTACATTAAAATTATAATTCCTCACCAAAAATAAAATTACCTGAACGGATAAAAATAAAAGTATCGATACGGGAAAAGCTGAATAAATCCCCGTACATTAAGTATAGATCATTGTGTTAGCATCAGTTTAAAGTTCCCGATTATAGGGTCACCCCATTTTCTCATGTAATTTCGGGAGCGAATACTTATTAGTATTACATAACCTACCTAATGGGCAGCGGAATCTACCAGAGTAATCCGCCTAAGGAACATGGAAATTTCGGTAATACGGGGGTCGTTGCCGAAATAACTGAGGTAGGCATTTCCAGCAATGGACTGTTACTTCTAATATATTGTTGCAGATGAATATAACGATTTGAGCTCACTAAAAAGTTACTTTGATATGATAGACAAAGTTTATTGCATATTGGGATCACACAAAATACTACGTTGAATAGTTGGAGTCTCACAGATCTAAAATCAATAGAAAATTTTGTACGGCGTTGAAAATGGCAGTTTTTGAACGATCAGATATAATATTTTCAGAAATTTCAAAAAGTGTTTTGTCTCTGGTGGTAGTTTTATTTTGTTGTTTTTTACGTTATCGCTTTTTTGCGTCGATATGAATGTATATACGAAAAACATTAACAAATATGTAAGTATCATTATATCTATTTGTGGTTTATTAGTAAACGTATTATTAAATTAATCCATGTATGGTAATTTTAAATAATGTATATTTGACTGTATTGCGAATAAAATATAAAAGGCACATCATAGATTTCATCCTTCAAAACTAGCGTAGCGTTGTTAAGATTTAACAGAATAGAAGCAGAAATAACTAACATTAGCATAGGAATCCAGGGAAAGGTTGTACATCCCCCCGCCTGATAAAACAAGCGGCTTGTTCGCACGTGTCAGTATCAGTAGGAGGCTTGAGCGAACTCCGGGAATTGTCGCTAAGCCATTCTCCCATCCTGAGCAGTATACTGTTACACCGATTTCTTTACTCTAAAAAACAAATAATTAATACTTTCACCCTTCTAATTTATACATCTAATTAAAAATGTCTATCCATTATACATTTTCGACTGCTCTTTTAGAGTCTATGGAATTTGTTGCCACTGGAAGAATTCTCTCTCGATTTTTAATAATGTTGTAAAGATCTATTTATTTTTAGCACTGCTTGTAGTTGTATGTGTATATATTGTATATGATTATATGTATGTATGTGTGTATAACAGAATAATCCCGGGCCCTGAATTCGATAAAGCTGTTAAAGCCAATAGGCTACCAGCATTAACATCTTCGAATCAAATCAAATCCAATGGTTGTCTGGAAGAAAATTCTATTTGTTTTATATATATTATATAATCAATTGTTGTATTGTTTTTTGGTGCACAATAAAGAATAAATCTGTCTTCATTCGTGGCAATTTTCTGAACTATTCAGTATTCTATTAAGTTTCATTCCCTAGGTAAGTATGCTATACATACTTAAGTATCGTATTAAAAATCACTTAGTCATTAATCACATCAGTCAATGGAAAAAATAAGGAAAATTATAATTTTATACATTTTATACTCACCTGAATTGTTACCTCTTCACACCATCTGCAGATTATATACAAGGTAAACATGTTATAACCGAGGAAAAGGAGACCCATGAGGCACTTAGTAATGTTTTGTGACCTGGACTGCAAATAATAATAATGAACGAGTTGAAAAAATAGTAATATCGAAAATAAATAAATAATGATATTATCGGAAAACTAGCTTACCGTCGTCACAATTTGGAACCCGATAGAGCAAATTAGAATAGTGCTGCAGGAGAGTTGGCTTAACATTGGACCACTCAAAATCTTCTTTAACGCCATAGTATTACTGTAATCAAAATGAATTGTCGTTGTACTTAAAGAAAATTAAATATAAATTTAAATTAAATGAACGTTTTCGAAGGCATATTAAAAAAAACTTAAGATAAAGCAATATTTTTCAAGTTTTCAAACAAAAGAAAGTAGATAACACAGTAAAGTAAATATGCTATATAAATCGTCAAATAATTAAGATGTTTTTAATAATAAACGGCAGATAAAGTTCAGTATAAACCGGTGTGTCTGAAATGATGATATTAGACCCAGGAGTCTCTTATAAAACAAACGTAGGTGAAAGCTAAGATAGAATTTTATGAAAATTTATCGCTAGGTTAGGGATTTAAGTTTTGGAAGTCCTTCATATAGTCGTATAACATCGCCTATACGACTAGTATTAAACGATTCGGCAAATTCCCATGTATTTCATCATTTAAAATATAGAAGAAAATAAAAAGCAAAATACATGCAGTACAAGCTAAAAATATTGACGAACGATGAGATATATAATATATATGTTGTATACATATACAATATATATTGTAAATACAGCCGTAAAAGTCCGCTACTGGTAATTGGTTTCCTACATAAATCAAGAGTACTGCCGTAGTTCTCTGCTCTCATTTTACAGGCAAATTGAGATTCGTTTTTATTACTTGGGTAGAAAATACTGCCCATCCACTGGTATCTGCTTTCATAGTTGCCTAATGCCCTAACGCCTATAGAAATAAAAAGGCGGACCCTATTCTATGTTGAGATCCCATACAGTTTATATAAGCTTATATAAGTATTTCTAAGAATATTTTAACTGAATCAGAAATATGTTTACAGAAAATGCACACATCTTATTATACAAAAATACTGGTAAATAGATTACTATTGTATTATTTTTAATTTATAATTATCGATATTTTTATAAATTCAATTATTATTGTATTTATAAAAATATCGATATATTTTTATTAACCACATCAAAGAAAACTTGCGCATTTTATCATTCTTTATACATCAGTAGTATAATAAAATTACACTTGAAATGGCACGAAATGACCATATTCACTAGTACCTTAAAATAAGTCTGTGCTGATTGACTAAGTTTCTCAATTTACTGACGTATTTTCGACGAAATCTTTTATCTTTTAGTAGCTTATTGTGATCGATACCTTTAAACAAACAAATAATATTAAATGTTAAAAATGAGTTCCATCAAAACCTCATTTATCTAAGTCCTAAGTTTCTATTGCTTATTGATTTTAGAAGTTCTTTACCTTTGAAATAGTTATTTAACCAATTTCTTTAGATATTTTAAATTTTATTAATGATAGCTAATATCAAGAGTATTCTAAGACAATCCACTGGTGGCCATAAGCTTCACCCAAGTCCAGTTTCCGTCAGCCTTTCGGAACGCTCGTTGCTCCATTTAGTCGGGGGCCATTCAGCTAGCCCACACTATGTTTGCCGAGATGCGGTCTTCATTCCAGCACTCGGTGACTGATTAATATAGAGGATACAATATTTATTAATACTATATACCTTACTCACCTTTAAATTCTGCAGTGCATTCACGCAGAATATTTGTGAAGCAATCCTGTAGAACATTAAATTGACACAGTAAGTGCATTATGTAAGCCTGTATAATAAAGTCATTCACCATGACAAAAAACGATATGTATGTAAACACTACAACAAGCATTGGATAAGCAACGCAGTACAATGCTGGAGTGTTATAGTCGAACGGTAGGTACACAGGCACCATAAGGTTGTATTCGAGATCATCCACCAGAGGGTAAATATACCTGAAATCATTTCGAGTAAAAATTTACCCTTTTGGAACCAACCATACATTAGTTTTATATTAACGAATATACAAACACAAACAATCACACACACACACACAAACACACACACAAACACACACACAAACACACACACAAACACACACACATACAAACACACACATTATTTCCACATTCGGAAATATAAAAAAATTGTATTTTATTTAAGTCGCATTATTATGTTTTATTACTATGTTAAATTACAGTTCTAAAAACATTAAAAGAATGAAAAAGAAAGTAAGCGTCTTTTGTATTCCAGTGATACTTGTAATAGGCGAACTTCTTATGAATTTAATTTAACAGACTTCCCTTTGTCTATTTTATAATACTATTTATTTACCAAGCCACAAGGGTACCGGTTCCTATGGATACTAAGAACTTTAAATTAGCCTCATTTCTCTTCACCCAAACATCAACCAATTTCTTCCTTTCTTTTGATGATAAGTCAAAATTTGGTGATTCCATTGACGATGCTAATTTCTTGAAAACTTCCTTGTGTACAATCTGTCACATACATATTACATTACATTAGATATTATTGACATTATATTGCTTTTGAATAATATTTTAATAAAGTTAATGAGTATTGAAAATATTTTTCAGTTTATTTTTAATAATACATTAGTTACTTAAGTTTATTTCGCTAAGAGTTATTTTGGCAAAATCAAAACTCTAAAATATGCAGTATTTCATATACATACAATAATATACTCCTTTTCAAATAAAAACGGGCACCTTACAGTCATTGCTGATGCCTTTCTATGGATGATATTAATATTTTAAGTATGTCATCAGCTTAGATGACTAGAAATATCTTTTTCTTTTTAAAACCTTTTATAATACTTAAATCCAAGAATCGGTCTTTTAGTCAATGTAAACAGAAATCCGTGTGAAAACTATACTGTCCGTATAGTGAACTACGAGTATTTTTATGGTACTTCAATAAAAAAGACAATTAATTTATAACGAGTATGACCTCCCCTTGCAGCAATTACGGCATACAATTGTCTTGGTATGCTTTCCACTAGGCTTTTGATGGTATCTTGTGGAATATGTTGGAAACTCACTCCAGATGACAGAACCTTGCCTTCTATGAACGGAACCTATCTCTTTAACCGCTGTAATACGTAATATTGGCTACACCCCTCTTCTAGTAGCGCTATGATTTTACTAGCTCTTATTGCCTTTTCTGCCATTACAATAGACAAAAATATCTGTTTTAAGTCACAATAAGGCAGGATGATGCGACAAACATAATTATTCTACTAAGAAGTTTTTTTCATATCTTGACTTAAGTTTCTTTAGAAAATCTCCTTAGAACTAAATTAAAGTTTAGTAGCAAAATCCAAACAGCCCGCTTTTTTTACAAAAGAGTGTATATTAATTGGCCGCAATACAAACATTTGATATTTTCTATATTAAAATATCTCAACTGAAGCAATCGCTCCGGGATATCTTTGGCAGCTTGTAAACACACGTGAAATTATTATTATCCTTTTTTTGGTTTATTATATTTCTTTGTAAAATATATTTGAATAAGTAAGCCTTAATCTTATTAAAATATACCATGCTCTGCGCAAATATTAAGAATTAAAGATCAGGCGTTATTATGTTCATATTATGTATTACTCGACTGAAATTTTTGCGCCAAATAAATAAATAAAAATTCAGCCTTCGACAGTCCACTGCCGGATATAGGCCTTCGCCAAGACGCACCACTTAGCCCGATCTTCAGCTATACCCAACTAGTTTCTACCAACCGCCCTACGAAGAACGTTTGACAAAGTCACGAACTGCATTCCAGTACTTGTCGGTTGCGGGTTTTTTGATAAATGCAACGCCTTGGCATTTCAATTTGCTAATTTGAAAAGCTATTCATATTTAGATGGATGTCGTTTCCGGCGAATTTCTTTGTTTCGAAAGAGAAACTTGAGAGCGTAGCCCTCCTAAGCCCTAGGAGCAACTAGAAGTTTGTAAAGCAGTCGGACCATCAATGTTGATGTTATTTCAGTCTATATTTTATGGTGACGAAAGAAATTAAATGGTACTATAATCGGTTTAATAAAAAATCGTTTATATAAAATCGGCTTAGCTACATAATGTATTTTCTTGGAGAATCTTAATATTCCTATTTATCTAATCAGCAGCAGAGTTTCTAAAGGGTTGTAATCCAACTAAGTAATTAAACGCAAGTTAACTATGAATACTTTTTCTTCTCACCAGATTTCTGTATTTATGCAAGGCACTTAATTGTATGACTATAGTGTTGACGCTCTCGATAATTGCGTCCAAACTCCATGCCATGTCAAACAGATACCATATTTCAGCACATAGTAACAGGCAGTAAAACAACTTGACAATATTGCTATAAATAATATAAGCTAAGTTTTGATCGGAGTTCGAGAGACCTGTAAAAAAATATAACTTTATATTTTTAAATATAGAGCGAAGAAATATCCTTTTAAAATCAATATTTTTTTTGTATATGATTGAAATATTATATTTATTGCGTTTGAATCATGCTGTGGATAATATTTATTTGCAATATAAACGGTATTCTCATCCAGTGAACGACAAAACTCTCGTAAAAATCCAATATATGGGTGTCCGATCTTTACGATTAATCTAGTGAGTGTTGTTTCAATATCGTATTGGTTGAGAAATAGTGCCATACAATCACCACTCATCCAGATGGTATCGATAACACTTTTGTTTGTGGTGCCCTGTGCGGTAATGTTATTCAGCGTCAGGAATTAATATAATTATATATTTAAATACATAGTAATATGTTACCTTTAATTACCTGTAATATAAATCAACCTATAAACGGACCCCAGGAATAAAGTCTCCATCCTACCACTGCATTCGTCTAAAGCGTTCGTTTGAGAGATTCTCTTCCAAAGACGTAAGAGAAACGTCATAGTGTCGACTGGTGAATATTTCTAGACTGTGATCGTTAATCTTTCGCCCTTTATTCATCAGCTGCCTATTAATTTTCATAAAAGCAACGCCACAAAGGATTTGTAACATACAATTAGTATAAATGATGAGCGCGTTTCCATTACACGCCTCAGATTTAGTATTGTAATTGTTCTTATAATATATTATAATAGTATACAAATTGCTATTTTTTATTTACTTTTTTTCTGATTTCCTGTTTCATTCTATAATGCTGCAGTGTTAATAGAGTAAATAATACAGTTTTTACATTAATCATGCATTTAAATTTACAAGGAATATAAGAGACAATAACATTACAATTTTTAATTTTTTTTAATATATTCACGCCCCCGCAGGGGTTGGCAGAGACCACAGAGCTCCATCCGCTGCCATTCATCGCAGCGAAACGGCTCGTCATTGGTCGCTTTTCGCCCTCGTGAGAATCAGGACGTGACTGGTGGCGAACCACGTAAATTTCTGTGCTGTTCCCTATCTTATATTTTTAATGTTACGCTATCAATAAAGTAAACAATGAAGTTTTTATCACTACAACAAAAAGCAATTCATTATGTTGAATAATACACACGGATGTGGACACCATCAGATGATGATGATCCCAAAAAGCAAGGTGAAACTGAAATGTGTGTAAAGACTATATAGCTCCTAGTGGAGCATAGCATAGGAGGCTAGCATAACGATTAAAGTAACCTTTATATTTGGGAAAGGTCTATCTCTAATAGTTGATGACATGAGACAGTAAAAGGATGAGTGGCAACTTTTTAATTATTATATAATTACTTATTTTAGGCACAAATAAATCGAAACCAACTTTTCGGTAAATGGAAACTAACAATGAAATTAGAGGGCGACTAATTATTTTCACATCAGATTCCAATAACTAATCATTCAGGGATATGGATTAACCAAACGATTATTAATTTATGTACTCCAAATAAATTTATGTTCAACGTACGGGACATAGTTTGACGTACAAAGTAGATGTTACTATTTTTTCTGTGAATACATATAATTTTTAAGCTGACGACTTTTTTGGTCAGTAATTAGTGAACCTGATTTCTGAGGCAATAGTTCTAGGTTCTAATCCCGGTCGAAACTTTATAGTTTAAAAGAAATGTTTCAAACACCGAAATTAGTTTTCGAGTCTCTGGTATAATTTGTGTACCTATCTCTATTATGTCTCGAAGACATTCTCAAATAATTCTTTCTCATCGTATCGAAATAAAATGGTTTCATTAGGTTCACTTCGTGGAATGGAATACGATTAAATATTTATTACATATGGCCTACTGATATTTTTTTTCCAATTCAGGTTTCCCCGCTAATCCACCTCAGATTAGCATGGCAGGTTTATATCCATTGCTCCGCAAATGGGGAGGTACGTGCTTGTCACTGAGACATATCAAGGGAAAAAGCGAAAATGCTGTAACTGAAACAGATGTCCAAAAAATTTAACTGCATATTCGGGATCAGGAAAAATCTGTCTCTAATGGTCTGAATCTCGCAACTCTACGACCAATAGAAAATGTTGTACTGCGTTGGAATCTTTAAGTTTTTTGGCTCTGGTGGTAAGTTTTCATTTTGCAGGTTACTATGTGAAAAAAAAAACATTACAAAAGTCGAGTTTATTTTCGGCACAGTCAACATCTGAGGGAGCGTGTGTGATACGCTCGCCTTCGTAATTGGACGTGGGACATGTAGTCGGTTCAATTTGTACTAAGGATGTGCCAATTACGGCTTAAAACGATGATTATTCAATCTACAAGAATGCGCACAAATTCAAGATATTTGTGCGCATTTTTAGAATCGATATTTTTATCGATAAGTATAAAATTTAACTATCTGGTAAGAAAAAGGCGATTATTCCAATCATCACCAAGACATAAGTGATATATTAATAATCAATTTAACGTTACCAATATTTTTGTCAGATAAATTTATTTATTTTAATGCTAAATTCAACATTTTGTTATCAACATCATCATCATCATAGATTGGAGTAGGTATATTGATTTAGATCAATGATTTCAAACGTATATGTTAATGTGGACATGCTTTCGGAACTCCAAATAAATCCCGGAAAAGTATAAATTTCAAACTTTTTTAATTATAACATTCAATTTAATTCAAAATAATAAGACAATTCATTTTAGTATACTTTTTAAATAAAAAGATAAAGAAATTAAGAAGCGTTACTATGCTTAAATATCAAATGAAGTATCACCTAAATCGTACGTAGAGATCTAAATCGTAAGTAGATAATAGAATAGATTGATTTATTTGCAAGTATGAAAATTTTAATAATATTTATCTAATCCCCGAAAATGCCGGAATTTCTGGTATATATTTAAAAAAAAGGGTATGTCCACGTTATGATAGCATGTTGCAATTTCGTATAATTAATATACCTACTGCGATCACTAATTATAATAGTCCACTGTTGGACATTATGCCCACCCAAAATTAAGGATGTTTTGTAATCTCCACATATAGCGGGCGGAATAGGGATCGCAGATTAGTTTTCAATAATCATATAAATGTTGCTACCCATCTCATGGTGTTTATTATCAAAGTCACCTGGTACGATGCTCGGTGAAAGAAATTGTGTGGATATATTCTATACTGGAAACAACACGGCGATTTATATATTTTATATGTATTTTACTTACAACCGCAGTGAAATGTAATGGAGATAACTAAGCTATTATAAGGTAAGGGAAAGAAATCTAATTAACAACTTGTAGAACTTCCTGAGTTTCGTTAATTAAAGAATTGTATTCGTAAGGTCTTATTGTTTATTACCCAAAATTAAACATTATGTTCATTTATGGTATTTTTATGTTTCTGTGCTTAATCTAACCGCACATACAAAAAATTAGCTCCATCTGACCGAGGACATTCAACCGTTTGTCAAGACGCGTACACCAAACCAGCTCGTTAAATCGCTAATTATTACAGAGAAAGATTATCAAAATTTCTAGTACCTAAGATTTTTAATAAATTTGAACTGTAGGAGAGAAAGTGCGGAACTCAGTAAAAATATGTTGAAGTCAAAACTCAGGAAGTAGTTTCTCCATGAATTATGATTTGAGTAAATCAAAACAGAACGATTTATGTTAAATTTATGAGTATCTACGTAATCTATAAAACGTAAAAGTTTGGTGAGTGTAGTATAAAAGTATAATGAATATTAATAAATAAATGAAACAAACTTATTGTTAAAAGTTTATTAAATCGGTTTTTTTCATTAGATAATATCATATTTAAATATCTTCGTTCCATTTTAATTAATAGTTACAGCAGTTGTAGAGGCACAAGTGAATCGCAAATTTTCGAGTTACTATCACATTGCTCTTGACTCGTAATTAAGCATGTACGTACATAATTAACAAAATAAAATGGCGTCCGCAACAGTATTACTATTAATATATATATATATATATATATATATATATATATATATATATATATATATATATATATATATATATATATATATATATATATATATATATATATATATATATATATATATATATATATATATATATATATATACGTGGGAGGGAAGAGAGAAAAAGGAAGGAAAAAGAGTTAAACCATTGTCTTTTTGGTTCTTGTATGAAGCATTAACGATACCTACAATTGCCCGTTACACTTTCAATGTTTAATTATAGCCCAGTGGTAAAAAACATTGAATTACACTAGTAAGAGAATCGGGATCGAATAACGGTATCGGGATAAATTTATGTATGGCCTATAGTTATTCCGAGATTGAATAACCCACCATGGAAAGTTATTTTTATTCCCCCCAGACCATTGCTAAGTTCTGTGCCTAACAATGGTCTGTAAAAATATACATATATTGTAAATTATGCAACCTAGAATAATTTAGCACGTTCGTTTAATTTGTAGTTTTGTCATAAATATACATGACATCGGTTCTATAAGACTGACCTTTAATATTCATTAAATATTTCTTAAGTGCCTTATTCTAACTATTTGAATGTTTAACGTGAGCGTGTTTTTAATGTCATCAATTAAAAGAACATTAAATTAATATCATGTTATATAAGGCCAGATGACTGGATGTATGACTGGGGCAGATAAGACCCATTATGGTTATAGGGCTAGACTTAAAGTATGAATTTAGATATAAGAATCTAAATATGGGTACCACACATTAATGACAGTTTATTTTCAAACTTAAAGCATACTTAAATGGCTTAATTGCGTTTCATAATAGTTAAATTAATTTTGCTGACAAACATGGAATATACAGCACTGTTACATTACAATTATGGCTGCGACATTATGTTTTATGGCCTCAAATATTGAATAGTATCTGTGTAGGTTCAAAGAAGAATTTATTTTGAATATTCCTCCCGGTTAATTGGATACAGCGACACCTTTTGAGGAATTGCAGTTACGTCAACTGTGCAGTTTATATTATTTAACGCGAGTACAAATGCTTTTCTTTTGTTACGATTTCGTATAGAAAATAATTGAAAAAACTAATTATGAGAAAACAATGATAAATTATTACAATTTTTTTGAAAACTAACTATTGTCCATGTGTCCTACCCGTACTCTGCTTCATAAACTCAGAGTCGTTCAGAGAGCTATGGAGAGAGCTATGCTGGGAGTTTCTCTGGTGGATATGATTCGGAATGAACAAATCCGCCAGAGAACTAAAGTCACCGATATAGCCTTTCGAGCCGCGTCTCGGTAAACGTAGTGTGGGACGCCCCCGGCTAGATGGTGCGACGATCTGCGCACGACGGCTGGCAGACACTAGAAGCGTGTAGCCGAAGATCGGGCTAGGTGGCGCTCCATGGGGGAGGCCTAGGTCCAGCAGTTATTTTTTTATTTCGTAGGTAGATGCAGTTCTCCATCTACTGATAATTGCTAACATAGCCGGCTTTCATGACACCCGTGGGAAGGTATGGTCCTATTCTATTCCGTGATCCACACTGTTTATTCAATATGTAATATTTTAAAACAAGAATCCATTTAAAATCCAACATACTCAATAAACGTTGAACGTATGTACAAGTATCCCTACAACAAACTTTGTCGGTATTATAAATTTTAATAGTTCTCGAAGCTGAGTGCACTTCAATAACTAAGTCTGTGTGAAAGTTAGAGACAGTAAGTAGTAAGGTAAGTTGACTTAGTAAGTTACCTGCAGCTGTCTCATTAGATGCACGTACCTGCAAAACTTTTCGTTTATAAGCCATCTGCAAGTTGCAATCGTTATACTTATAAATGAATGTTAAGGCTATAATATTTTTAGTTTCTTTTCAAGTAAGTCTTAAAGTAGTTTCTCATAATTATTGTAAAGATTTTATTTAAAAACTCAAAACAACTAAGTTAACTTATTTGTTCTAAGTTTTTAAATCAACTGTCTCAAAAAATTTGTTCTTCAAAAGAAAAAGTCAGTTACATCTTTTTAAAAAAACAAATTTTTTGATATGTAAATAAAATTACACTCAAAGCATCTTACTACCCACATCTCTATCTACCTGTATGATTGTCACAACTAAACTTGGAAACTTCTGAACAGATATTGACAGCACTCTAATAAAATTAAAGGAAAATTACTTTTAGTCTTATAATTATTTTTTACTCCAACATTTTAGGTTCATTTGTGTTCCATCGCAAATTAGAAAAATCTTGAGATTATGTTTCACCTATATGTATGTATGTATAAGTGAAAGTGCAAAGCTAGTTGTTTGTAATAAAATACTTACAAAAAATATTATTTATTACAAATCTGTTTTATGTGAACTATATCACTAATAACTTTCTTACGTAAGTGGTAAATTTCCACAAACAATGTCAGGATGTGAGAATTCTTGTAAAACAATTGTCCGCTAATCTTGACCAAGACGAAGCAAAACCGTGAGAGCGCTATATGATGTATGGATTAACTGAAAAGAATATTTAATATTAAAATCAATACATACAAAAAAAAACTAACTGTTTTATTAATACATTCTAATTTTTTTTTGATTAATTAAAATATGTTCTGTAGTGGAATTAATTATTTAGCGAAGGTTTTTTGAACAATCACATTATAAAACGACCAGTTTTATTCGGTAACTCAATAGTTCAAATTTATAATTAGAATATATCTTACTTTTGAGAGATATGGAAATACTATTACTTCAGCTTAAAAACAAAGTCAAAATCTAATTAAAAAGTTACTTTTCCACAACCTTGTGGAAAAGTAACTTTTTAATTAGATTTTCATTAGTCGTAGGCACGAGTATATATGTACCACTGCTGGATACGGACGTCCTAATTTCTACAATACTGCAAGAGGCTGCTTGGACATTATCCCACTACGTTGGCCCAAGGCAGATTGGCGGAGCACCCTCAATCAGAATAAGTACCTTGAGGACTTAGATATGTCAGGATGTGATAATAAAATAAGTTATTCATCGAAAAAGTGAATTTAATATCTATTTAGGGCATGGATCCAGTTCTGGTTGTGTTTCTTGGGAGATTATTGTAATTCGCTTTAGAAATCGGCCCATTCATGCCACAGAAAAGAAAAATCCCAATCCCAATGTTTTGAAATTTATTTAAAACAAATTTTCACACCAATTCGATTGCTCTAATAATTTTTTGTTAAATTTATTAAAATGGTCAGTAATATTTACTGAAGTGTAGGTAGCGAGGGAGACATCAGTAAATCCGCCAGCCGTCAATACAAGTGGTCGACGAGCTCTAGCCGCTATTATCATCAGTCGAGAACGGACGGCAGGGTCCGCAGCGATGCCAGACTCCCACCCAGAACAGTACACTGCATTGCTTATGTTTTCACTCTATAAATATTATATATCTACATTATTAAAACCTTTCTTTCATAGCACATGTACGCCCCACTACGGTACACGGGGTAAAACTATTTCTGGAGGAATGGATGTTAACCTACCACTTTTGTTTAACTCAGAATAAATGTAGAACATATTTATTCCCGAAAATTAAACCTATGTGAATTATCTCAGAAAGCTTAGTCACCAAGCTATTTACATCATAGTACCCACAGTGCGGCGATTTAAATGGTAGGTAGGTAGGTAATTAACAAAAGATAAAATGTCTATATAAAATAATTCATAAAATATCTTATTTTAAGTATGTACACTTTATCGTAAAATGTACAAGCGTAAAATTTAAGCATCATTATTATAAATTTAATTTTCCTTTCCAAGAAAGTGTATATTTTGTATTATCACCATTGTGGGTTTATTTATGGAATACATAGGCAAACAACCAAATAAATCACAATCACAATCAATACTAGGAGCACTGTAGAAACTTTATCAGAATAAGTGCGAGGATATAAATAATAAGAGGGATTGAAAAATTAAATATGAGGAAGGAAATAGTGGGAGGATATAAAGAAAGGGAAGAGGAATTTTGCATGTTTACGCTTTAAATAGTCCCTGTCCCATCGAAGCCCTGCTTTTATTTTGATTATTCTAAGTTGTGAACCACCTAAGTTTATTGTCCTATATTCTTTAAAAAAGTCTACACCGATGTTATTACAAAGACATTTTAAACGGCGTACACGGTTGTGTTCGTATAATTTCATAACGTGAAGTGTGTTTAATGTCTGTTTGGAGCGTGGATTCTGTTGTGATTGTGTTTCTCGGGAGATTACTGTAATTCTTCGAAAAAATCAGCCCATTTACACCACAGAAAAGAAAATCCCAATGTTTTGAAATTTATTTAAAACAAATTTTTACACCATTCGATTGCTTTATGGATCTAATAAATTTTTTTCTGTTTAAATTTATTAAAATGGTCAGTAATATTTACGGAAATGTAGGTAGCGAGGGAGACATCAGTAAATCCGCCTTTGATTTGATAACGCAAAAAAGCCAAGCTAAGAAGACAGCAATAAGACATATTTGGTTTGTTTAAAACATATTGACCAGTATTTATAAATTTCACACAAAATTGATAAATGTTTACTGCGATAATATTTATAAATTATATTGCATGTGTCAATACAAAATTTGAAGGTGAAAATTATAAATCAAGAACAAAGAATTTGTCTGAATTTGGCACATATTTATTTGTGTCATGATAACAATTACAGAAAACGCCTTGCACTTTTGATTCAATGTCAGAGTAAAAATAACTACAATTGCGTCGTTGCACGAGGAAAGTAAAATCCCCACTTTTTGGAATAAAGACGAACAAATGTAATATTTAGTAACAAAGGCGCCTGTTTATATTACGAATTCTCTACAATAGTAGGAATTGAAATTCGGAATAGAATTATGTGGGTTTGACATTCGTCCTGAGTTACAAAGTATAATATACCCGTATACATTTTTAATGGATAGTATTATATTATTAAAATCAGATATTACAATCAGTTGGTAATATTCACTACAACATCAATTTAATCTAAGAGAAAAGATCAACATGATTATTTTTATACAGCCCATACATATTATATCTCACGTCCCCGGCAAAGTCGCATCCCTATTTCTGAGAAAAAAAATAAACTACCACACTTGTTTAAGACAGTTTGAGGGATATCCAGACTCGAAATAAATACTTATAGGCCATAGAAATATTTATCCCGATCCGAGAATAAAACCATCGACTTCTACAGAGCAATTGAGCTAATTAGGTTATCGTCGACTAGTTCAAGGTCAAATATTAAGTTACATCATTTTTAATTAATTAATTAACAATCAACTTAATTTATGTAAAAATATACATGTATTCGAATATATATGTCAGAAATGTTATCTTATAAATTACTTTTTGAAGTACAAAAGCTCTCTTAAACTGTTTGAAGCACAATTTTTGGATCTTTATTTCATAAAATATAAAATTATTGTATAAATAAAACAGACCTGACTAACCTGTATCTTGATTTCATCGCACCAACGGCAGAAAATAAACAATTCGAACAGATTATATCCTAAATATAACAAGCTCATCAAAAACTTTACAACGTTTATTTTCAATGCCTGTAAGGAAAAATTTAAATTTATTGAAATTGGAAAAGCTAATAAATTAAACCTTCCTAAAATTTCAATTTTGTAGTGTGATTTGTGTTGATAGATATTTATCTATATGATTTATCAAGTATAAATCATTTAGATAAATATTCCATCAACACAAATTATCACGTGGTGCCACTTCATCTGATGTAGTTGAATAATGATTAGTTTTTTCTAATTCAGGAACAATATAATTTACAAAAAAATTGTAAAACTAGTGTTTATTAAAGTACTGCATTCAATTATACGATAATACATTTTTTTATTTCAATAATGTTAGATCTCCGTTGCAAACGCATATTTTGTCAAGAATGCCATAATATTTGTCTGTAGCATGAATGGGTTGGCTCGCCCGGGGAAGTACCACATTCCCGCAGAAAACCGGCGTCTGAGTGGTAGCTTACTTACCGCGCTTCGTACGGTGAACGGCCGAGTTCCGGTGGCCTAACCCCCTCCCCTTCCCTCTAACCCTTCCCCTCCCATTCCCACTCCCATAATGACATTTTCCTCCAAAGTCTATGAGCGGCGTTGATTGCTTTCCATCGGGTGACACGCCTGCTCATTTGCCTTCGTATCCCATAAAAAAAAAAAACGTAAAAACTTACAGAGCTGACTTGATACCCAGCAAAACAAATAAGCATACCACTGGCTGCTAGCTGACCTAGCATAGGCATGCTTAAAGAATCTCGCAGTTTCATTGTATTACTGAAGAATAAATACAATTAAACATCATACACTCGTTAGATTTATTCGATAGGTACATATTTTAAAGCAATGTTTCAATGTTAAAAGAAATACATACTTTAAAATTAAATTATGTTGGTCCACCAAAAAATCCAACCTATTTAAATATACCTCTTTAAACAAATTGCCATAAATGAATTTATTTCGTTGGAACCCTGAAAGAAGGGAAACAGGTTTGATGTAGTTAATTACATTAATTCTAAAAATAATATATTTTTGTAATATTTTCTCTTAATTTATGTCATTGCTTACCTTTCCTTGGGTTACAGTCAGCCAGAATGTTTTCGAAACATTCCGATAGAATAGTATATTGACAAAGAATATGCATCAAGTGTGACTGCATTATGAGATCGTTTACCATCACGAAGAAGGCGATATAGTTGAAGGGTATCAAAACAAGGAGATAAGTCAGTGGGTAGTATGTGAGGTTGCGATAGTCGAATGGAAGCCAAAGTGCCACTACCAAGTTGTATTCCACATCGTCGATTAACGGGTATATGTACCTATATATAACCTTATGCATTAATTTTAAAATTATGTCTTTTAACATTACATATAGATAAAGTCAAGTATTATCATCATCAGTAAAATCTATACAATGATTTTATTTAAAAAATCATCATAATAAAAGTTTAAGTTTTAAAGTTCATCAGTGAATTTTTACGGATGTATTGATGTCCGAGCAGATAAAAGGTCAGCTAAATTATCGGCTATTATTCCAAGCGATCGTGGTAAGGCAAAGAAAAATATATATATTTTTTTTAATAAATATAGTCTTCTATTTTGTTATTTTCTCCTCTTAATAAAATTAAAAACAAAAAACTAATTGCCATAACTGAGTACATGAAAAGCTATTTCATGTACTCAGTTATGGCATACGGGTGACATTTGAAAGGCGAATCGATGGTGAGAAGTATTGATTATGTAATTGGTAGATCGCATAGAGTCTAGTTAGTATCTGATAAACAGTAGTATCTTAGATCTGCTGAAGTTGATTACTTTTAATTTAGATGACGATGATTTATCACTCCCTTTTATTTTATTTCTACCTCTCTTTTTGAGAGTAGGTGTAAAAGTAAATACTTAGTTCTTGTTTTTTTTAAGTAGTTGAAAATAATTTATACTAAAATATTGTTATGAAAAAATTAACTTATATAATGTACCATATAGAAATCGTGCAACATCCCAAGGCCAGTAGAAGCTTCAAACATCCTTCATTCCTTAGAACCCAAAACTCTACTAGTCTCTTTCGTTTGGAACTTGATAAGTTAAATGATGAAAGATCCATAGATTTTGCTAGTTTCTGGTACAAAGATTGATTAATCACCTGAAATTATTTTAGAAAGGCATTATTGTATTTTTGTATATATTCTAATTCTAAAAGTTTTAGACCCATGTAACGGCACAAATGGATCGACTTGACCGGCAATATCCATAACCTCACAGAATAGGAGCCCTTAATTGACAGCATTCTTCTCAGTTTTCGTATGATGAGTATAGATACGTAGATATATAGATACGTAGGCGTAACAACTTTTCCACTCCAATGCTTTCATATTCCCCTCCCATTATTTTTCAGTTCTTCCTCCATTACTCACATCTTACTCTAGGTAACGCATCTGCATTGCCCTTGATTTTATAGATTTCCATGAAGGTGATTTTTTACCGTATGGTAACCCACTTCTTTTTTGAGTAGGTACATATAAAAAATCATTAATTTTTATAAAAATATTAAATACCATTTACCATATTAATATATCTATACAGAGCTATAAGATGTATAAATGTGACGTTTATATTGCTTATGACGTCATCGAGGCTTTTCGACTCATTAAATAAGTGCCAAAGTTCGCTGCATACAAAGAGACCAAGAACCGTCTTCACCACACGACTATAGATCAAATACGGAAACCTTTCTTCTGAAAATGAGATACCTTAAAATAAAATAAGTAGAGGGTATTAAAAATATATGTTATACCTTTATTTTTATGGAACAAGAGGGCAAACCAGCAAGTGTGTCACCAGATAGAAAGCAATCAATACCGCAACTAAAACAAAAGATATTTCAGATGCGTTGCTGATCTTTCAGAAATGTATAGGCTTATTATTTGAACGTTCCAATGCCGCATTAGTTCAATAATACCGCTAAACGTAGCTATTTATGATTTATTCCTTACAAGGTATTACTTCTTAAGATATTTAAAATACCTTTTACCGACAGAAAATGATTAAAAGAAAATAAATATTCCTTCAGCAAACTGCGTCACTGATCTATTCTTACTGTTAATTAGTATTTTTATTGAAATCTTTTTCGAATTTTAAATTGAAATTGAGTGTGAAATTTTTTCACTTTTAGAAAGTGCGATTTGTTACGTTAAAAAGTATTGTAATAATGATATTACCCACTACATACATAACCCTATATGTAGATCCGAAAAAAGCCTTCTCTAATTTTCCACACGACTGACGCAAAGCCTGTGTTTGAGACACTTTCGTCCATAAAAGTTTAAATATGCTCATTGTTTTCTGTTAATTTTATTTCCCGCGAGGTACACATTTATAGTGTTCCTACAATTTATAAAAACATTCTATAGGTTACATAAACATAAAAATTATGCACGTTTGTTAGTATTTGCATAGACATTAAATTGACCATTGATTACATAAACTTTAGCTGACTTTGAAAACTTCAAACAATGATAACATGCACAATTTTTTAATCATTAAATCCACTTTGTACACCTCTAACTTTTTTATGGAAGTTAGCCTAGTTTACGAAAGGTAAACGAGCAAGGAGGTCCCCTGGTAATCACTATGAGCACTGGGATGTAATTGAGAGAGGAGAAGTAAATAAAAGAAACAGAACGGTATAGGGCCTCCCTATCGCTGAACTTATCGTAAGCCGCATTGGCAACGCAGCAAACACTACCACTCGTCAATATCTTGTGAAGGATTGGCACTTGAGAAGTAACACAACAACACACACAACAAGGCTCTACAACTAATAATAATTTTCTACGTTTATACTTATTTTGTTCCATTTGGTTTCTTAACGGCGTAATCTTTGACCACAAAGAGCATGGTGAATTCATTCTTTAAATTGTAAATAATGTATGTATACTCAAGTAAAGTTATCTTTATAAAAAAATGAATTCTTTTCGGGTTAATTCGATTTCTACTATTAGTTCACATCCCCTCATCTCTCTCTATTATATAGTATTCATTTATATACCATACCTTGTTCAAATGTTCAATCCTTTTTAAAAAAAACCCTTTTTTCATTTATCCACTTAAGTTCAAATATATTTTGTTAAACTTTTCAAATATTAATTCATTAATTAAATTTAATTAAATCATTTTAGTTTTATATAGGAGAAAGAAATATCTTATATAATATAAGAAAAAAATATGTCATATAAGCAGGATATAAAAATTTACTTTAATTTTTTTTTATATTAAATGTTTTTTATATACATTTGAAATCATAACAATTCGTTTTGCGTTATTTACAATATAGCCGTAAAAGTCCATTGCTGTACTTTGTCCTTACTCTTAATCGAAAAATGTTGTCGTAAACCCCACGCTTGGCAAGCGGATTAGGGATTATAGGTTAGTAAGTATATTATTTTTATAGGTTAGAAAGTAGTAGTAATTGCCCCCATAGTCGCCTAATACAACACCCATGGAAATGCATGGAGTGACCCTATTCTAAACCGGGCATCAAATCACGTCACATTTTAATTTTGTGAAAAATAATATACAAAAATATTAAAAAAATATTGCACTATTGTCTTGTATCGTTGGTACCTCGTGTATACAATGGAAATAGATTCTCGTAGACATAGAGAATAATAATTTTCAACGTGCAAACACTTGACGAATAATAATTACAAAGCGAGGTAGTTGCACAAATGTATATATGTATGTTTGTGGCGTGCATTATGCATTGCGGCGACCATCGATCGAAAGGGTATATACATACATGAAGTGTTCTAGAATGGCATACTCCTTATCCGCATTGCCTTTCATAAGGAAAACTATCTACATATATTTTTTCAAAGAAGACCGTAAAATGTTTTTTTATTACTAAAATTCCTGTCAACCATTCCAACTATATTGTGTCCGTCGAATAATGCTTGTGCTAGGAATATATGGTTCACGTCAGTAGTCGAATAGTAGAATCAATCCCACGACCTTAGGTCGTTAGGTAGCGCAACCCTTGTGATAGGAATTGACCTATTGCTGCTTGAAATATATTTGTTTTATTTTTCAATGGCTAAATAAAAAAGCTTGAGCTAATTTCTTTGTTTACTAAACCGATTTCTGTGAAACAGCATTAAATTTTCATGACAATAGAAGAAGAGTATGATAATTTCAACTTGGTAACGAGGGTCTATTAGGTGGTGGATAGTGGAACTCTTATATCATTACTAGTAACTTCCTCGAGTTTGAACTCAATTGAATAGTTTTGACGAGACCTATACGTAGTGAAAAAAATAAACCAAAATAAATTGGTAAAAAAAAATTCAGAAGTTTTTACTAATTCGCTTTTTTATATAAGTAAGTAAATATACATTTTATTTATCTCTTAATAATTATCTCAAATGCCGTGTTCTCATTATTGTGAGAAGGACGCATCTGTCTAATGTTCTCTTACATTACTGAAATTTATGTAGAATGCCCGTACAGCTATCGTTCGCGATAAACTATATCTCATATGCTTGTTTGCTTGCTCTGTTAAAAATAAATATTGTCTGGTCAACTGAGGAGAGTATTCTACTGGATTATCGGACACAATTTATCGAAAAGGCCACGTTCGTCACGGGAACTGAAATTACCCCTGCAATCAATTTTCTTTAAATTTGTTCTTTATTTAAGTTTCATTTAGCCAAATATCGAAAAACAAAAGTTATCACATATTGTAAAAATTTTTCATAGTAGTAGGATACTTTAAAAATAGATGAATAAATACTTTTAAAATTATAATTTTGAAACGTATTAAATATATATTTTCAATTGATATAACAAAAAAGGTAAAAATGCGACGAACGCCGCGAATAAAATTTGTGCGGTATCAATAAGAGAAGCACAAATGTGGTTGAAGCGTTTCAAGTTTGCAAATTTTAGTGTGAAAGATGAGGTTCGCTCTGGACTCCCTGTCACAGATAAAATCAGTGCCATCTTTGAGAAAATGGAGCAAGACCGACATATTAGTAGCTACGACATTGCTGAAGAACTGGAAATTGATCATAAAACAGTTTTACGTCATTTATTTGACGACGATTTGACGAGCTCCGGATCAAATCACTCACCGTACGAAACGCGGTAACATAGTAAAATGATGAAATATACTAATGTGCGTCCTGATAAAAAATGTTGTTACTTTCTTTGTAAACATAGTTCTTGCTAAGCAGATTATTAAAAGTCGCAGAATATATAAGCATTTCACGGACTGCGTATTTGAAACAAGGAAATAAACAAGATCGTTGCAAAACTTTGTTCATAAAATACAAAACTCATGGTTGACTCACAAAATACATTGCTTTTGTAAAGTTTGATTTATTATATTGTTATTGAAATGTACTATATGCATGCCTTACGCGACGGGCCCTTGATTGTTTTCAACCATATGATTATTACAAAAATAGTATTGTAATAAAATATATGGACTTTTGACGCCCTCAAATATATTTATTGTTTTTTCTTAAATCTTCATTTGTCTTAAGTATTACATGGTAAATCTCCTTTCAGTTACATATTAATTATATCACAATTCTAATGAAAGAATGCACACTCGCCTACGCCACGTAAATGACGCTTCCTGCATTGCTAATATCACACATCATGAATGACTAATATCCCTTTATTAGTCATTTATATACGTTTTTTCTATTCCATTAGGGCTACATTTCTTTTTATAAGCAACGCCATCTAGCATAGCTATCCGTGACTTCTCAAAATTGAAGTCGGTATGTATTAGTTAACTTAGAAAAATTATTAGTTAACTTAGCAAAAAAAAAATCGTTTGAAATAATATTCCAAAAAATTTTCACTAATGATAAATAATAGAAGTATGAACAAAAAATAACCAGATTAGTTTCGAAATTATCAAAGTAGGGATATATATAAAATGTGTTAAAAATATTATTTTAAAGCAATTCAATATACATTGATATATTTAATGTTCATATTGTATATTAATTTAATAGAATAAATTACTTATCATATAATTATCTATATAAGTTTTGTTAACACAAATCAACGAGAATAACCAACAATTTAGTCTATATTTTAAGCATTTGAAATTAATAAATATTTTGAAGATATTTACTCATACTTTATATATCAACACATTTTTTGTATATAGACATATATTAACATATTATATTTGGGCAAATAAAGTATCAACCAATATTATGTTAAGTATTTTATCATTTTATATATAATCGTTTCAAGATCTTTATAAAATATCTACAATGTCCATTTTTAAACACTTTCTTAAATTTAAACTCACATAATTCCACATAAAAAAATATTTATTTAAATAAATCAAATGATGTATAAAACCAAAATACGTCATTTTCATTTTACAGCAATATCCTCAATATGTTAATGAACAAATTATATGTCTCTATATTTCAATGAATGCGAAATTAAAAAATATGTCATA
Source organism: Baronia brevicornis (assembly GCA_031353405.1). NCBI lineage: Eukaryota > Metazoa > Arthropoda > Insecta > Lepidoptera > Papilionidae > Baronia > Baronia brevicornis. The sequence goes on along the minus strand of JASFAT010000877.1, from coordinate 308,048 downwards.
TGAAGTTGTAATGATCAAAAATACATTAATACACACACACAATAATTACATAACTATCCCAAATACATATATATTTTATTAAATTATTTTCAGTAATTATAATATATAATGTATTTTTTATTTAGTACTTACTTTTTCCTAAATTGATGTCTAATACAATAAGAATCTTATTCTAATTTCATCTTCATTATTTAGTACAGTTATAAATAAAAATGCTCCTTAAGTTTCTTAAATTAACATAACAAATTACAACGACTAAAACACCACATATTAATACAAACTTTAACATCTTCAATTCTTAAAAAAAAAAATCACATACACATACACATACTTTGTACACTATGCTCACATGATGGATATAAGACATTTTAATTCAGACTCATGCGCGTTCAAATATGCTACTCAGTTTAAAATAATACTCCATAACAATCAAAATGAATGTACTTCGATAAGTTCCATTAAAATATATTATTATAATTTTCATGGATGTCAACAATAACAATAATATATGCAAGCAAACTACATAAACAACTAAAGTATGGCTAATAATTGAGATACAACATATTTGGATAGGTACCCTATTAATTGGCTTTGCTATGTATGGCAAGTGTATTTTTGTTTGTGTTTGCTATATATGTGTGGCTCATCTTGTTGATATAAATTAATATTAAGACAAAAAAAAGCCGTTTTAATCCTACAAACATAGTTTTAATTTCAAATAGAAAATACTGTGAGTTAATAATACTTAAGTGTTTTTATCTAAATGTTCACAGATCTAGGTAAGTTATTTTGGTTGCCGTGAAAGCTGCCGCTGCCGCTAAGAGAGCTGCGACAGTCACCACCGCCGCGGTGGAACCCATGGCTTTTACAGCAAAGCCCATGATAAAAGAGACCAAGAGTTGAGCCACGAAGACACAGCTGCTGACCACTGCCACATCCGTACCAATGCCTCGCTCTTCACCGCTACCCCCTCCTGAACTATCCCACTATAAGAGAAAATATATATCAATTACAGTAATTACCAGCATGATAAAGGGGGGTTTTTCAAACACAAACTCCTTGTGTGACTGTCAGCCACAAAAACAATGGCACATCTGACATCTTACTCTATGTGCCTTATCATCATATGACCTTATGAAAGCAACAGATGATGCGGTGTCAGAGGCCAAGTTCTGGGCTAGAAGCGTCTGATATCTGCTGATACGAAGAAGAAGAAAATTACCATCAATCATTATTATGCGAAAATTATTATATACCTAAGTAATCGTTTAATTTTTATTTATAAGACTGACCAGAAATGAAATAAAAATTTTCGATTTCCGTGACGACTAATAAAACATTGCTACGTTTGACGTGACTGAGTAGATAAAACAAACGTAATAATAGACGTTATTTATTATAATTAACAAAATGTTAACAGAAACTCTCTCATAATACATAGAATCAGATCACTTCTGATGAATGATCTCGTACATCACATTTCTGAGAACACAAAATGTGATGTTAGATTCGTATTAGTCATATTTTTTGCCATTCATAATTCCTAGAAGAGGTTTAATTAGTTGTTACTTTATCTCATGACTTCTGGTTACATTAACTTTTTTTAATTAATCATCGGTCGAAATAAAAATGGATGAGGCGTGTTGTGAAATAAATAAATAGAATTATATGGCTCAAGCCGTGGAAGGCTGGACTTTTTGTCTGTTTAATGGGGTTGTTGGCGCTAAGGACTACTTTGTTGGAACTACTCATAAGTAGCAAGATCACATGTTATAGACTGGAAATAATTTTGAAGAGTCCTTCTCAATTCATAAGTTTCACTGACACTACGAAAGGTGCATCACAAAAACAAATAAGGTGCTAGTAATATATAGGGGTCCCTCAGTTGAGGTTGAGATTTCAGCTTGAACTGCTATCGGTGTAGGTTAGCGTTGGATTTAGCTCAAATTGGACGAGACGAACCTTATACGTTTAACATTGTCATTTCTCTGCAGTTTAAAATACGAATTACCCACAGTTATAGACATTCGGTAAAAGCGGCGTAATCGCTACTTCTCGCGCCAAATGTAAACATTATCTACGCGTTATGCATCCTGGTATATAAAAGTAGTAGCTCTATTTACCGTTTAATAAAACAAAACTAGTAATAGAAAGTTGCAGCAGACTAGCAAAAATGAGGAAAGTAACGGGAATAAGGTAATTATTTGGCTAACCAGTGCAAATCCTCACAAGTAGATATCCCTTCTTTAAAAAAGCGCACACCAAGCATTGAAGTATTTTAGACTGATGGTAATGTAATAATTGAGGAGGTCGATGGCTACTACAAATATGTATTTGTAGTAGCCATCGACCTCCTCAATGTAACATCTATATCGTAACACCTTTTTCCCGTTTTCCCGTTTCAGTACATCATATATCAACTTGTATACAGGTATGCTTGCAAAGGTTGGTCTACTTAGCTTTGTTTTACATATTTTTCCGATTGCTGATTGTCTACGAGACTAACATAAAATAACGTTTGTGTATAACAAATACTACAATATAACAGAAAACAAGTAATATAAAAAAAAATTAAGTCAATACCTACTTTTATATCCTAGTAAATATCTATATAAGAGAATTTTCTTTCTCCCATATGAAACTAAAATTAGTTCATTAAATTTTATTAATGACTTAATATTTGAAAAGTGTTGAAAACTTAATATTTGAAACTGTATGAACATCAAGTATCATATACTACAAGTTTAAAAAAATATATTTGAACATGAGTGGATGATGTGGACAAACAAAAGTTTTACTTAGCTAAGATCCGCGACAAGCAAAACAATAACAGAAAATTAATAATGTGTGTTTTTCACTTTTCGGTTGTCTTCCGTAGAATCTACTGTACCTGAAGATGCTTCGTGTTGGGGCGAAACACGTGTCGTTTACGAGATGGAAAAGTGGTAATGTGTGTTTGGTGTTGTGTATAGTGGTTGGTGGGTGGAGAATTGATGGCCGATTTTCGGTAAGTTTTTGGTTTAAGTTCCAAATAAATCCACTTTATCCAGCAGAAAACACTCATTATTAATTTTCTGTTATTGTTTTGCTTGTCGCGGATCTTAGCTAAGCAAAATTTTTGACTGTCCACATTTCATTTTATTTTTACAATACATAGTGATGGACTTCCGCAAAATAAGGCCTGACACCAGTAATAATGAGTAGATGAGTAAAAAAGTATTTTAATAACGATTAAAAATTTGAACGAGATATATATAAATAAATATATATAGGGAGTATGTGAACTAATAGTAGGAATTGAAAAAGGACAAGAGGATACCTGAAGAGTTTCTTTCGCCGTTTCTTCTCCGTTTTTCGGAATCTCATTACGGAACGAAAGTAGAAGCTTAGTTATTAATAAATTGACGTTTAACAAAAGAAATATAATTTCTTATGAAAAGAAGAAATAATAAATTTGATGACTGATAATAGAATAAACTGAGTTACCATTCCTGTAGCATGATAGTGTGCGACCAGAAGGTAAGGCATAGTGAACAGGGTCGAGTACATTACTCCAGCAGTCCAACTGAAGAGTATTACCGCAGCGCGAGCTTGAAGCATACTCAACATCATCATGCCACAGCTGTACGTGCACAGCCCGCCGACATACACCTTTTTAGCTCTGAAAAAAAAAAAAAAAAAAAATATATATATATATATATATATATATATATATATATATATATATATATATATATATATATATATATATATATATATATATATATATATATATATATATATAAATATATAATAAAGACGAACAACTGTCAAACTCAATTTGCTAAGATACGCTAACACAAATCATAAAAAAATGGACAGACAGAGTATCTTTGCCTAGCTGCCTGTCTGGTAGTTATGGTATTGGTACACGGATACACGACACCGGCCTCCCGAGCTACTACCATATCACATAGTCGTCTCATATGACACCCGCGGTAAAAAAGAAAGCCCTTTTTATACTTTAATTTATTTTACCAGAATTAAATTTAGTTGCTTATAAATATTTTAATTGTACAATTTAAAAACTCCGTCTTGATAAAATTGTATTTGCTTTATGCTTTGCAATTTTTTTGCTACGCATTAAGAAACTAACTTTAAAAGTTATGTGCGTAGAGGGAGATAGAAGAAGCGAGGGCAAGCATATTATTCAAGAATAATAATATTCTACCCTTCAACTTGAAGTGTGTATAAAGACTTCCTTCTGCGCTAATGGGATCAGACGGCCCTTGACTTTGAGGCTTAGGTTACTTATCACGAGGAGCAGTTTGTTGGGTTTCCACGTGATTTAAAAATCAATAAGCGTTTCTTAACAACTTAGATTTAAACAAACACATTGTTATTATAATAGAAAGCAGTAAACCATATCGCATGTTGGCTAGCAGCTGATGACATTATAAAACTTCTACTACTGTATTTCAATAAAACCGCTCTACAAAAGACTTAAATACTATATAAAACTAATGATTGTGTTAAAATTTTTAAATTTCGAGCCATTATAACACGTTATATATATAAATATATATATATATATATATATATATATATATATATATATATATATATATATATATATATATATATATATATATATATATATATATAATCTAGAAGCTAAAGAAGAAACGAATTCAAATGTGTTTGAGAATTTCGGATTTTAATTAACTATTTAAATAATTTCTTTGTAAATATTCATTACAATTTTTTCTTATAGTTTCTAAAAATAAATAATTAACAATTACTTACCCAAGATGTTTAATTAGTTTTTCGATTACAGTAGAGTAACAAGCGCATGACAAGGAGTACATTGCCATACCCCAGCAGCCAAAACGAACACCCGATTCGTAGTCTCTCCGACTTGCGCTGCCTACCGGCGCCTGAAAAATTGTAGTAGCAATATGTATTTGTGATATATTTATAACCGAAGAAAAACAGGCACTATTTAAATTTTTATATCAATCATTACAGCCGTAACAGTCTACTGCTGGAGATGGGCTTACCTCACAAATGAGAAAAGCTGCCATAATCTCTATGCTTAGTAAGCGAATAGAATATCGCATATTCCGTATAATACAATATTGCAGATACAATACTTGGTATACAATATTATCTCAATGAATAGCTATGTTATAAAATTGACGTTAAGCGGGAAAAAATATCCGGAAATTGGCAAGCAGCTTTCGACTTTCTATCTTTGTGGTAATTTAATTCAAAAATTAAGATTTATACATTAATAGATTTTGTGTTCAGTATTTTTTTTTTCATTGTCAAATTTTACTCTAAATTTGATTTGAAATATAGTCTAAAAGTTGTCATTAATTGGGAAGAATAATAATAAAAAAAGTAGACGAAGTGCTCTTTTTAATCTACGCTTGACCCAAACCCAAACAGAAATGCTACGGTAAATAACGGTCCGGTTGCATTTAGAAACTACATAATTTTAACGCCTAACTCATTAAGTATCTAGCGGAATGCATTAAATGCCGATGAAGGTAATAATAATTAATAAATTAGTGTTTACATCTAAATATATTAAGATTAATACTACGTACTGTCTTTTCAATTTTCTAGTCAGGAACAAACATGGCTATTGTAAGAAAGCTGGTTGCGCACATATTTGATATTCGTTATTATTATTATTCATGCAAGTCAAGCGTTCCCTTCCATTCTAGAGTAATACATATATAAAGACGTAAATGGTCTTTAGAGTTTCTAAATAAAACAAATTGTAGATTTAAATGGTATGAAAAACGTCAAAGAGAAACATACTTTTTCTAAATAAAAATAATAAAGCGAACTTTCTATAATAGGAATTATAATCCTCTCAGTATCGATATTCATATGACATCTTCTTTTGTGACTTGGGTTGATTGGTTGACTAGATTTCGTACAATTTCACTTACCGCTGGATTACCACCGAAAACAGCTTCACCAACAAAGTCAGTGAAATAGAGTGAGTAGCACACATGAGCCATCCAGCAAAACAAGTTAGTGAGGCACACCCAACGCAATGAGTTAGGCATCATAACGATGGATTTGAGGTAGTGACGAAGAGACAACGGCTCCCCACCGTGCGGTAGGTCAGGAACGTTTAAGGTAACCTCACCCTGGAATATAATTTTTTAATCATTCATATTCTTTCTTATTCTATCTGTCATTAAAAGGCTAATTTTAGGACCAGCCACCTTAGAATTTATTTCGAACAGATTAAAAACTAGAAAAAATTATAAATTAGCAAATCGTAATATATATTTGTTTAATAACATTATCCTAGCCTATACCAATACTGCAATATTTTAAATTTCTAAATGTAAATCATGTTGCAAAAGTTATGATATAAGCCTTAACGACTAAAATATTTTGAAATAGTTATATAGTAAAATCACTGCTTTAAGAATACGCTAATATAATAATAGCTACGCTTTAATTATTATGTATGTAATACTACACACTTTTATATTACATGAAAGACAAATATACACACACACACATTCATACGACGCCTTTTTACACATTTATACGCAATGATTTCGCACACACATCGTTATAGCATAATAATGTGTACATTTATTGGACAGCAAAAAATATAATAATAATTATTGTCTTTTTAATTAATTAGATAATTGTAAGTAATCAGTAATTTACTATTTTTAGCACTTAAGGTTATTTCTTTATAAATAGTCCGTGAATTTAGCAAACCAATATAATCAAATATAAAATAGATATATATCACAAGTAGAAATAAAGAGTCTAAAAATAGGATAGAATTTAACATAGTATTGGAACGTAAATATTATTTATTTATTTACATGGAACTTTTACCTCAACTTTATTCAAAGAGCCGTATGAAGTGTTGTCAGTCTTCAAACCATTCTTCTCAATTTCTTGGTCTTCATCAAAACTCTCTTGCAAACGTTGACATTGCTTTGGCTTTTTCACCTCTTCTGTTTGAAGTTCGTAAAGAGGAATCTCTTTGAAGCTGGTAACCGTGGCAGAAACACATACTATGAAGATTATTGTTATCAATGAGAACACGGCTCTGACATGTCCACCGAAAAAATCTCCTGCAAGAATAATGGATAAGTTACACTAACACAAATTTATTTTTTAATTACAAAAAAGACATACCTTTATTAATAATAATTATAAAATAAGTATTTACAGTCTCAAAAATTACTAGTGTTCTTTCTAATAGACGACACAGAAAGAAGGTGTTCACCTTCATATATGATAATTTGATTCTAGTGACAACAATTGTGGTTAATATATGATAGTTTAAGTGGTAAAATACGTATACCTTTTTACAGCCCATAAGATTATATGTATCACAGCTGGACACGGGCCCTCTCCATTTTAGGAGAAGGGGGAATTTACCCAACACGCTTTTTAAAGTTAGATTGGCAGGGCCCCTGTCTCGAAATAAGTATCTGTCGGTCATATATTTCTATTTATTCCGATGCAGGAATCAATCTTACGATCATTGAGTCCTAAAACTATAACTATGCCACTAAGCTATTTAGGTCGTCTAAATATACTTAACATACTTTTTAAACAGTTTGTTGTCACTAACATTTTCTGAATTTTAATAAAATGAATAATCCGGATAAGTGAAAACATTACCTAAACTCGTTTCGTCCCAGTTGATCCCCCCGAGAGCGTACCCCATGAATCCTCCCAAACCTGCCATTATGGTAAATGTGCTCAAGCCTTTGGCGTGGTCCTCTAAAAAAAGATATTTATTAAACAACAATTTTAATTGTGGTTTGCTTTTAACAAACATTGTTATCACGTAACACATATTGAATCTAGAAAATAGGATAGATTTTAACATACTAATGGAACGTAAATATTATTATTAAATTATTTACTTGGAACTTTTACCTTAAATTTTACTTGTTGTTTGCTTTTAACAAACATTGTTATCACGTAACACATATTGTTATAAGATTATGTTTCCGTAGTTCGCAAACCAATGACACATAAACTTTATTTACATGTCTAACAAATTAAGTAAGTACATCAACCTGTCTCCTAAAATGCATATTAACAAAAATGATTTGCCCAGCTTCTCGTAAAAACATAAAAGTTGCTGAAAACTTTTTTATCCATATTTTAATTACTCAAACATCAGGAGAGTCAATAATCTGGAGTCAATAGGCTTGCAAAGATCCGCAAAAAAACAAATTTGGAATATAATATTATGTGTGTACGAACCAGTATAGTAAAGGTTTTACTTTTATAAAGAGTATTATATATTTATTTTATTTTTTTATAATTAGAAACTCCTTTCTTTAAAAATGTTGGCATCTTTTGAGTCAACGGTTCTCAATGGTTGTCTTCCGTAGGGTCTGTTATATCTAAGAATGCCTCGTGTTGAGGCGAAACGCCTGTCGGTGTCTGTCCTTATCGATTTAAACCTCAGGCGTTTGGTCTGAATGCCTTGATTGCCGTCTTTGTGGTGAGAATCAAGTGGAATAATAATAATAATAATTTGGAAGCCCATCTGTTCAAGTTAGTTTTAGGTGAGTTTAATTAAAAATTCACAAAGCAGCCATATTGTACACGGCTAGGATCGTGAGGTTTCTTTCCTTGGATGTTTACAAACTTTGCTTCATTGGTTTATCCCGCCATGAAGGTTTAATAACCCTAGTATACTAGTTTTATAGTGTTTTTAATAATATTATGATTAAGAGATAATTGTGTAAATAAAGGAGATATTAATAATTTGTAAGAGGTAGTATCTTAACTGTGAAGTGATGCAACAGGAGTCTGGTTTGATACTCCTTTTCTATACCAAGTGGACCTATTATATATACAACTGATGAATGGCGAGAGAAGAGCGCGGGGTGCGGGAGACGCGGTTGTGCCTGCACGTGTGCAGCAACAAAGCGCGTTCCACGAATGCGAAGAATCAAAGCGCATTCCACGAATGCGGCGTAACAAAGCGCATTCTGCAAGTGCGTAGTAACAAAGCTTGTTCCGCGAATTTGTTCTTAAAATGTATATTCTGTAGTAAGCAGCTACAAATTATTTATGTCAATACCATAAGAAACAGCATGTTACATTTATGAGTGTCAATATGAAAATAATCCTTATGTGGCTAATATTATAGTGTTTTTTAAATAATATTATTAATAAGAGATAGTTGTGTAAATAAAGGAGATATTAATAATTATTTATGTCAACACCACAAGAAACAGCATGTTCCATGGGTGTCAATATGAAAATAATCCTTATGTGGTGGGCTAATGCCTGATCTAGGATTATGGTATCTTATGGATCTAGGATTATCTAAGGTCACTAGCTTCCACTCCTTATTTTTAATTGATATTTCTTACTACTGATTAGTTATATTTATGGAGAAATACATAAATATAATTTAACGTTACTATTGATATATTTATACTAACCGTAACTCGAACTTTATCTCTTTATCTAAAAGTACTATGGGCTTAAGATATCTTCACTTTAAAGATACCTTTAATGTGATACGACTCAAGACAAAAAAAAAGTGTAGTATCTTTATAATATTAACTAATGAAAACAACCTAAATTCACATAAAACAAAATTTATTCACAATTTTGAAGTGGAAAAACACAGCGGCAATCTCACCTAGATAAATCAATCACGACAAGAGGAAATGATAAAGCGTTTCATTTTTAACGCTGTAACTAACATCATAGTCACATGCTGTGACGTTTGTATGAGAATAAATATTTAATTATATTAGCTCCGATCTATCAAAGTGGGTTAAGGTAGTGCTACCACTACCACTCGTAGACAAATATTTCTGACAAAAAGTTATTATTTCACTAAATATATTCAGGGGAAAATTTTCTACGTTATCGTCCATTTTTTTACAGCCCATAAATAACCGACTGCTCGTTTCGGGTCTCTTTATTTCTCGTATTTATAATTAAACCACAACGCATGTCCAAGGCAGATAAACAAGGAACTCAGACTGGTAATAAAAACATTTTTGGCACCCCTTATCTTACGATGCGGTAGTATCCTATCCCTATCATCCTGTCTAAATCCATCTTTCCTTTCTTCTGCCTTTCCCTTTCTTCTCTATCCTATGTCGTATTAATAGATGCATAGCTAGGGGCGAGCTTAGTCGCAAGCGTGCCGACTGTCCCGGGATCGTCCCCCCTGCGGATAGTATAGTGTCTTACCTTAGCATGCGGGAATCTACTGGGGCTGACCTCTATCCCCCCTTGTGGCTCGTGGGATTCACTATGTCAAATTATAATAAACCTAATTTGTTAAAAATGACAGCGACGTGATTCGCCACCCGTCACGTCCTGATTCCCACGAGAGTGAGAAGCGACTAACGGAGAGCCGTTTCGCTACTACGAATGTGAGAGGAAGGATAAATGAAACGATGGATGAGTGTGGAGGAAGTAAGGAAGGTGTGCCGGGATCGTAGCGGTTGGAGATCTGTGGTCTCTGCCTCTCCTTACGGGAAACAGGCGTGACAATATGTATATATGTAAAGGTATGTATTTCAACGCAACAAGCGAAAACGCTTTAAATGACACAGATGTGAAAAATGTTTGATTGCATACTTAGATTAGAAAAAAATATTCAGTCTGAGTCTCACAGTTCTAACTCCCATGGAACATTTTGTAGTGTTGAGACAGACTTGAACTTTGAGTGATCAGATACAATTTTTCAGAAATCTTCAAAGATTTTTTTGGTCTGGTGGTAAGGTTTTCGTTTTACGGTTTACTATGTTTTGGCTTTTTTCATCGATTTATTTCGATGAGGGAATCGAACCCGCGCTTATCATTTCGCTACTGAACCCAAATTAATAATAATAAAACACTTATTTAGCATTTCGATATGTAACGTGTGACGGATATTGGTTTTGTAAAAAGAAAAAACTATGTAATATATGCCCTCATTATTTTATATCTTATTATTATTTTATATCTTACAAAGATGTTCTGTTAGGTACAGCAATTAAAAAAATATCCTATATTTTTTAATTGCCATACCAATTAATTGCTCTACCTAAAAATACTGAATACCTTCTGAATGCAATTGCCACTAAGATTAACTCTAAATCAATTAAATCCTCAAATAATAATAAAAAATAGTTATCAAAGATATTTAATTCTAAATGGTTATTTTTATATGATATATTGCTCAAAATTAATATTTTCGTATACGTGTCTGATTTTGGTACTTCTAAGGACGCACACGTTCATAGGGATCTTTGCTTATTAATTGATCACCAATTGTACAATATATTTCCTGAAACCCTAGAGAGCATACGTTATACTAACTTCATAACTGTAGTGGTAGAGCCACGCTGCAGATGAATACTTTATCAAGAATGGCATATTATTTGTCTGTAGCATGAATGGGCCGGCTCGTCCAGGGAAGTATCACACTCTCGCAGAAAATCGGCGTCTGAGTGGTAGCATAGCTATCGCGCTTCGTCCGGTGAACGGTTGAGTTCCGGAGGTCCAACCCCCCCTCTCTCTCCCCCATTCCCCTCCCACTTTCGTGGTAGAGCCACGCTGCAGACGAATACTTTGTCAAGAATGGCATATTATTTGTATGTAGCATGAATGGGCCGGCTCGCCCAGGGAAGTATCACACTCCCGCAGAAAACCGGCGTCTGAGTGGTAGCTTAGGTACCGCGTTTCGTCCGGTGAACGGTTGAGTTCCGGAGGCCCAACCCCCCCTCTCTCTCCCCTATTCCCCTCCCACTTTCGTGGTAGAGCCACGCTGCAGACGAATACTTTGTCAAGAATGGCATATTATTTGTCTGTAGCATGAATGGGCCGGCTCGCCCGGGGAAGTATCACACTCCCGCAGAAAACCGGTGTCTGAGTGGTAGCTTAGGTACCGCGTTTCGTCCGGTAAACGGTTGAGTTCCGGAGGCCCAAACCCCTCTCTCTCCCCCATTCTCCTCCCACTTTCCTTAAAGGCCGTTTAACCTTCCTATCCGTAAAAGAAATTAATAATATCTTCATATCTTCAAGTAATAATTCTTCACATAATCAATATTTTCAAGAAACCATATTTTCTGGCAATGGAAGCATGTCTGACTTTTTTTTTGTATCCCTGTACCGTGTATAAATAAAGCAGTGTATTTTAAAGACGCAGATGAACGATTTATTAACAACAACACTATCACCGGCAAATATTCTATTTTTAGAAGATATCTATTATTTCTTGTTACTTAAATTTCTATTGTTGGCACAAAGTCGGCGATAGCTTTTGTTAGCTAAACCACTTCAGTCTCTACATGTGTTTATTGTGCGAATTGTCATGTCACTTCATGTGCATGATGCATGTATTATTTCTAACAGAACGTATATGTTAATTACAATTATTAATGTATAAAAATAAAACATTAAATATAAAAAGATAGACCTATATTATGTATAAGCAAGCCAAAGGATCTGGATTCCAATAAAAAATAGGATATTCAGTATTTTTTATTAGAAAACAATTTTCTGTTACAAAAATAGCTTAATATCAACTTAATCAGTTGTAATCAACAAGTTAGTACTTAAATTGGTTATTTAAATATTACCTCAAGGAAGAAAATAAAAATGCTAATAAATCACATAAGATTAGTATGTAAAGTTAAATCATTTCGCACACAAGCGGAAAGTATATCAAATAATACTGACCTGGAACTGTCACATCAAGCAGATAAGCCCTGGCGGGGCTTTGACTCGCGTCTGCGTCAAAATCTAAGAATACTGTGCCAAGGACCGTAAACAGTACTCCCCAAGGGTGGTGGTTTGTGCCCGTCGTGTCCAAGGCAATGCTCCTGGGCCCCAGTGCGGTGGCGACTTCCGTACGGTTTAATGATCCTTGGTCTCCGAACATATAACCTATCGCCTCTCCATTTGGAACAAGGATCAGACCTACAATACGAAGACTTTTGCTTATAAAATACATATGTATAATACGAATTATGCGTTTCAATTAAAAATGGGCAATTCATGTGTTTGAAGATATGTGAATATATCTATGTATAAATGTAATATTTGTGTTACAGATTGTGATATCTTTGTTATTAAAAGTTGATTTCTTTTCTCGTCTTCGTTAAATTCGTCATAAATGTTTATTGCTTTCCCATGTTTTTAATGATTTTCAATTCTTTATATCAATTTAGATATGTAAACAAAATTTTGGTCAGTGTAGCATGGTTTAGAACCAAAAGTGAATAGAAATAAATGTATTTTCTTTAGCAAGTTTCGGTATAGCGATTACCGAGTCAACGATCAATTTTCAAGTGATTTTACATTACGAAGGTTATATATAAAACGCAAACCATATTTTATATTAGGATTAAATGCAAAATTATAATACTTATGAACAATATTATATCGTCGGTCAAAGGAGTAAATGGCCATATAAGTGAATATTACAGAAACAAAAAAAACTGACTTACTTTCATATATAGTTTGACAAATTGTTATCAAAACTATTCTTTCCTTAGGTCTAAAAAGTGGTACACTTTTTATACCTAAAATATAATATAAAAAGTGGTACACTTTTTATACCTAATGAAAGAATATAAATACTAATAGAATACTAGAAAAACACTTTTTATACCTACTTTTTATTTTTGAGGTAAATACGAAAAATTCTTTCGTATACGCTTCAAAATTCATCGCATTATTAAATGTAATCAAATAACAAAATTACGTATTCAGATAGTTAAGCCAAAGATGTATTGTAACTTTATGCACAAACTAAGTATGTTATAGAAATTGTTTTAGTTTTATATCTAAAATAATTTTTATAACATACTTATTCCAATTCCAATTTTTTCTAAAAGTCTTTGTACCCAAAAATGATGCAAAAAATAATGCAGAATTATTCCCTAGATACAAAAAGCATTAAGAACATATTTAAACGTGTTGCATTTTCTCACCTAGCAAAACTCCTATAGACATCAAGACAATAAACGGCCTTCTTCTTCCAAACTTGGACTTGCATCTGTCACTTAAGGAGCCAAGAAGAGGTGTCATGAAGAAGCCAATCAAAGGCGACAAAGCCCAAACTAAGGTCATTTGCTGATGTGGCACTCCGATTTGGAGCAAGGTTGGAGACACAAAAGCTGTCTCTCCGGCATATGAGAATTCAATCCCCATCACAGCGGCCGATATCCGCATCAGTTCTATACGGCTTTTCCGTCTGAATTGAAAAATAAATGGTTCGTTTTAAATTTTAACTTATTTAATTTAATCCTGTTATGAATATAGTCTTTTAAATTAGCAAACTAAAATGGCAATGGATTCACGGGCTCATGTTTGTCGGAGATCCGACAATCGCTGGAGCAGACGAGTGCTGGAGTGCAGACCGTGTTTCAGCAAACGTGGCGTGGGACGCCTCCCGACTAGATGGTACGACGACCTAAGCAGGGCGGCTGACAGAAACTGGATACGTGAAGCTGAAGTTACACTTTTTGGGGGAGGCCTATGTCCAGTAGTGGGCTGCCGCAGGCTGTTGATGATGATGATACACCATCATCTTGAAAATTTACTACTTGTACTTGTGTCTTTCTTACATAATAAAATGTCTAATGGCTCGGCATGGGCCACCCTATTTCTGAAGGAACAGACCACACTTATCCAAGGCAAAAGGAACACCCACACTCCGAATAAATATTTATCTTGATGCGGGGATTGAACCCGCAACCAATGGTTGTATTCTGTATGCGGCAGTCCCGCCACTGTGCCAATTGGTCGTCAATTTAGTTTATATTTCTTTTGATTATTAAATTATAAAAGTTCATATTTATGATGAGACGTACCATTTAATTAGATTTAACAACTAAATTAATGAATCTAATCAAAATCTAAATAAATCAAAAACTTTTGTTCAAGCAGACACTTTAAAGTAGTTTTGAATCATTTCTTTTTTCATTTACAACAGATTCAGATAATTGAATTCTTTGTAAAACCACCAAGAAACCCGCAATCGATTTCTTTTTCTTTTTTATTCTAAAAATTTGGTTAAAAAGTCTGATGGAATATAAGGTAGGATTAGACATGGTACTTTAAAACGATGAAATTAGTTAGTAGTTACTATTGCTAATATTAACACTAGATTGCCCAAGAAATAAGTTAGAAAACATATATTGACCCAATTGCCGAAGTTTTTAAGAAAGACCAGGTTAAGAGTAACCTTAACCGATGAGCATGCATGAAGAGAATGATGAGTGTCGAGGAAGCAAAGAAAGTATAACGAGGTCGTAGCAGATGGACATCTTTGGTCTCTGCCTACCCCTACAGGAAACAGGCGGGACGATATATATGTATGTATGTATCAAAATTACTTGCTGGGCAATCTTGTGTTAATATACCTTAAACTCGATTATGACATACCTATACAGATCACTATATTCACCCTCGGGTGTAACTTGCTCTGGCGCGTCATCGGAAGAAGGTATACTAAACAAAAACTCTCGGAACACTTCCCTGATGCCTCGGGGATGTTCCTCGCGCCATTGCACTAACCGCTCTCTACACCTCTCTCGAAAGCAATGTAAACGTCCACCAAAACCCTGGTATTCATGAAGCTTCTCTGCCATAATCAAATCACGTCACTTCACGCCAAAAACAACTTCATAATCTCTCAAGAAATTCAAAGAAACAATCGCGTGCTCCACAATCGGATCTTTTAAATAGAGATAACAAATTAATAACACATTATAGTCCAAATACGTATATTATATAATAAAATTGCACTTCTATTTCGTTTTATATTATTTATTTATATTATTTGTACTATGTTATAGACTGGCAAGTAAAGTTTTCCTTCTTTGGTCTTCAATAATAAAACTCGTAATTTGTCGATGTGTCAGTGATCGGTCAGTTAGTGTGACGACTACGGGAGACGGAAGTGAACTGAAGCGCGCGCGCCGCCCGCCCTGGCTGGCTTTCCGCCCTAAACGAATCGCCCATTTATAAATATACTGGAAGAGACATTGCTCGCTTTAACAAGCTACATTTATTACTATTGGTAAAATTTAATACAATATGTCAATACTTCTGCAATAACTTTATTATTATTATTTTAAACTATAATCGTATCAATTATACAGGAAACCCTAATTTATTATATATATTAAAGTTTCCTGTTTTATTGATACGATTACTTTATTCCTCCTCTCCCTAAATAGAATTTCCAAATATATAAATTTATAAATTCTATTTTTTTAATAATAAACGAAATAAATTACCTTAGTAGGAGAGCTATCGCTTTCGGAGTCCGTTGTTTGCGTTAAATTTCCGTATCGGTATAAGTACTGTATATGAATAAATATACATATATGTACGTAAAGTGTATACAGGTATTTATTCCAAGTCTAGATGACCTGCCAATCAGCCTTCGATAAACGTGTTAGATTTATGTTCATTCTTCCAGAAATAGGGAGGTTTCATGTCTATCAGTAGGATACGAGCTGTAAAAAAATATAATAATAAAATATACAATATAATTATAAGTACTTACTTTGCAAAAAAAAATCAACCAAGTTCGTATCCCTTTCTTATATAGTCATTTATTTATGTACTACTTTTCTACATTTCATACACATTCAAATTTCATTCACAGGTCCATAGCAAACTATAGTTAATAAAATTTCATAAGTATAAGAAGTGGTCTTCCATTTTACAGGGATTAACTATTTTTGTAAAAAAAACCTCAAGCCTTAACTAAGGTAAACTAGTCTCAACCTACTGATACTGCAATAAAAATAACAAAATTTCCAATAGTGGTAAAGCCACGCTGTAGACGAATACTTTCTCAAGAATGGCATAATATTTGTCTATAGCATGAATGGGCCGGCTCGCCCGGGGAAGTACCACACTCCCGCAGAAAACCGGCATCTAAGCTTACCTACCGCGCTTCGTACAGTGAGTGGCCAAGTCCCCAACATCCTCCCCCTCCCCCTCCCATTCCCACTCCCATAATGACACTTTCCTTAAAGGTCGGCAACGCTTCCGCACTGCCTATGGCGCTGCGGAAGTCTATGGGCGGTGTTGATTGCTTTCCATCAGGTGACAAGCCTGCTCATATGCCTTCCTATCCCATAAAAAAATTACCACATCATATTATCTGTGACAGTCGCTTCTAAACAACAATGCCTCCATGTCACCGCCTTCGGGATTACGCTTATTGCATCCCAGGGGATCGCCAGCTGATTCATTCTCCAATACGGCCCTATATAAACACAGCAATTGTCAGTTCAACTTATTACTTTCTATTCTGAGACAGTTTGCGACGATCAAACGAGGGCCGAAGCCGATTGGATTTACTGAAGGCAACTTTGTGAGACTATTTACTGACTTTATAGAATTTATTTTCATTTATGTTTTTGCAATAAAATTGACGGAGTCCCAATTTCTAACTTCGCGAGTCATTAAAAAAGTACTAATAAAAAATAAAATAAAGGTTTATGTTCATAACTATGGAGGATTTGGAGGACATACGAGGAATCCCTGTTTTATGGGTGCTATTATAAATACACGAATGACAAGGATCAATGGCACCGATGTCTCTTGACTCAGAAAACAAGAATGGCGCAGTGGTAATTTTTTTTTTAAAAAGTTTCATTTATTGGTTTGAGGTTATAACAGTATCGACCTTTCTTCTAAGTCAATAATATTAACTTGAATATTGTGACCTTTCATACCGGAAGACGTGTTTTCTTCGTAATAAATTATGTATAAGGTTTCTTTTGACGCTTATATGATTGTTAAATGCAATTGTTCGGTGCATATGTAATGTTTGTTATTCTTCTCTGGTGATAGAACTGTGAGACGAATATGTCGGCTCAATCAGGTATATACCACGAATATCGGCGTTAAGTGGAAGCATTTTATTGTTTTACCATGCGGTGAGTGTAGGAATCTGGAGGTCATCTGAAATCTTTTTTCTTTCCCATTTCTTTATATCCTTTTCCCTTTAACGCTTTCTTACTCTCACATTATTCACATCCTTACCAAGGTAGGTATTGCATCTGCAGTGCTTTTAGTATAGTGGATGTCCACGATCTTGCTCGTTTGCCTATCACTTCTGCAAAACATCTTTAATTATTAGTAAACTGTTTGTTTAATAATATTTTAATAGAACAACTAGTTTCCCTTGATCAGCATATGCATAATTGTTGAAAGCTACATTTTTATTCAGTCTTCAACATAATAACTGCAAAAAGCGAAAACGTAGTAAACCGCAAAACATAACATACCATCAGAGCCAAAAAAACTTTCAAGATTTCTGAAAAAATTGTATTTGATCACTCAACTCTTTACTGAATTTACTACGGTTCGTAGAGCTGTGAGACCTCAGACCATTCGTCGAAGTATTTTTTTCCGATCTGAATATGCAAGACAAAATTTTTCACATCAGTGTCATTTGCACAGTTTTCGCTTTTTTCTGTCGATATCGTGTAAACGTTAAAACTTTAAACAACGTACGTTATAATATTAAACATTTTTGAACCTGGTTGACGGATTAAATGTGCAGAAGCCATAGTTTAGCTGCAAAGATAAGTGATGTGTCACCTCGATCATCATATTTCAAGTTCACAAACAGATCTTATCGCATCGATGTGACAACACCAAGTACGAGCGAGTACAATGTTACATACATGATAAAGTTGAGACGAATTTTACGAACTTGTGATATCCGTGATAATAATGGTGGTAATATTTTTTATTCTTGGTCACTTAAAAAATGCTATTTAAAAAAGTTTATTTATCATTCTCCTTCTAAGAGTGCCTCTCCGACTAGCGAAGGTTGGCAGCCAATTCAGCACAACTTTCCTCCTCCTTCGAGAGATGCAGCAGTTCTGGAGCACTCGCTATCCCGGTCCACTCCCTGATATTACGTAGCTTTCTTTTCTTGACCAACTTGTCTTTTATCATTACCAATACTAATAATCCCCCGAATTAGGGGATTGACCGTATCTGGGGACCCAAACTTGAAACTTAACTATGTATCTTGACTAATTTATATTTATTATAAAAGAGAAAAAGAAAAATTATGGCCCTCAGTTTTTATCCGTATTCGTGCATGTGTATGCGCGCGTGTATTGGTGTGTGCTCGTGTATGCGCTGCTTGTACGCTTTTATATGAGTGTACTCTCATTCTCTTCGTGGGAGAGAGAAAGTAGTAAATTTGTCACCTTTTTTCTGCATTAGTAGTAGGTGAGACGTTTGAGTTTACTTTGCAATGATACTTATTGTAATATTAGTTAATAAGCTAGGCGATAAAGTCATAATATATCCGGAAAACTTCACATAAAGTTTACTGTTTTTTCCTCGGGTATTTGTACGAAGAAAATGGGAAGTAAATACTAGTAAATACGCAAAATTCTCTACCGAACAATAAAAACAATCTGCAGTTCCAAATCTGCCTACAAAGCATTAAGATTACGGCAACTCTGCATCCAAAATATTGTGTCATTTATGTATATTCATGTGTATTTTATTTCATCTCTTTTACCCCTCACATCTCTTTAAACACACTTCTTGATATATCTTCATTTCTACATGGTAATAGGCTACACTTATACAAAATTACTATCTTGACAATATGATCGGTCAATCTTACGAGTTGTCGACTTAATTCCGTTGATCCGCTCGATAACGATTTGGTTTCAAACACCAATCATTGCACGCTATATGTATCCCACCCACTATATTTTAGCTAAGTTATCATTTATACTATTTCAATCACTATCGTCCTTCTCTGAAGTGTCTAGATTTTTTAAAAGAAGATTAACAATGTTTTAATTGTACAATAGAATCCTTATTAATTAATTCAACTAAGCTATTTCCTTAATAATTAATGCACGTGCTAGGAAATGCGGAAATTGAACTCACGAAAATTGACTCTTTAAGGACTTCACCACTAAGCTAATTAGGTCGTCTTTGTTTAATATAAGACATTGGGATTAATATTAGACGTTTATAGTACAAAAATATACATATTTAGATATATTCTTTATTGTACACCAAAAAAAAGGTTTTACAATTATTGATTGTAATATTTATATATAAATGGCAGTCAGGCAATATTTTGTCCATCCTATTAGCGATAAGCTGATAGGATGGACAAAATGTTAAAAAAATAATTTGATTGTAGGTTGGCGATACATTATGTCAGAATGATAGAAAAAATGTATTAATAAACAAAGTTAATAGCCATAAGCAAAAATATAAGTATATAACTATATATAAAATATATTAAATTAAATATCCTATACCTTTAAATACAAAAAGAAGATATATTTTCTTGACACTATGGATTATAATGGTTTTATGTTTACTAATGTTACAAACTAAATAGTATAAGATCAAACTTCATTACTGCATCATTATTGCATAAACATTATTCTTTTACACATATGCATTGACTAGCGGCGGCGAGTGATATTATTTATATCTATTTAAATGAGATTAACAATGTATAGTTGAATTAGGTACGGAGATCCAGCCTGGAATCGGAGACAAGGTTGGCTTTCTCACGATTATCACCAGTTTCCTACCGCTATTGACAAAGAATAGAATAAAACTACGCAGTAGCAGACACATGCTCCACACGACTAATTTAAATGCCTTTGTAGACATAGAACGATTTAAAATAAGACCGAGAAATGCTCTAGCGAACCTACTTGATTTATTGTAACAAATAAAAGTCTAATTCAGTGACGGATACGTCAGAAAAAGGTCTTTTGTTTCTACTTCACGCCTGTCTAAAATAATTTATTTGGATATATCATGATAGGTTAAGGTATTAGTCTAAAAATATTTGGGTACCTTTAGTAATTTTGTTCTTTTTTTCATTATGTTTATAATTCTTTTTATTAAATAGATAGGCTTACACGTAGTGAAAGTTGGATTTGGCAGAAAAGTCATAAAAGCACACTGAATGCACTGGAAATGAGAGCTTTGAACTTTAGGATAACTTTGACTGATAGACTAAGATTGGAGACAACATCCGGACACATGTATATCTGTTGGTAGACACACATTGAGGAATTAAATCAATATAAATGCCTCGGTTCGTGGTTAAATGAATATTGGGAAAGTGAACAAGAAATAAAAACCCGTACTGAAATCGCTTGTAGTTCCTTCAACAAGATGAACCGTGTCCTTTGTAATCTCAGCCTCAAACTTTCTTTGCGCATTAAAATGCTCCACGTTTCATCTGGCCCGTTCTTTTATACGGATGTGAGGCTTGGACGCTTAAAACCTCAGAAAACGTATAGAAGCGTTCGAAATGTGGGCATGTAGATGGATGCTTGCTATCAGCTGGACTCACAGGGTGGCCAATGACGAGGTTCTCCGACCAGTCAAGCAAAAACATGAACTTTTGCAGACCGTCAAAGGTAGAAAATTTGCTTGAGACATAACAGATACAAATAGCTGCAACTGATCATGGTGGGAAAAATCGCGGGCAAAAGACAAGTTAGTCGAAAAAGATAGTCTTGGCTACGTAATGCCAGAACTGCTGCACCTCGCGAAGGAGGAGGAAAGTTGTGGTGAATTGGCTGCCAAGTTTCGCAAGTCGCAGAGGCACTCTTAGAAGAAGAAGATAGACTAAGGAATGACGTTATAAGAGACGATGCCGTATTACCACATCGCCCTTAATACGACGACGTATTAAGAGCGATGTGGTATAAAAGAAGGTGTCAGCAAAAGTTGAGAAAGGGATGCTTAGATGTTTTGGGCACATATGTAGAGAGGATGGATGAAAGACGAGTGATAAAAGAAATTTTTGTTGCGAAGAAGGACATACCTTGACCAAAGTGCTGAAGATCTCAACAAATTCCAGGTCAAAAGTACCTTTACCGACGAGCTTGTATGAACAGAGTGATGAGTGTGAATGAATCAAAGAAAGTGTGCCGGGATCGTAGCAGATAGAGCTCTGTGGCTGTGGCTGCAGGTAGAGCTACCCCTACGGGAAACAGGCGTGATTATATGTATAGAATGATAAGATTTTCCTTTCTTTTGAATCTCAATTGACCAAAGCCTAAATCATTGCAAACTAATAGCTAAGACCGAAAGACTGTAGCGTAAGCGCCTAACAGTGATTTAATATTAATATAAAACGTGTTCTAATTACGTAAGTTCCAAGTGGAAGTGTTTTGAAGGTTGCGTTCAACAATAGCACGGCACGCTACAAACAAATAATTCCACCGTTCAGGAAAGTGGCCTCGCGAATCAATCAACCGGCGACAGGTGACGAGTTATTAAAAAAACAAACTGATAACCATGTACTGGCGAATACAAATCCATTGCTTTTGAATACTACAACTAATGCTTTTGAATACGTGATGAATTCACCAATAACTTAGTTATTACTTACAAATGAATAATTAATATGAATTTAATTTTTTTCTTTTTTAATATTGATTCAAAAGGTAAGGGTGATAAGAAAAGACTTTTCAAAAGATAGTAATGCTAAGAAAGATCTTCGGCTCAACAAGAAAGAGTATGTATATATATATATATATATATATATATATATATATATATATATATATATATATATATATATATATATATATATATATAAAAGAAAAAAATAAATTCTTATTAATTATCAATTTATGAGTAATAACTCAGTTATTGATTTATATAAGTAGTTTTTTGTCTGTATTATAACTAACTGCACCCCAGCAATTTTCTCAGTTTTACTGGCAAGTTGATTGGGAGAGAATGCCCAATGACATTAAGTCCGCCTGTTATGCTCACTTTGTGCAAAAAGTTTAAATAAATAAATATAAAATAACATCTTTATTATATAAGGGTAAAACTCTGATATACTTTATTATAATGATATCGTAATACTACTAAAATAGATAAAATTAACGTAAATAGGAAGTAATGGGGGGAAAAAGAAAAAGGAAGGGGTAAAAAGTTGTGCATCTGCACTCACCGTACGCTACGCAGTACGGCAGTTAAACGCTACAACTATATGCCTTACTCTTGGCATAGCTTAACAAAACCTACATTAATATCAATGATAGAGTAACATTTACATAGTAATGAACAATTGATAACACTTCCTGCTTTGCATATAAATCATCAGTCACCAACAAATCATGTTCTGATAGTTAAACTATACAAGATATACTTAAGCCTTTCCCTTATCAATCTTCGCAACTCCGACAAATGAAATCCGAAAATAAATCATTGCGTAATCTTTACAT
This sequence comes from Baronia brevicornis, assembly GCA_031353405.1. Lineage (NCBI taxonomy): Eukaryota > Metazoa > Arthropoda > Insecta > Lepidoptera > Papilionidae > Baronia > Baronia brevicornis. Next base: position 284,802 of record JASFAT010000877.1, on the reverse strand, counting down.
AACATATTATAATATTTACCTAAACTATTGTTTATTTTCTATATTTATACGATGCTTTATAACATTATTTAAGGACTTGACAATTTTCTATATTTAAACTATAATTAATGGTATTTTGGTGAGCTCTTTATTTTCTTTTTTCTTATTTTATTTGTTTAGTGGTTGCTTGTTCCACTTTAGGTCATGGGTTCAATTTCATTTACCATTAGATTAGATAAAGAGATAGTGCATAGATGAAGCATAATGTATTTATTAAGCATAATGTATTTAGTAAGCTAAGTTGGAGAAATTAACAAAATCTCAACTAACAAAAAGATTAAAAAAAATTTTATTATTAAAAAACCTCCCTTTTATGACATATAAGTTCTTCATTTGAACTATTTATTTGATTTGATTGATACTATTTATGTACTTTGTATATTTATTTTAATATACAATATATAACTATGTATATATATTTTAAGTTTCAATCAAATTTTGTGAGAATCAAATTAACTGTCAAATTACTGAATCTTAATTGAAATTGAATTACTGAATCTTAATTAAACTTATTTTTAATGCTTGTTCGATACAAGCATTAAAAATAAGTTTAATTATATTTTGAATATCACATTCAAAAAAGGCGGTCCACTTAAAACGTTTGACAGAGACCTAAATATACGTTAAAAAAATAAAGGCCTAGTTATACGTGCCTAAACGATGATGAACTAACTGGATTGATCATTAGTACGGCTTCATCAGACGTAGCTAAACTCGGCTTATGCATCGTACGTCGACATTGTCTGTGACGAGTAGAAATATTTGATATTTTCATTCATTACACAGGTTTCTATTCTACTCCTTTACACACACACACACATATAATATAAAATGGAGAGCTATTTTATTAGTTTCGCTAAAACTCAAAAACGGTTTAACTGATTTGAATATTTTTTTTATTTTGATCGTTGTACAGGTGTTTTCTCTATATATTATTCGTAATAAAAATATAGAGAAAACATAAAAGAACAGCTGGAGAAATGAAAAATTATTTTTCTTTCTTTTACTTCCCATTACTTTTAATAGATGGCGTTCGTGATGGCTTTGGGAGTGTTGTTATACAAAACTGTTTCTTTTGTGCGATTTTCAAAGTATTGAATATCTAAGTACTTACGTACGTACATATTAGGAGAAAATAAATACAGGCGAACATAAATTGTAGCTGAAACGAAGTTCACTGGGCCATCTAGTAATAAATATAATTCAGGGCGTACATAACAAGTTACAATGTATTTTTTAAGTCTAAAAATCAGCTTATATACAAAGTTATTAATCAATTAGCGAATCAAAGTAGCGATTCATGTTTATTAATCTTTGCTGTGGTTTCGGACTAAGTCCGTCAGAGACCCGATGTGACAAAAATGTATAACGACCCCAGTTGATTTAAATTAAGTTGATTTTTAAATAAAGTTGATCTTTTAAATTAGTTATAAAATAATTTACCCATCTATTTTATTAATTAATCATTAAAATTGTTTTAATCATAACCTAGAAAAGGATTCATGAGAGTAAAACAAAACGAAGTGCGACATACATATATAAGTGAAACTGGAACTAAACTAAAACTGAATTGATATTAGAAAGATTAGCAGTAGTATGAATTTTAACGTAGTAATTGTAAACCACCGACACAGGGTATACTTATTTATACCAACGGGGCCATCAACTCCGAACTATCTATTAGGTAGGTACTAAGCATATTTTTAAAGTCTTTTGTAAGACTTGATCAAGGTAACTTGTAGACATTTGGAGGCCCTGGTGCGTGCCGCCCCTTTCGCCCCCTGTGTTGATGAACGTGTGACGTTTTACTTAACTTAAAAAGAATTTTACATGACAAAATATTTTATTTGTGATGTAAAATCAATGATACCTAGCACGATGTATTATAATTCCCTTGGTAATCGTATATTGCAATAGAATAGGTGTCTGCAATTAGAAGAAAATTAAAGGCAGACTTCAATCTTCCTTTCGCCCTCGTTTCTTCAAATAAATTAGAATTAAAACTAGGTATGAAATTAAAGTAGTTGGTAAACTCAAATAATTAAGCCACTAAAAATAGTAATATCCAATATTATGTTATAATTTTTTATTACTATTGGTGAATTACAAACATGAACTCGAAATACTTACCTCTTATATACTGTATATAAAAGGTAAGGTATACCTTTATACCGTATATACCATAAACAACTAAAACCTATAGGTAAATTAAAGGAAATATAACATATCAGTATGTACAGGAAAATATGTCTATATACCTTCCTATAAGGCAACTTGATTCCATTCAGTGCTGTGATAGTTATAAAATAATATTGCCGCGTACTCACGTACGATCTAAAAGTTAGTAAATTAGGAAAATCGTTTCATCGTTCGATTAATTTATAAATAGCTTTGTTAAAGTGAAATCTTTATGACAACGGTCATCGACAGTCATCAATTTGAAACTCGATGAAACGAAAAAGAGACAAACAAATACATCTATAAGGTAGATGTATTTGTTTGTCTCTTTTTCGTTAGGATAGGGGTTTCGTAAGGATAGTATTTTATTTCTTTTCTTGCAGGCTAAACTGCAAGAGAAAGAAATAAAATACTAAAGGTTTCATTACTACTGCATGTGAACTGCTCACATATATTTTTTTCGTATTCTAACCTTATTGTCAAATTGCATCGTTCATCAATTTAAAATGTATTATTACTTGTAGCTCGTCTCTTAAAGGTTACAATATCATATTGTGTCGGAAAAACCAAAGAAGCTTGTTTTTTTAGGCAAACGAGCATGCGGGTCACCTAGTGGCAAGTGATCACCGCCTCCCCTAAATATCCACAAAGTTAAAGGCGTCGCAGATGCGTTACCGGACTTTAATAAAAAATTCTGTAGTGATAAATACAACTTTTTAGAAAAGAATTCTTCCTAATCCATATGTCTTCCCAATCCATCCATGCGATGACGCAATTATTCTGAACCATTACATAAAGTATTTCTTATCATAAATAATTTACATATATACATATACTATTCTTCTTTTTTGGCAGTTTGTAGTACTATCCTTTAACTTTTCTAGTTTTATCGCAAAGTTTTGATATTGTGGATTAATACGTGGAATTAAAAATTTCTATATATACATATATCGATGGCCTACTTATCAAAATATGACTAATTTTTACATGCAGACACAAACAACAACAGAAAAATTATTTTATTTCATAATTTATTTTTAAGAGATTTTACGAGAAATTTTTACAAAATCAGTCTTACTACGGGTATAAAAAGAGGTATTTTTTTAAAGTAAAAACGAAATATTCCATTGCACACGCTATAAGTTTATCCGTTAGATGGCATCAAAAGTGAGAAGGGATGAATTTTTTTAAGTTAAAAATTCTGATAATTGGTCCGTCGATATGTATAGCTTGACCCTTCTTCGTCACTAATGTTTAGTAGTCTATACCATAACGATGTATGATATTGCAATATTTTGCACAACAATGTTTAACGAGTCATTGTTCTAGAGATTATAACGTTAACCTCGACTGTTATGGATTATCAATGATTTGGTAATGAGAAACTCCTTCAAAAACTGCGCCACCAGATTCCTAGTAGACTGTTTGCTAGTCGTAACTATTTAGTCCTTCATCTCGGAGTAAAAAATTGTAATAATCGTATACATCTACGGTTTTGGTGATTATGTATGTATCATACACATACAATCAAAATTAATGCATCCTCATCAAAGTTACCATTTGTAGTGGCACACCATCCATTTTAGCATGAATGTACCGGCTCGACTAGGAAAATACTACACCCTCATATTATAGAATATAATCTCCTCATATAATCGGCGTCAAGAGGTATAATTCCACTTCCTTTAACCCCTTCTCTCTCTCCCATTATTCAGATCGTTGTCCTAAGGTAGGTACACATTATTTTATGTACGGTAATTTGCAGTGCTCTCGTTTATTCATTAAAGTGCATTAAAATTTATCCACACTTAGAAGTAAAATTAGACTGTGAAACGTATGCACGACATATGTATAATTGGTGGCGAAGATATACTTTCATAAACGATGGACACGGGTGTATTACTGCGTCTGAATAATTTATTTATGTGCTACCGGTACTTATAATGATTTTTGGTATCCCTTTAACACATCTTAGACAGGCGTATTAGTTTAATTTCCATTCCTCTATAAATGAGGAGGCTCCGTGCCTAACAGTGAGACGTGTTGTTGACGTGAGTATCTTTCAAATATTATTTTAGTATTCAGTTATAATATGTATTTCATAATAAATTTAATAACGCTACCTGATGCTTAGAATTCACTTGAACTACTCTCCGATGAATTTTCGAATGAAAAACCGCGGACTACTATATATTTTCGATAGCATATAAATTTGGAAATTTCATATATTTTTTTCATGAGAAGCTGTTCTAGTTGTTTATAGAATTCGTTAATATTTTTTTGGGATGCATCTTTAGTGGGAGTCTTCGCTAGTCTGAGAGGCACTCTTTGAAAAATAAGATATTTTTTTTATTAAATAAAATACTATAAGAATTAAAATAATGAAAAAATAAAATGGTTTAAAACTAGATACATTGCAGACAAATAAAATTGACAAGAAAAAACAAAAGCAATCCAATGTGAAAATGGTCGATGGAAAACGTACTTTTTCATCGAATACCCTCAAAATATCCATTTAATTATCAACACGTTTATCACAAGGTAACTAATGTTGTTATTGATCGACAACACAAGTAGAAAAATGTTGTTTCGCAACATGCAAAGAGGTCGAGGTCCGCGCGTCGATATGTTTCCTTTAAATGATTTTTATTATTCCCACCGCGGACAACGTTGACCCTCCGGCATATTACGTGGCTTGTTTATTACCTAATTTCTTGACGCATACCGATATACCAATCTTTCGATATGTTTAATTGTTATTTTTTTCACGGTCCATATATGAACAACTGCTGGGCACGGGAATTAGCCCGTCATGTTTATCTAAGATGTATTGGCGGGGCAACTATGACTAAAACTTGCTATATTCATAGGACGACCGATTGGCTCAGTGGCGAGGCCCTCCGGCCACAGAGTCAATGAACGCGGGTTCGATTCCCGCATCGGAATAAATATATATATAGATTTATAAATATTTATTCCGAGTCTGGTAAACCCCCTAATCCCCATTTCCGTTCCTGCTCTTTCCTTTCTTCTCTATCCTTCCTCTCCGCCAATTCACGGTCTGCCGTGCCAAAGGATGCGTGGCTAAGGGCGAGCTTAGTCGCAAGCGTGCCGACCGTCCCAGGATCGGGCTCCCCCTGGTACTATGGTGCCTTACCTCAGCATGCAGGGCTCTGCCGGGGCTGACCTCCATCCTCCCTTGCGGCTCGTGAGATTCACTAACACGAATTTAATATACCTAATTTGTTGAAAAATGACGGCGACGTGGTTCGCCACCCGTTACGTCCTGATTCTCACGAGGGCGAGAAGGGACCAATGGAGAGCCGTTTCGCTGCGATGAATGGTAGCGGATGGAGCTCTGTGGTCTCTGCCAACCCCTGTGGGGGATAGGCGTGAATATATAAATAAATAAAAATATACATAGGTATGTTTGGAGCTAACTTTAAAGCTAGCAGGTTAGTTAGCAATTAGTTTAACAGCTAAGCAGTTTAATACGATTTTTTAATCCTAAATAGTTAATAGTCAAAGAATATATTATATCTATGTCCATGAAAATTTCGAAGAAAGCCCATATGATGAAACTGGATCGAGGACTATTTTGTAAAAATTGCGCCCATGAAAAATGTGTGGCAATCGTCTTCATTTGGCTATTGTTGTGATTCCTTTGGTTACTGATTTGCCACACAATACGATCGCAAATTTAAGTTAAATTGTAACTAATCTCCCATAATTTAATCTAAACCTAAAGGGTCGTAATTACTAAAATCTGGTCGTTAAAACTAGGTGTCCGTAATTGCCTGACTATTTTCGGATAAAGGCTAACATTAAGGGTTTTGTTTTTGCCATAAAAATGGATTATATAAAGACAAATTGATAATGTTGACTATAATACTCTATAATGTGATAATTTACCTTATAGAAGAAAGTATTAAAATTTACTTACATCTTATATCTTTTGATTTATTTTAAAACTCCCTTAGGTGTTCGCAGTCCCCCGGCTTTTCCCTAATATCATCAAATTTTGAAAACTAGTGGCCATTTAACTCTAAGTTTTACATTTATAAACAATTTATAACCAACTTTAAAAAAATAAAGCATCCAGACTCCATTCATACTATATCATAAACTGTAAAAGTGTAACTGATGTTTCTTATTTAAATTAATACATTACAGAATAATTTGTGTGTTAATTTTCCAAGACATGATATGAGGTAAATATGTTGTATATGGGAACCTGCTGATACAAACATTTTTTAATTTTAATGAAAATGTTCAATTGCAAGGTAAAAAAGTATAAAATTTAAGAATGCTTTACAGCTCTTCTTTTAATTTATTGTATTTTTTCCAGTTTTAAGGACACCGATTAGTAATTCCATCGTATTTCGAAATCGAACTAAAAGGACATCTGTAGAAACGTTTTGCATACAAATATGACTTTAATCTATACATGACTTTAATCTCATGGGACACAATATGGCTTTATTTTTAGAGTAAACAGCTTATTACTTGCTGCCAGTCAGTGCTCGTGCTTCTTGGTAAACTTAATATGCTAGAAACTAAATGCGTGAAATCGAAGATCGGTGGTGCGACTAGGAGGAAGCGTATATGGCATGGACCAAAATAAAATCAATTAATGAGTAAGCAGTTAATGTATATGACGATGGACCGATGAAAAATGATCTTAAGAGACATTCCAACATTTTTATTCTATAAGTCAATATTTAGCATTAAAATCCAAAAATAAATAATTAACTCGATTATGTTATTATGTAATATACAAAAATTACTTTTTTCGTATTTATATATCAAAACAGTAAATAATACAGATTTATGATTATTAATGGAGTCAGGCGTTACCTTGCGGAAATCCATCACTATATGGACAGTCAAAAGTTTTACTTAGCTAAGATCCGCGACAAGCAAAACATTAACAGAAAATTAATAATGTGTGTTTTTCCGTTGGGTTAAGTGGATTTATTTGGAACTTAAACCAAAAAACTTACCGAAAATCGGCCATCAATTCTCCACCCACCAACCACTATACACAACACCAAACACACATTATCACTTTTCGGTTGTCTTCCGTAGAGTCTACTATACATGAAGATGCGAAGATGCTAGTGTTGGGGCGAAACACGATGTGTCGTTACAAGATGAAAAAGTGATAATGTGTGTTTGGTGTTGTGTATAGTTGTTGGTGGGTGGAGAACTGATGGCCGATTTTCGGTAAGTTTTTTGGTTTAAGTTCCAAATAAATCCACTTAACCCAACGGAAAAACACACATTATTAATTTTCTGTTATTGTTTTGCTTGTCGCGGATCTTAGCTAAGTAAAACTTTTGAATGTCCAAATACAGATTTATACAGACGTATTTCATATACATTACAGAGGTCTTGTATATGAAATATGTTTGTTTAGAAAATTAGTATTTAGCTCAAATCTTAAAACTTTTAAAGTAAATAAAGAATACAATTCTTATACTAATTTATTTATTTATTTATTTAAATGAAAAAAATATGACTACATATGCTAATTGGAAAACTATAGACAAAATCAAATCAATATATGGAAAAGAAAACTACCACATTTCCGCATCCGTGACAATTAAATAAATCACAACCCTACGATCGATGCAGGTCTGTCTGTATATGGCATGCCGTCGCACTTGACCGCTTGTACAGCTTGTGGCCCTGAGTCGTGTCGTAGACACATGTTTTTGATACCACTACGAACGGTATGAACTTAACACTGCAATTGAAGTCATGCATTGCAAATTTAATGTGTGCGAAAAAGAGTTGCCTCGCTAAAGATGGAGATAGTTGTGCTAAATGCAATAATTAAAGCGTCCCGTATGCAAAGGGAAAACCTCTCTATATCATTTTTTTAAAAGAAGACTAGCAATGTTTTTAATAATACTAGAAATCCTGTTAACCATTCCAAACAAGTTAATAGAAATAGAAAAAAACCTTTACTTATGACCCCATTTATTACAATAACTAAAATTAAAACTTGAATAATATTACAATATGCAAATAAACAAACAAAAAGAAAGTAATTTTAATTTAATAAGTGTCATAAGATGGTTCTTGCTCAGCATATGATAAGCGTTCTATTGGAGCACCTGGCGTTGGTACTCAGCAAGAACTAACGTGGTTAGATCGCGGACCACAGTGACGACATTAATACGGACACACATATACATACATCCATATATATGCTACTACTCATACTCATATACACATATACATACAATACAATATATTCTTGTGCTATCTATCAATAAATACGCAATAATCCTTGTGCTAGGAAATGGTCCATAACAATAGGCCAGTGGAGGATACGAACTCATATGGTACCTACAGATCGTAAGCCCGAGCTTTGCCAACTGAGCTATTGTTGCTACAATTCAATTAATTCTCAATGCTTATTTATTTATTATTTTCCTTTTCATGGTAGACGTGAGGTAAAATCAAAGAAGATTAACAATTTTAATACACTTAAAGCTTACTAGTACTGTTGTGATACATTGCTTAATGTATAAATAATTTTTAAAAACTTTTATTTGAATATAATGATATCTTTTACTTTTTTAACATTTATTATTTCGAATTAACTGTTGTTCTGGATTATGATTTGATTGATTGACAGAAAAACGTAGAACTTCTCAGCCTTCCTGCGTGGAATGAATATTATATTTTGTTATAGTAGTGACAAAAAAAAGCCGAACGTCATCAAAACCATTAAGATTGAAGAATATAATAACAGAAAAGTAAAAAGTACGTATGTATGTATACATTGAGAAGATGCAAAGTTATTTATAAGAACGATACCTTATAACGTTTCTATGCTCACCAAAAACAATATAAGCAACAATACCGTGGACTATATATATGGGTATTAATTGTATTCTGCACTTTAAAAAATGCACCTGCCTGCATGATTCCGCGCGTCATTCATCATACAATTATGCACCTTTATTAGCAGACAATAGCAGAGATCTGAAAATAAATTCTCAAATACTGTAAAATATATCTTGGAAGAGAATAATATATGTATGTCCAAAAATATACTACTCAAGTAGGTGTAGCATAAGTGTTAAGGATTGTACTTACGAGCTAAAGTCATGGCTTTATATCTTCTATGGGACTGGCTATTGACGTATAACATGGCATAAGCCTTATTAGCTTAGTTGGAATGGTTAACAAGAATTTTAGTAATAACAAAACATTGCCAGTCTATTTTTTAAAAAAAAACACTACAGATATGACATGCGCAGATCTTCGCATCATCTAGCCGGGGAACCTCCCACAGTACGTTTGCCAAGACGCGGTCTCGATTCCAGCACTCATCTGCTTCTTCGGTTGACGGATCTCAACGACAAATGTGATCAGCCCATTACCACTTCACCATAACTAGAAACAAATATAATTTTAAAAATTGAACTGTGAAGTAAAATTTCTGTTTGGGTCCTAGTAGATCTTTATCAAGGAGTTAAACAGTTGTAGTAATTCGAGTTCGCAATAATCCCACGTAACTCAGGATGTCTTTCCAGAGGTGCTTCAACTTAAAAGTGAAATTAATTACATAGAATGTAGTTTTGTAAAAAAATAACCGCTTATAAGAAAATACATTTTTCGCATGGGCAGCCGAATAAATCATTTCGAATATTCGCAACTCTGAAGTCTGCGCAAGATTTGTTCCGGAGTATAATACTCAATAATTAAATTCGATACGGTTCTAGGTGTATAACGGATGAGACGTTAAAGCAGAGTTCAGATACATTGTCCAATAGTGAAAAAACAATAATACAAACGAAAAACTCGACAGTAAATTTAAGGATAATGGCGAAGCAGTATGACATATTTTGTCCCAAAAACATGTGGTACCAGCTACGTACAGCGATGTTTCCGAACCGATACGACGATAGAATTTTAAAATCAAACCTACACATTTCTCAAAGATATCGGGTTGCAGATATCTATGGAGGGCGTTGATAGCTTCCCATCAGGCGACATCATAACTCGTTTATTTTCATATCCTATATAAAAGACATTTCCTATACGTGTGAAAACTCAGCCTTGAAATTTATATTCACAAATCAATAATACTAACTAACATCAATAAGTTGTTTCTTAAGAAAAATATTCTATTGGGAATAATAAAGTTCCGTTTTTCCGCTGCTAATATTTATGACAGTAGAAGGCGGAACAAATCGCCTTATCGTGTTGTTTATTAGGTGGGCGACGTCACTGTTGTGATTGTTTCAATCCCAATGGACTTTTAAATTAAAATGAGATACTGTATAGTATTATCTTTATTGAAAACAAGAAGTTCGCCATTTAAATTAACTTTCTCCTAAACAAGCTGGATAAATTACGTTGTTTTTCATACTATATAATATCCTATAGCAAACGCACCCTTTCTGGGCGAATGGACATTTAACCACCACGTTTTCCTAAGGTCAATTGAAGAGACACCCAAACTCTGAGTAAATACTAGTAGGCTATAGGTATATGGGTTATAATAATAAGAATAATACCTTTTTAGGCAGCGAGAAACGAATCTATGACCATTAACGGCGAATGCGGTCGTTTCGCCGCTGAGCCATTTAGATCGTCGTAAGTAGCACCTACATCAAAATAGAAAACGTCGTTTGCTCCACACTAGAACTTCTATATTACTAATGCAAAAAAAATATTTATTTTTAAATTGCAATGCACGAATGAACCAGACCAGTGAGGTAATTCCTCATTTCCCCTCCCATTAAATCCTTTTTCTCCTCGTATTATTTACATCCTTACTCTAAGATAAGCATTCGTAATGCAGTGTCTTTAGAGTTACAGACGTCTTTGTCATTATTGATCATCTAGTGACCCGCTCGCACATTTGCATATCTCTTTCATGAAAAACAAAGTATTTCTAAATAATAATAATAAATGCACAGTAGTTTTGCAAGTCATTGCGACTTATTTGTTATACCTATACAAACGTTTATATGATTACTATCGGTCTTTATACACAGAGTCCTCGAACTATTGTGTTCATATAGCAAATACTTCAAAAGCTAAAATTAACGATAAGTGATAGAAATGTAGATAATTATGTAAAGGAAAACCTTTGGTCAGAATAGACGATGATATGAATGCAAATGCTTTAAAAGAAGCGTTAGTTAAACTGGTAGAGAATGCCATTAATGAATGGCATTAATTCCGCATTATGTAGCATATTAACTGATTGTTCAATAGTCGCGGGTTCGATTCCAATACATATACATAGGGATAAATATAAATATTGCCTACATGTATTTATTCGGAGTCAATCCCCGATTCGTCATCTTAAAGAGGCTCGTGCCCAGTAGTGGGGCGTAAGTGGGTTATGAAAAAAAGGATTTTTTATTAAGTTTACCCCAATATATAAGACATGGCAGAATCCGAATTTCATGGCATCGAACATAGTTGTAGAGTTAAACTCTCGTGTACAAGAATTAAAGGAATTCATTCCTCTTTCCCTTTTTTATATCAATAGCAATAGTAAGCAAGTGCCCTTTTTTTCATCTTCCACAGTGATGACAATCAGGTATAACTATGCCAATGTCAAGTAAAATATAATAAAAATAAGTATCTTTAAATGTACAGCTTGTCAGGTTTCCTCTTGATAAAATGGGAATCATAGACAATACGCCACCAGAATTTAACGATAGTAAGTCTGATAGTAACATGGGATAATGAAAATGAAATGAAAACAACGTCACTAGTATAAAAAAGTTCGCCCTTTTCTTTGTAGATATTTTATGGAATAAGGGGACAAACTAGCAAGCTTGTCGCCTGGTAGATATTTGCAACGTCGTAGGCATAATAAATACGTTGCTGGCTTTTTGAAGGTTCCAATGTCGTATCGGTCCGAAAATACCGTTGAAGGTAGCTGGTACTATAGTGTAGTGGTTCGTGGAATGAAGTTTCTGAAAAGACGCACTACACGGGATCGCCATTCATCCAGATGGTAGGAATGGAAATTTTCGTTTTGGCGAGTTTTGCGGTAGTGGAATTGAGCAATAACAACTTTGCCGAACAATTCCTCGGAGCACTGCCCATGGCAAAAGCGATAAAAGATGGTATGAGATGTGATATCCCGTGTATTACGCGAATATAGCTAAATGAAATAATAAAGTAAGTATTTAGCAAACATCGTTTGATAAATAAATAAGTAATCCAGAGTTCATTTGCTTCATTGGACTATTAATCTGACTTATTGGTTAGTACAAGCATTACAACAGAAATAGAAACAGAAGAGCTGTGGAGAATCAGCAAAGAGGACCCAATAGATGTCCAGATACGTCGACAAAAATGGAAGTGGATAGGGCATACTGTCCGGGGCCACGCCAGTTATATCCCCAAACAAGACCTCGAATGGAATCCGCAGGGGAAAAGAAAATGTGGGCGCCCAAAACTTGGCGGCGTACTGTGACAGCCGAAGTGTAGAAGATGTGCCTATCCTGGAGCGAAGTGAAGCGTATGGCCTCCGACAAGTCGCGGTGCCGAAACGTCGTGTCTGCCCTATGCCCCACCAGGGGGACTCAGGACTCAGAGAGAGAGAGACAAGTATTACAAGCTTAGTTGGAAGATGATGACAAGAATTCTAGTAATATTTAAAACTATTTATATTCCTCATTTTGAAAAATAAGAAAAATTCACAAAAGAGACTAAGTTACGAGAATTACTTAATAATTGCCGGAATTTATAAAAAATAAAATAATGTCTACATTGTACATTCACGGTAAATAATCAATGATATCATCAATAGCCCTTTTCTTTTGAACTATAATTTTTAAAGAAAAGGCCACATATTATGTAACTATTAGAAGGCATCATATCTACTTGCATTAATCACTAAAATCGAGCAAAGATCGATTGTGGTCATTGTGTCTAGATAAAGCAAGATGAGCGATGGCTGTTATCGTTATCTTGTGTGGAAGAGGAATCTTTGGCGTGAGGCGGTAGCGAGGCGGCATTCGCACTGAAGCCTCTGCGGGCACAACGCGACATCCTTGGGACGGCGGCGACTCGTGCGTCGGTACATTCGCGATCTTGCGCGCATCCGCTCCAGTGTAGTACGCAGGGTGACGATGCTACACCGATAAACGCACGCGCATACAGCTAACGTGATTGATCTCAATTTGGACTTTATATTAAAAAGTGAAAGAGTGGATTCCTTTGAGTCAATATGGGTGAGTTGTTACGTTTTAAATCCATTTTGCACTCATATAGTCATACACTAGTATTTTAAAATATACATAATTCCGACTGTTAATAGTCGAATTAAAGTCATTAATTTAAAATAAAAATATTGCCAATCAAATTATTTAGGTATGTAATGGCTATTATTATATAATTGCCGAGTTATAAATTTTAAATGCAATGTTTTACAACACAAATCAAAAATTAAAAAAGTAAATTCACGAAATGAAATAAAAACAGTTTCTACGTGTCTTTTTTTTTTTCTTGCAAGTGAACGACTTTGAAATAGCGTCAAGTTCGCGCCAAAACAATAGGGATGTAAGTTGACAGTATCCATGTATAATTTATTTGCTTTGAAAATCAAAAAGCATATGGCTGTCAATCAACGCGAAAGGCAATTGTTTCCTGACGTTAGTTTAAAAAGAATTAAACTGAAGCTCGTTGTCGGAAAGAAAATAAAACGATCAATTGAGTCGAGGTAACACCAGAATGGTAATAAGTAGCTCATAGTTTTTTAGATGTTGCGAAAATATTTTTTAAAATTAATACGTGTAATTGAAAAAGTAATATATAGAATATACAAACCTGTGTATCACAAATATTAATATGCTTATGAGAAAAATTCTCTATGCTATTTATCACAAAATGAATAAATAAATTACTTTCAATTTTGTTTCTTTGAATAAATTTAACAAATCAAAATTACAAAAATGTCACTATTTTTTCGGTTTCTAATAGTTTTAACATATTTATTTATCTTCTTTATTTATTAGTATTTAAATTTTAACCTAAATTTTTATCCACTTGTGTTAATGAAACATAATTATTTATTTTGTTAGTTGCAATTGATGGCTCACATTTCCAACTTCGGTTCCATGTCCCTAATCTCTGTCTACCAAATTCTTAAAGGATATATTATATTTAATATTTATAATTATATTCAAAGTAGGTATATCCAATATTTTAAAAATAATTGAAATGATTTTTACTACCTAGCTTTTCTCCGTAGCGTAATCACTTGAATTAGTATTTCAGAATCTAAAAATGATCACAATCATTTACTAACAAAAATAACTTTATTTATGAGGAAATTCTCCTGAGATGAGATGATTTTTTATTAAATTATTCATTGGTTATTCACAACAAATAGGAAAAAGTGATAAAAATTAAAATAAATATTTAATTTTTTTTTAGTCGCATAACATACACATTACTTTACTTCAGTATATGCTTAATGATATTTCTAGTAAATTATTGTATATTTCCTAAAAACATTTTCAATGAATTAATAAATAAAAATCATTAGATTGTATAAAAAAATTATTCCAAAAATGAAAAGACCTTAAATAACTAATCAGGTAGGTATATTATTTCTTCTTCTTCCTTAATGATAAATAGGTATATCTATTATGTTATTGTCAAGTGTACCACTCAAGTTGTCACGTTATATCTTGATAAAATTGTTACCGTTCTACCAAACCCTTTGATTTTTGCAGTGAACTTAAAAATCCAGGGTACATACATTCATTTCATTTCACTCGACTTAAATACTTAATATAAGTATAATTTAACATAACATAAGATAATAAAATAAAACAGAACGTCACTGAAGTAATTTGGCGGGAAAAGTCCAATATGACGACAGACAGTGAAAGAACTTACAAAAGGAATTAAATTCATTGTCTTCTTTTTGATAACCAGATTAGACAGAATATCGTAAAAATTCTTCTCTATTGTCTTAATATAAAAGATCGTTATACAACTATTCCTAACGAGTGTACTTCCGATTAAAAGAGAAAGTAAATTTCCTAATAAACTTTATCTTGAAATTATTATTTTTCGACTTTATTTGATAATATGTAAGACGACCCGATTGACTCAGTAACAAAGTTCGCGGTCGCGGCTTCGATTTCCGCATCGGGATTAATATACCTTTAGCCTACAGGTATTTATTTCGAGTCTGAGTGCCTTATCAATCCGCCTTCGACAAGCATGGTAGATTTAATGTCCATTCTATCAGAAATGGAGCACGTACGGGCCGTAGGAAAAAATACGTAAGACGGCATCTAATTTAATATAAATATAATAATATTATTGACAATAACTTGTTGAAAATGTTATTGTTATCACGTCCTATAATTTATAATAGGTTTTGTAATCATTCTCACATTTACGATGATTAAGGCAATCTCGTTTTTAAGTATCACACACAGTACAAGTCAAGGTAATTTTTGTGTACCTACTTTATTTTGTCATAACCTTTTGTGATTAATAATTAACAAGTGATAATATTGTCCAAGTGGTGATGATTTATAGAATGTCCATGTGGTGATGTCTTATAGAACCCTCGTATGTGGGTTGTCTAATTAAAAATAAAAAGAGTCTATTAAGGATAGCTAATAGACTCATAATCTCCTTATAGTTACTTAATAAACAATTCATAGTTTATTACATACTTGCAAGGGTAAAAAGTATTCCCAGTTGCCCAGTTTGATTTGGAGACTTTGGGTAAGCGTGGCCATGTCAACCGGTAGACTGATGAAAGTTGATAATGATTTTGATGATTATACATAAAACGACTCATAAAGTCTAGCAAGCGGATACGTTAGCATTCTCCGTTTCAGGTTAAGGTTAAAAAACGTTAAAAAATTCCCCTTGAACACAAAATTGCGGAAATGTAATCACTAATAGTTCAGATAATTTCCTTTTTGACTGTTATCTTAACCTTACTTTCCTTATATATTATACTTAATTGATTCATGTGAATTGTTATTTTAATGATTACATCTACAAAAATTGTTCATTTTATTTCCTAATGAGAAATTAAATTATATTAGTCGTTAATATATAGATCGTGATAAAGAGAATAGAGCAAAAACGAAATTCTCGTATGTAAATATGAAAATAAGTTAAACATAATGATTACATAACCACAAATTACATTTATTTCCTGCGGTTTTATGTCAGAAACGTTTTGAGTTCATTTATAGATCGGTTATTAATCATTTTTATTGTTCCCGTATCACTACGATTATTACTTTATTACTCAAATAGGAAATGCAACTGTAACTTGTCGGTATTTTATAATCAAACCTTATCTTACACCATAAAATGATGAGCAATTTAATATTATTAATGGAGTCAGGCGTTACTTTGCGGAAATCCATCACTATATGGACAGTCAAAAGTTTTACTTAGCTAAGATCCGCGACAATCTATTAAATTTCTTAACGTACTAATTGATTGAAATTATTATTATCTAAGATAATAAATAGGAGAACTTTGTGTGAATAATAAGTTCTATTAATAACAAGTCAATTACCTACTAACATATAATAATATACATATATCGTAATAAAAGACTGCTCGTTATTGATATAGAACATAACTTGTCTACTACATGTCTCATGTATCAGAAGGGGTGTTCTAGAGAATTATTTTCAGTTTTTTGTGATGTCACTATTAAAAATATCATGGCCAAAATAGAATCATGTAGATCTCCAACCAGGTGATATGGAATTTTTATATCTGCCTTTAGAATGTGCTGATAAAATAATTAATTTCTCTCTCTCTCTCTCTCTCTGTGTGTGTGTGAATTCTAAGTCCCTCTTTTGGGCCATAGGGCAGACACGACGTTTCTCCATCTCGACCTGTTGGAGGCCGTACGCCGTACGTAAATTAATTCACTTCGCTCCAGGATAGGCCCCTGGAGGGAACTGAATTAATTTCTTGAACAACTAAAAAAACAATATTTGGAAAAAATAATATTTGCAAGCATTCGATGGCTGTACACGTAAAATTAATTAATAATTTTACGTGTACAGCCATCGAATGCTTTTCACACTTCAAAATGATCAATAATTTATTAAAACGAAAGACCTAGGAAGAAATAATTAAATAAGGAAATATAATTTATAATAAATAAAGGAAGGAAGGAATAAGCGACGAGCCTGGCAATGAAAAGCTTCAGTCATATCTGAAGATGATTGTGAAATCGGGACGCCTTAACATGCCACTTTTATTAAGTGATGAATGGCCGGGAGAGTAATGGAAGCTGAAAGGAACTAGGGCGGTTTTATTTTTTTCAATTTCAAGTGTTACACTAACAAATCTAGTGGGGATTATTATAAGCTATCTTTCTTATTGCTACCATCACACACACACACACATAGAATTGGTTTCTTTGCTAACAAATTTAAGCAAAATCGTTAATTTAAAAATCGATTGCTTTAGAGTAGACTGTGGACACACCATACTGTTTCGTGAGACGAGGAAAATTAACAGCATACAGAGCAATCTAAACAATTCGCATGACCCCCATCAGAGGACGTGTTCCACACTCGAGGGCCGTCGAGTAAAAGCGTTCGATACAAAATATCGCTGGAAAATATTAATAGGTTAAGTGGTTACATTTATTGTTCGGCTCAGCATACGGGCAGCACAACCTTCACGCATAGACAGTGTCATCATTAACATATAATTTTATTTTGCACATGCGTGGCTGCACAATTCTCGACCAAATCAGACTCATAGATAGACATTTAATGAATTGTAATGAAAGGAAGTGTAACCACAATTTGTCATTTTAAATGTTAACACACATTTGGTATTGTGTACGTAAGCATATGAATTTAGAAAAACATTTCGATGAAAATATAAAAAATTTACTAAAAATAAAAAAAAATTCAATTTGTACTTAACACAAAATAAATAAATAAATTACTTTATAAAAAAAGGTAAGTAATCCTTTGGGTGTTTCATTTGTCCTTACTTTGACCAATAGATTTTTGAATGGCTACAGAAGAAAATTAGAATATTTTAGCATAAATGTCATAATTTTTATGCCGTTCTTCATTCATGCGTGGGCCTTAAGCCTTAAGGATGACTTTTTTAGTTAAAGCATTTGGACTATGCGTGTGAACATAAGCATTGTAAAAGAATTTAAACTCGTGCCCGCAATGAATTAAATCGTTTGCTGTTAAATTATGTTTTAAAATTACAATTATTGTTATTATATTACCTTTTATTGTAATTATAAACAATTTTTTTGCCCTATCTATAAAGGAAACATTACGAGAAGACGAAAAACAATAGAGAACATTTTTAACTAGTTACAACACAACCTGTTACTTATTTTAAGACACAATTTATTCTCCATCTTAATTTTATTTTAAAACCTTAAACACAAAAGTTAGAAATGCAACAAGCTCATATAATTGTAATGAATTAGGTTTTATTTAAAACAATTTTCTGTCATATGCTCGCAACTGGCTCAGTGTTGTCATACTCTTACATATATTTAGTTATAGCGTTCAGTTTCGAAATTTCGAAACGTTAGCCTTGACGTACTTACAATGCCATAAAATGACCGTGTCACTGCCACATTTATTTACCTCCCTAAAGCGATGAGCATACATAACTTTGATAAAACGTCTCCCGATGTTTAGTTATGTCGCCGAGTGATTTATTTATGACGGTAAAACCCTTCATCAAAATTGATTATTCACACGACAGTTCTAGCAAATAACGCTACCACTCTATTGTCTTCACAAAAGATAACGTACTGTGTATTTGAGTATATCCACTTAAACTCGTCGGCACATAAATAAATTCAACCAATTGATATCAATGTTACGGCAAAATAATTATAACATAATTTCAATCGACAATTTCCTTCTTTTTATTATAGTCTTTTCACGACTAGGCAAAGCAAAGATTTGAAGAGGCCATAGAATGTGTGCCAATGCAATGTTGTATTACATCTCGAAAAAACTATAAAATTCTACTTAGAGAAAAAACACAACTTAGAGATCTATAATAACTGTTATTTTACGACCTAAATACATAGAAAAAAAGTTTAAATGCTTGCTAAGATACAGAAGGAAGCAGTTATATTTCACTGTTTACTTTAAAATAAAGTTAAATATTTGTTAATTTTTAACAAACACTTTTTAAATATTTAATTTAAAAATTTTGGTAAATATTTTTTTTTAAATAGATCATTCGTTACTTTTTTAAACAATTAAAAAATATTTTATTTCAATTCATACCGTCTAGTAATCACTGTGAAGATATATGAGATTATTTATTTAGAAAATTGATCTTTCTTAAAATTGGTATTTTACTTGTATGCTGTTTTTGAACTAGAAATTTTTATAATAATTTTGATTTTTAAATTAATTTAGGGGTAATTTGTATGATTGATTATTTAATTTGTATGTTATACGTTGAAATTTTCTTTTTTTATGTTGTTACAAATAAAGAGATCTGTATTGGAACTGAAAACGTCCTTTTTTATCATTGCTTTTAATATTAGAATAAGTATCCATATTTTGTTATGTCTTTTTATTTATTTTTTGTTTTTAAATTTCATATTATCTTAACATGAAGCCAACCACTTAAATTGACGTTATCACGTCCACTAGCTTTTTACTGTACAATGGTAACTTTTTTCTATCTAAACACTTCAAATTAGCGGCAAAAACTGCAAATCAAAAGCCCCTTATCTTATATATCCCTTATCTTATAAACTTATACACAGTTAATTAAGCCTATACATACCTGAAAGGCCGGCAACGCTTCCGCGACTCCTGCGGTGTCGCGGTTGTCCATGGGCGGCGTTGTTTGCTTTCCATCAGGCGACACGCTTGCTCATTGCCCTCCTATCCCATAAAAAAAAGTTAAGCGTTTCGCATACTTTTTAAAAAAATAAACTAACAATATATTTAAACATTAATACAATTATTATTAATTACTTTAAATTTAATGTACGTTGAACATGTTTGTGTTAGGAAAATATGGTTTACGATACGCTTTATGGTGTGCGGAATTGAACCTTAGATTGCATATATAACCCCTAAATAGTTAAGCTATTGACACTAGTACATGTAACCTTCTATTTCGCTAGTTTCGACAGTGCCTCTAGTATTGCAATTGTTACCTATGTGTTTTAATATTGCATAACCCAATATTTTTCCATATATGAATAAAAAATTTTGAAAATGTCCTTTGCGAAATATATCAAACAGGCCCCCTCAACAGGCTAAATATACGCGTACCTACTGTACGAAAGATATGGGAGGATTCAGATTCTATAAAGGGTGCGATTTCAGATAAAAAGTTCACATTATTTATATATGTATACAGTTAACGAATACATACAAAATAACCTTCAAATAGTTATGAAATAAAAGTTAGAGTTAACATGCTGCCAATATACAATTAAAAATATTATAATAATAATATAATTATTATTTTATTATAACCATATACCCCGAAATGATAAAAAGTATTCTAATAATTAATGAATCCCCATCTCTTAGTGTTTTGCCCTACAGGGTCCATAGTATTCTAATATTAATTTAAGACTATACACGTATATACATACATATATACACCGTGGAATGCAATAAAATTAAAATTAACTTGAAATATCTTGATAGAAATTAACTTAATCCGTCTGGCCACCTTTTGCCTTTTGGAATTCCTAGTGCATATGCATATGTGACGAGTATAATGAGGGTAGTTAGTCATTTGATAACAATAAGGTATCATTATTCTAACGTCCCCATAACTGACATGATTGTGGTGTGCTGTGTAGTATATGATTTACGAAATTTATAACTTAAATACAATATGTTTAGGTATACCTTGATATATACTTCACTTTAATGTTTTAGTGTGTTTGTCTATCGTTAGCCATACTGGGAATGTCGGAATATACAGTGCAAAAGTAGTGAAGTTATATAGATGCGAATGAAAACTCGTAGTAGGTATAAATACAAGGCTTTATAACAAACAAAAATATTAGTGTAATAATCTATTTGCAAACATTAATTTGACTTGTACATAATGTAACAGGCGAATAAACAGTTTTGTTGTAAGTTGTTCACTGAAATTTATTGACATGGCTTTAAACAAATTCTAAATTGTAGCGAACTCTATTTTAATAATTGTTATGTTATTACGAATTTATAGAAAAATTACAAAATCTAATGACTTTAATGCGTGATAGTAACTGTATTTATTGACAGAATATTATGATTACAGGTTTGGACTTTTTGGAACATGGAGCGGATTTTGAAGCTGCAATTTCAGCTACAGGTAAGAGAATTTGATCTGAATCTTATATTCTATGATGTTTGTGCTGATAGTCTTTTCTAAGCTTTTAAGAAACTTGTTTAATAGTGTTAATACTACTAATATTAAAGAAAAAGAAAAAAATTAGTAAATAAGTATTGTGACTTTGTAATTCAGAATTTTTTTTTACGTAATTTTAAATATTATATTATATAATTCTTATCATATCTCTATTCGAAGTGTTTTCCAACAATGAATAATTAACGATTTTCGAGGCAATAACAACGTTAAAAAAAAGTTGATTGGCAGATTTTCATTCTCTTATTACTATACAGGAAAATGTGAAATAAATAATAAATATATTGGAATAATTATAATAAAAATATGTGACCTTATAACAAAGAGCTATAAATTTATTTAGATACTTGAATTTACTGAATTTCTTATCAGGATTTGGGCGTTTCCACTTTTGCCTGCTGGCGATCACTGGGCTTATCTACGCGAATACAGCTATAGGCATCACCATCGTGTCGTTCGTACTTCCGGCGGCAACATGCGACTTCCGGATGACATCTTCAGATAAAGGGTGGCTTACTGCTGCTCCTATGTTAGGTGGGATTTCTTTTATATTCTTAAGCATATTAACTCATTTCAGTCATACCAGAATCAAATCAGATGTTGTGACTTGATAGATCTCTGATGCAGTGCTTGATAGATCATTTTTTTTCATAGCCTATATATGTTCCGCTACCTGAGCGTAGTATGGAATATCCCTCCGCCTTGGAGCAAATGGAGCAAAAACTGATACGGATTTCCGAAGGTTGGCTTTGGGAGTGGTATATTCTCAGCAGTGACAATAATAAATGAATATGGACAACGCTTAACGCGAATAATAATAAGCCGGAAACAATTCCGTAATACCTATGGTGTTGCGGTTGTCTATTGGCAGCAGTGATGGCTTTTCATCATCAGGCGACGCGCCTGTTCGTTTTCCCTCCTATCCCATAAAAATGGATATATCCACAAGTTTTTATAAGATAATCAAATCAAATCAATTAGTTACCGATAATTTTTTTTTAGTTAAAAAAATGAAGAGTAGCTTACCTGGCTTTATTTTTTTTTTGTAAAACACAGGCATTGTTTTTCGAATCATGGATATAAATTGTGTACCTATTATTATATACACGACATTTCATCCAAATTCGCCACCAATCATATCGTGTTGGAAAAAATCATTCCACTGAATATTGGAAATTCCGTACAAGACGTGTTTACAAAGATAGCAAACTAGCGATGTGAAATTACTAGAATTGTAGTTAACCATTCTAAGCTAATTATGCTTGTGCTACCAAATGGTTCACATCAATAGTCTAATGGTAAATACGAACTCAAGAACTCATATCATAAGTCCAATTCTTACCAACTGCGCTATTGCTGCTTAAATTTTGCATAATTGACAATTTTAGGATTTCTCACGTTTCACTGTTTGCAGGTATGGTACTCGGGTCATATTTCTGGGGCTGCCTTGCTGACACCAAAGGTCGAAAAGTGGTATTGGTGTCCACACTTCTGATCGATGGTTTTGTTGGCATACTCTCTTCTTTCGTTCAGATCTTGCCAGTCTTTATGGCGTGCAGATTCGTCAATGGATTCTCGTAAGTATTGAAAAATTAAATTTCTGGATCTAAATAGTTAAGACTAAACTCGAACCTTCATAAAACAATCTTATTCGTGTCCGAAAGGCTATAATGCTTACGGTGTTGTAGATGTCCCTCGTTTTTTTATGGGATAGATATAGATAGAAAGGCAAACGAGCATGCGTGTCACGTAATGGAAAACAATAAACGCCGCCTATAGACATCCGCAGTGCCATAGGCACTGCAAAAGCGTTGCCGGCCTTTAAGGAAAGTATAGACAAGTTTAAATAAAAAAAAACTTGTTAATTTTTAAAAGTTTTTATTACCTATATAATTTTAACAATGTCTTTTAAGTTAAGATAGCTGTAATGACTATCATCACGATAAAGAAATAGTTATTTATATAAATTAAAATCATCACCATTATCGATAATCGGTTTGGAGATTTTATTTCGAAATCTCTTATACTACACAGATCAAAATGTATCTGCTCGTCCATTGCAGTTTTTACTCTTATGGTCGCCTCATATGGCACTCACCAGAAGAAATGGGGTGGTAACAAATAAGCTTTATTATACAATTATAACCGATTACATTATTATCGAATACATCGTTATATGCGTATATATTATCAAAGTCATACTAAAAGCCCCCCCCCCGTTCCCCATTTCCTAATTATTAAACATATGTATGAATATATACAGTTGTTTTAATTAATTAATGAAAAGTTTAATTAAAATATTATTTTTAAATTTTACTTACGATGTCAACGGTACGTTTGTTTCATGTAAATACACGTGAGTTTACCAAAAGGTAGATAACGTAAGACAGGCTACTTATACCTGTCAGCATGTGTCAGTGTCAACTGTATAAAAAAACATCTTTTACTTTTCTTATTATACAAATAATTGATTTGAATTTAACATTAGTTTAATGAACAATCACGACTTTAATACATACATTAAATAAACGATCAATTACTTCTGAATATTTATGACATACTCATTTAATAATATATATTCATTTAACATATAATTATTTTTTTATAGGATAGCAACAGGCAAACGAGCAGGCGTAGCACCTGATGGAACAATTAAAGATAATATTAATTAAAGTTGATATATTTTTATTTATATATTAAGAATTCATATTTTTAATTATTATCTATAACTAAAGATTTGTCCTTTTTGAACTTACCTATGATACCTACAGCGTAGGTAAGTTCGAAAAGCACCAAAACGGAACTCTGATATATCACTTCGTTTAGTCATTAGCATTCGAAAGCGACACGGAGAATGAATATGTATGTATTTATAATTAAAGTAAAGTAGCAATCCAAGAAAAAGGTAGCAGTTTCGGAGGATAAAAACTTTTATGTTTTATTGTATTTACTCTGATTAAACCTTGCACACGCCTAAAAAATTAAAGCGTTTCAAATTCGCGCTTCATTGTTTTCACTTCGTCCTTTAAGAACGCAATTAAAACGACATTAGCAAAATATTTATATTGCAGTATTGCCGGTGCCATGGGTATCTGCTTCCCGTATCTGGGAGAGTTCCAGCAAACCAAGTACAGAGAGAAAATCCTCTGCTGGATGGAAATGTTTTGGACTCTGGGCGTCATTTTACTTCCACGTAAGCATACTGTATTAAAATATACTAACTTGTTTAAAATAATGAATGGGATTAACTCCACAGAATTTAGTATAAAATTGAATTTTGTGTATTTCATAACATTAGAAATAATGAAACAAAAACAATTAAATTTTTTCTTTATACATAAGTATTTATTTTTTATTAGATAATAATGTTATTTATGAATTAAAAATTAACTGTAAAATATAAAAATCTTGGCCTTATTAATATAAAAATATTCATTTAATGAAAGCTTTTTTGTACTCCTCCAACAGTAATTGCATGGGGCATCATCCCGATCCAGGGCATTCGTATTGAAAATGATAGCTTCTCGTACGACTCCTGGAACTGGTTCGTAGCAGCATGCGGTGTACCGTCCCTGTTACTTGGTTTCTGGCTGCTTACTTTCCCGGAAAGTCCCAAATTCATGATGGAGTGTGGCGACTACGACGACGCACTAGCCTGCCTCAAGAGCATCTACAGGCAGAATACTGGCGATGATCCCGATAATTACCCGGTAACTATTTACAGTTTTTGATCCTACCCGTTCTTCGTAATATTCTTTCTTTGAAATGGAAATGTTTTGAAATTGTATCAATAAAAATAGATCGCAACAATACAAGAACGATTTTAATTAAAACAAACATTAAATTTTATACATACATACATATAGAGCTTAGATAATAGATATTTTTTTATTACTCAAGTCTTTTCTATTTTTAACCTAGTAGGAAAGATACTTTTTTTCTTTATTATATTTTTTATAAATACATAAATCATTGCATACATCATATTCGGGAACTGGCACTTCTTTTGACTACTAATTTTTAGACCAATATCTCGATCTCTTGATGATTATATTAAGATTATCGGTGAGACAATATATTTATGACAATTTTAACAATATTTCAGTTGTAATCATGGTACTTCATTTTTTTTTCTTTCTTTTCGTGCTTTTACTCTATAGCATGCCAACTCTAAAGTAACCAAAACATAAATTTTCTATGAACTATAATATATACACTATTTTTTCTATTTTGTTTTTTAATCATATATTTTGTAATTATAGCAATTTGTATACATGAATTATATACAAGCGGAATATTTTTCTCCGTTTCTTGCATTTGGAAATGCGAAAAATTTCTCATGTTACAAAAATAATTTTAATTTCGTACGTCGATGAATTGAGAAGGAAGTTTTTATTTAATTTAATTTCATATTTTTTCTGTTCTAGATCAAAAGTCTCAAGGAGAAAGTACGAACGATTTCGGTAGCGTCCCAGAACTCACAGAAGTCAGTGCGAAGCCTAAGTATGCGCAAACCCAAAGACCTGAAACGGTTGTTTAGTGAGATCTGGGTTCAAACCAAAGCTTTATGCCGCCCTCCCTACCTCAAGTATACAATACTCACCTGCCTCATCCAGTTCGGGCTAACTACTAGGTGAACAATAATTATTTTATTACTAACTATATGAAAAGAGAAATGGAAACATGTAATTTTTACATTTGTTGTTTTAACTATATGTATTATAACGGATTATGTATACATACAGTTTAAGAACTAGACCATTAGTTCAGTTCATTCTATGGAACTTGCCACCTATATCGCTCATCATATGTGAATGAATGATCATTCTTCGAGGACATATATATACGCCCGTCAGAGTCAATGTGTAAACCTAGCAATTTCTAGTTTTCGTTAAGAATAGTTTTAATAAAAAATTCTTCGTTCACTTTCAGCTACTACACCCTTATGATCTGGTTCCCTGAGCTATTCAACCGCTACGAAGAATTTGAGCACCGCTTCCCCAACACTTCGGCGTCGGTGTGTGACGTGTCCGGTATCGTGGTCGGCGATGACGCTGCCTCCGACCCCTTCGACTGCGAGAAGATCATCGACCAAAGTGTCTACATGCATACGCTTATCGTCGGTCTGGCGTGTATTCCCACATCGTTGTGGCTACCTTTGTGCGTACACAAATTGGGAGCTAAATTCTTCCTTAGTAAGTGTCAATTTTTTTTTAATAATATTTGTTTGCATTAGATAATAAAATAGATTTCTCATCTTAACAACAAGCTTAAAAGGCCGGCAACGCTTCCGCGACTCCTGCGGTGTCGTGGTTGTCCATGGGCGGCGTTGATTGCTTTCTATCAGGCGACACGCTTGCTCGTTTGCCCTCCTATCCCATAAAAAAAAAAATAAAAAAATCTTATACTTTAGGGAGTAAAACACAGATCAAGTGTTGGAGAAGGATTACATTTTCTTTCCTAGTTGATAGTTTTTGATCTCTTTCTTAATGATGACCAAAGTATCTTAGAGAGAGAGAGAGGGAGGGAGGCAGAAAGATTGAATTTTCTATAAGTAGCCTTCGGAGTCTTGGGCTATCTATCTTTGCTAGTAGAATTTTGATCTTTCTTAATGGTGACTATCGTAGGGTGTATCCTTTATCTCTGAGGATAGACTTGCATCTCAAATACCCCATCATAGCCTCTGTATTGCACTATTTGTTATGGGATAGGAAGGCAAACGAGCAAGCATATCACCTGTTGTAAAGCAATAACCGCCGCCCATAGACATCCGTAATAAATATGAGGCTTGTTTTTTAATGTTTCAATGTGATACCACTGGGAATGGGTTCGGAAATAAGTATTTATAATATGCCGAGTAAAGCTATTACCCATACCCATACTAAAATTTAGTGTGTAGGTATACAAATCAGATAGACCAACTCAGAACTCAGAAGAAACAATTGTGAGATGTACCAACATTTGTTCCAATGCTGAAGTTAAATCAATAAATTAACTCCGAAGTGCATTATTTGCCACTGTCATTTGAGTCCTCCATGTTAAATAAGCCTAACTTTATACGCACATAAAATAGATATTGTCCCGTCGTTACAATTTTGACATTTTTAACCAAAAGTACACTCAATAGCTACATTTCTTTATACGTCCATGAATGCGAATAGTTACTACTTAGTAGTTACATTTAAGTAGTGTCTTTATTCTTGGTGATGATGCGATTTTTTATGTTAGTTTTCAGTTTGGGTATCGCTGGTGTGGTGACTTTCGGCCTGTATTTCGTACAGAACTCCATCCAAAACTTGGTCCTCTCTTGCATTTTCGAAGCTCTGACCTCGCTTGCCATCAGTCTTGTGTTCTGTGTGCTGGTCGACCTGTTCCCTACGAATCTTAGGTGAGTCCAAAACGTCAACTTCATTAATAAGCAAATCTCATTTTTACAAGAAATACATTTAATACTTTCACGTTTAAGGAATACCTTTAAAAGATTTTTTTTAATCAAAATTATAAGTGCTATTTAAAATATTTCGCTTAATGCTTTTTGATTTGCTTCTTATTTTTAATTATATCTTTCTAAATTAATATTTAACTTTTTTGTTTAGCATCCTAACTTTCTTCATTTAATAAAGTTGGTACTCAAACTGCATTAAACATTAGTTATATAAAGAGATATTTATCTATTTTTAACCCGTGAATATTGTTATTAATAATAAAACAATGTAATTGTTTTTATTTATGTATAATCTCACTTGAATTTTGTCGTAATAGGGTAATGGCGGCTGCACTCTCCCTGACGGCGGGTCGAGGCGGAGGTCTTATCGGAAACCTGTCCTTTGGCTATCTCATCGACATCAACTGCATAGTACCTATTGTAGTGTTCTCAGCATTCCTCTTTAGTAAGTACCAAGATCTTTTTAATAAATAAAGGCAAGTAAGTGTAAATTAACACTTTTGTAATTTTCAAAAGTGTTAATTGTGACACTTATAAAAACCAAAATTATAAAAATATATCTAGTCATTAAGTACACATTATTACGTACGACGTATTTTGCCGTGATTGCCGGCATAGAATACGACAACCCCATGTCTTGCCGTGGGTATCACATGATGCGACGATGAGAACAAATACCTACCAAGATATGAATAACATCTGTCTGAGTATAACAATACACGATATAAATACTATAACTTTTTGATACGCGACCCACCTGCAAACTGTGGGGTTTTGTGGCAACACTTCTCAACTTTTAAGGAGGCCAATGTCCAGCAGTGGACTGTTACGACTGCATTGATATATAGATATTAAACTTTGGCCTATGCGTCCATTTCAGGCGATTTAATCGGAGTAATGCCTCTGCTGCACACTCTTATAATATTTTGCTTATTATTTATAAGAGATAACAGCAGGGGTCAAGTAAAATGTTACTTACTGATCACAAATTTCTTTTTACAGTTGCTGCTATACTCTGCTTCTTCTTGCCAAAGACAGGTCAAGAAGCCCTGGATTAAACCAGTATCCACTAAAAACTAGATAGTGCAATTAAAAATGTACCGCAATGTAACGATCACAACGTTCCAAGTGGTTGTACATATCATTTAGGATGTAAATATTGAGGACTAAGTATTCTTATTTATTGTTTGAGTTTCTTAGAGTTATTCAGTGCTGGAACGAGGCTCGCTACAAGAGTGTTATTCGCGCATAAAGACCACTATTTTGTTACCAATTAAACTGTGATTCAGTATTCAGAAGGTCTTGTTGAAGATAAGATTGAACAACAGTATTTTATAGTTGACTGTATAATATAATGCCCTTAAATTATTATTAATAATAAAGGTTATTTTACCTTATGTGACGTCGTTTTATTTTTTTTGTCCATTGACTTCGCAGAAGGTAGCTTCACCACTGAGTCAATTAAGTAGGTCCATTGAACCATAAAATTTATATTTTTTTCTATGGTAGAGGTAGATAAACAGTACTTTTGATGGTAAGCAATCACCGCTTGCACATGTACATCTGTAACACCAGGGGACCGCAGATGCGTTGACTACCTTAAAAGTAATTGAAAATATTTTTATTCCTTTTATACAAATAGTGGTAGTCCTACATAATTGTTTAATTGATGAAGAATTACCGACAGTAGGTAATTCTCTATCAATCAAACACTTATGTTAAACTACCGTTATTAATTCCTCGAATGTTAGGTATAACTTATATACAAAAGGCGACATTAAATTCTGAGAACTGGCTATTTACTATGAATAAGTTAAAAAATTATAACCATTACTCTCTCTACCGTAACGAAAAATGAGGGTTTTTTTTAAAACTCTATTCCAATGACTTAAATATGTTTTAGTGAGAATTTTTATTCATCCTACAACATTTATAATGGTATGATTTGTTTACTACACATTGGCTGAACGCATACTGCTGACCTCATAAATCATAAAGGATATCAAAACTTAGATATACACCATTTTAACACAAGGATCTAACACAGACTCACTGTACCAATTAAGCGACTCCATAAAGTTAGCAAGTCTTTCATGGGGGCAATGTAGGTATACATTTTTCTTGGTTCTTGAGGATTTACAAAAATTGTTTGTTAGCAAATTTGTTAAGAGTAGAATATTTTTGCACAACTAAAGACCATTTAGAAGACCCCGATTCTTGGAAATGAGATCACTTTCGACCATTTCTATATTTGTAATCAATATTATACAGTGTAATATCTCTTTTGTAAATAATCACGCTGATAACTACGGTAAATGTCTGTACAAAAATTTAGCTGTCGTTATGCAGAATAGGCATGTCATGCTCGCTTAAGTCTTTGCTTACGATGGTGTCGTATAACGTGCCATCCGCCTTTTTAAAATTGTTGAAAAGGACTGCCACAAACGTTAACTCGTGAACAAGTGCTATGTATGGAGGCCGGTCTTTCCAGGCCTGTTTAGCGATTAATATTTTAACTTTCTTTTTCTCTCACTAGTATAACTTGATTATAATTACACGAATACATATACGTATTAGAATTAATATCATTATTTAATAATTTTATACAATAGACAAAACTTAATTTTATATTTTTTTGTGGCGCCATCTGTTAGCATATTATGTAACAATAATGCTAATTTATGAAATAATTATAATAATTGGACTTTTCCTGCCAACTTACATCAGTGACGTTGTTTTTTTATTTCATTTTTATAATTTATATTATTATTAGTTATATTGTTTAATTATAGTAGCATATTATTATAGTAAATTATAGTAGCATATAAAATATAGTTCGTTTAAGGAACAACTGAAGTGTATGAAATAAATGCATATAATGTGACTTTTTAAGTTGACTGAAAAAGTCCATATTGGGTTTTGGTAGAATATGCACCATTTTATTAAGACGTAACGTGACAAGCTGACTAGTTACATTTCAAGATTTGCTTGATAAAAAGATATTGTTGCTATTGTGAAGCAAATCTATTTTTAGATTATTTCTTCATTGTCGTTGTTCGCCTCCTCGATTTTGTGTTCTTCTTATTCTGACAGTGCCTCTCCGACTTGCGAAGGTTGGCAGCCAATTCAGAACAACTCTCCTCCTCCTTCTACCCGAGGTGCAGTAGTTCTGGACCACTCGCTATCCCGGTCCACTCCCTGATATTACGTAGCCAAGACTTCCTTCTTCGACCAACTTGTCTTTTACCCGCGACTTTTTGCATGATCATTAGTTGCAGTAACTTGTACCTGTCATGTCTCATGATATGACCCGGGTAAGCAACTGTTCTATCTCTGACGGTCTGCAAAAAGTTCACGTTTTTGCTCGACTTGTCGGAGACCTTCGTCATTAACCACTTTTTTGAGTCCGAGCATCCGTCTAAATGCCCATATTTCGACGCTTCAATAGGTTTTCTGAGGTATTCTTTAAGCGTCAAAGCTTCACATCCATATAAAAGAATAGGCCAGATGTAACAATGGAGCATTCTATTTAGATTTTGTGTATAAAAGCCAAAATTCAATCGAGGCGAGATTCATTCTAATTCCCACCGTCCAACCGAACATTTTCTTGGCTATTTCTGAGACTATCTATAAAGCTGATTTTTTACAAATTATTATAATATAAAAAAAAGGAAAAAATAAAAAAAAAGGATACCTGCGGAGTTCCTTTCGCCTTTTCCTCTCCCGCCAAAGAAACTTCATTTACGAAATGGTGGTAAAAGCTTGACTATATCCAGACTGACATTTGACAAATAAAATATTATTTCTTATAATGTAAAAAAAATAATTTGAATTCATTACCCAAAACAAATAAGAAATAAAATACGTTTATATAATAACTTTATTATAAAATCGAGATTACATTTACAAACATACAATTAAAGCAATAAATTTGTTAATATAACTTTTTTTAAAATTTTTCTTGTGAATTTTTTCTTACATACATCACTTAGTGATCTTAAGTTAAGAAATTATCTCACATAAAAGTCTTATTGTAACAAAAATGCTTTGAATAAAAAATTGCACGATATGAAATTAGAAACATGCACACTTAACTGGTTTAAAGCTTCTAGATTTATCTAATCACTAAGTCAGGATTGAAATCATTATAATGATTATATTGTAAAATTTAATGAAAAGATACATTTTTAATAGGCTTTTCGTATTCTTTAAACAACTACTAAAATCTGTTTTAAAAAATACATTAAATAAAATGGTAATTAAGAAAGATTTTTTTACATCCTATTTAAAACTAGTTCATAATTCTCTTTCATATTGTTTGCTGTAGCGCTCTACCCTGATCTAACGATGCAAAAAGTAAAAACAGCAGGAAATTTTTTAACTTGTATCAGCAAACACTACACATTTTAAAGCGATAGCCACACAACAACTCATTATCTAGGATTACTGAAAAACATAATTTTTTTATTTAATCATACTAGTTAAAATTTAAAGTTCCTTATTATTTTCATATTTTAACATGTAATACTACTTTTATATTAAATAGAAAGCTAAACGACCAAGCTTGTCGCCTGACGAAATGCAATCAACACTATGTTTAGACATCTGCAATATCATAGGAATGAAGAATAGCATAGAAGCATTGTCAACTTTTGAGCAATATGAAGGCGGAATTATGGCGCAATTGAACATACCATTCTGTGGATAGTGGATAAGGTGATATGTAACATTTTTAATTTTTTTTTTGTTTTGTTTATCACACAACACAGTTTCAATATCAATCTATAATATACACAATAAATACATACATATTTTAATACTAGGTTCTTAAAACTTAATTTTTAAAGTAATAAGTGTATATAACTATATTATAAAAAGGATGTATCTATATTAAATAAACACAAAATCTCTAATTAAAAATGTTATATTCACCTTCATGCATTTGTGTCTTTAATTATTAACACTAAAGATGTATCTGTTTTGTAGAAGGGACCAAGTGTTATTCAACCAAATATTTTTAAACAAAAAATATACCATAGAATTGGGTTTCTTTGAACACTTTTAATAAGTTGATGTGGCTATGGCATTTATGTGTAAAAATTTATCAGCGGGAGGTTTGTGCTGTACTGGGCACTTGCGGCAGACCAAACTCATCCACAGGCACTCCATCTTTGTTACGTACACTATCAGCTCCTGGTTCCTTATCAGGCGCAGCTGGTGCTTTCACCACATCATCAAGATATGAGCTATCATCGTCCAAAGCAATTTCATCACCTGGGGAAATTTGTTTAATTGTATTTTTAGTGCAGTTTTAACTATATTAATTATTTGGATGATACATGTAAAGGTAAACAAAGTTTTCCCAAATTAATGTTAAAAGTAAATCGGTACTGTCAAGTATTAATATTATATTTATTTTTATTTGTGGGAAGAAACCACAACCAACCATGAACATACACAATACCTCTAGATAACTTGCCTATCCTAAGTTAATGATGTGAATAATGGGAGGCGAAGAAGGAAGTAATGGTGGGGAAACAGGTAATATAAACAATAACAAAATATATACCCAGCGCATCCAATTCAGCTGCCAGTTCATCATCATCTATCTCAGGCATTCCATACTGACGTCCCAAAGCATCCTGGACCTCCTCTGCTTGCTCCAACATATCAGCTAAATCATCATTTACATCCTATAAAAAAAGTAATATGTATTTTTCTCATTAATATTTTTTTAAAATTAACCTAACTGTAATGATATTTGTAGAATCATTCATTTTATTTTACTTCAAATTTATAAAACATTAGATATCAGACTACATATTATGTCCCATTGATAAGCATACATACATGTAGAATATCCAAAATATTTTTTTTGATGTGGGTATAAAAACCTTGGGTCTCAGAGCATAATTTTTATATTTTACATTTTCTAATATAAAAATAATGAAAATTAAAGACATACAAACCTCAATTGAGTCAATGTTAATCTTTTTGAACTCTTTCTTCATCTGCGTCACACCATCCTTCATGGCTGCTATTGTAGTGTGTGTATCTTTCAAAGTCTGTGTGGCATAGTTAGCCTGCTCCATATTAAATGATTGGTTTCTGAGACTTTCTAATTGCTGCTCATACCTGAAAATAAATGTGACCATGATTAAGGCATAAATTAAAACTTTAGATTTTTTTATGGGATGGGAGAGCAAATGAGCAAGTATGTCACCTAATGGAAAGCAATGAATGCCCCCATAGACGCAGGTGATGCAGGCCTATAAGGTATGTATTTTTATGTTTGTTATTGGAGATCAAATAATCATATCTTACCCATACTATGCTACATATATGCAGTATGCAAACAGTGAAAAATATTCTTGGATTTAAATCTCGTAAAAATTCAGACGTTTATTAGAACATCTTATTAGCATAAATAAAGTAAAACGATATTACTGAACTTTGTGTATATCATTGCATACTACATAAACTTCTAAAATCACATTATACTTACATTTTTTTCTGTTTTAAAACTCTCATTGCTTTTTGTTTAACCGAATTTTTGGCAGGCCCTTCTCTCATTTTAGCCATTTGATCTTTATATTTTCGGAGTTCCGTATCCAGTTTTTGTACCTTTTGTTCGATATTATTGGCTCTGCTATCTACCTACAATTTATTTATCATTTATCATGTACAAAATAATATGAATCATCATAGTCAAATTTAACATATTACACTTACATTGCTAATACAATCTGTAATACTTGGGCCCGGCTCTTTGGGTTTTCCTCTTCCAAATATTCTGTTCATTTCTGATTGTCTACACTTAGACAAATTGCACAATAAAAATTAAATTGTCTGATACAACAAATAATCAGATTCACAATATTTATTGTAACAAACGTTATATTGACTTTTTTGACATATCTTATTAATCCTTATACATAATGTGAGGCATAAACTTTAACTCATACAGCCAAAGAGTACGTAATCACCATACCATACCATATATTCTAGTTATATACTTTTTGTCATACGAATCCGTGAGAAACATATTCATCAAGTGGAAGTAAATCAATATTATTTTCTTATTATATTTCTCATTTGGCAGAAAGTTACTGAAAGATCAATAGCCATTACAAAAATAAATGAAAAAAAAAACTTTTCAAAAACATTATCTTTCCAGTAAAAATTAGTTTTTGGTTTGTTTAGTTTACAAATTAAATTTATTTTAAAAGTCACAGCACAAACCAAAATCTAAAGCATGTAATATTATAATTACTACAAGACAGTAATAGTGATGAAACTAAAATAATTTTGTGAAATATATTTTTTTATTCTTCAAACTTGATGTGTTAATTTTTAATATGGGTACTAATGGAATTATGAACAAGGTCTGAACTATTAATTAAAATCTATCCTGCACATAATTTTAACTTTATGTGCATATAGTAATGCATTTAGAAGTTAATTACTTATTATTGTTTTAATAGTATAATGCAATGGGTCAGGAGACAATATTTTTCACCAATCGTTCATTACATTTAGATGATGAAATATGCAATAATTTTTTAATTATTTATTGATGAAGGCTTATAGTTAACATATTAAAATATTTGTAATATTGTTATTACAAATATGTTAATATGTTAACTATAACCCAGTGTAACATATGTTAACTATAACCCAAGGCACAGTTTTTGAAGATTCTTCAACAAAGAGCTTTAAATAATTTTTATTTGCAATATAATTTTTATGAAGTAGCCTTCACATATAGATATCAAGATATTAATTTTCTTGATGCCATTTAAATTATTTTATGGATTTATGTTATATTAAAATGACACATTAAAATGACAATGACTGATGACTCAGACTAAAAGGTAAAGTAGATTTCGTTATATATAAAGGTCATCTCAAAAATATCTCTATTCAACTGCCTAATATTCATTCAATATTAATGATGGACAGTCAAACTTACTTTGCTATGATTCGTGATAACATGTTCATCTCTATAAAGGATTTCTGCAAGGTTCTTCCAACTTCATCAATTATCACATTCATTTGTGTTCAGTTCATTTCATATCATATTTTAGGTAAGAAACCTAAGTAATATCTTCTATGCACAGCAAAACTCTTGTGGATATTCATGTAATGTTATAAAATGCTGGCAATGGGATATTACTCAAATAACTACATTCAATATGCAGAAGCAAACCAAATATGCTGTACTTGTGTTAAATCGTCCAATCTCACAAAGGAGTGATTTTATAAGATTTTTTTGGAATACTGGTGAGTTCATACAAAAAAAATGTATATTTATGTGTGATATATATCTCTAAGTTTACTGTTTCTCTGTTTTTTTCACCTATTTGAACTGGTATATTTAAGAGTCATTCTTACTGCTGTTATTTTGTTTTTATTAGAAATTCATATTTCAGAGGAACTAGTTGTATGCATTTTTTTTATATTATGGGGAGACAAACAAGTGGTAGGTTACTTGCCTGCAAAACCAGAGGTACTGTAGATGCAATACCTTTGAAAAACATGATGTGGGATGTGAGGTAAGAAAAGAAGGACAAGTTGTGATTTCACTACAATGAACTAACTTTGAAAGGGTTTCTGGTAACAATTAAGTTTACTAACATAAATAATAGTAAATACTATAAAGGATAATAAAAAATTCAAATACTTTTAGGAAGAAAAGAAGTGCAGGTCTTATTATATAGACATAGGATGTAGACCACCACATTGGGTACACTCTTGAAATCTAGCCATAGTATTGTTTACCAATCACTGAAGTAGTGTTGTCAGGATAGCATTAACCTCACAGATAATATTTTCTTTTAGTGCTCAGATGATTGAAGAGTTCCACAAAACTCAAATCTCAAAATATATATATATATATATATATATATATATATATATATATATATATATATATATATATATATATATATATATATATATATATATATATATATATATATATATATATATATATATATATGTATATATATATATATATATATATATATATATATATATATATATATATATATATATATATATGTATATATATATATATATATATATATGTGTATATATATATATATATATATATATATATATATATAGTTCCATCCGTTACCATTCATCGCAGCGAAACGGTTCTACATTGGTCGCTTTTCGCCCTCGTGAGAATCGGGACGTGACGGGTGGCGAACCACGTCGCCGTCATTTTTCGACAAATTAGGTATATTAAATTCGTCTTAGTGAATCCCACCACCCGCAAGGGAGGATGGAGGTCAGTGCCAGCAGAGCCCTGCATGCTGAGGTAAGGCACCATAGTCTCCGGGGGAGCCCGACCCCGGGACGATCGGCACGCTTGCGACTAGGCTCGCCCCTAGCCACGCATCCATTGGCACGGCAGACCGTGGATTGGCGGAGGCGAAAGGAAAGGATAGAGAAGAAAGGAAGGGGCAGGAAAGGAAATGCGGATTGGGGGGTTACCAGACTCGGAATAAACATTTAAATCCATAGAAATATTTATTCCGAGGCGGGAATCGAACCCGCGACCATTGACTCTGCGGGCGGAGGGCCCCGCCACTGAGCCAACCAAACTATAAACAAATGCATAATCCAGGATGTGCTTTATCTCCTGAAGTCTGATATACTGTCACCATAGAAATAACTATATACAATACATATATACAAATAATTTTTATATTAGTTTGTCATCTACACAGTGCACAAGAAAAATATTTTTAGGTGCTGTAAAAATGACTGTTGATGGTGGAACATATGAATGGGACACATTTGTAAAGAATCTGCCTGAAAATGAACAGAAAGACATGAAGCTACCAGACCTCATTACTGGAGACTTTGATTCAATAACAAAAGAGATGTTACAGAAATATAGAAAAAAAGGTTGTAAGGTGAAACTTTATTTTAATTAACCTTTACTACACCTAATGCTGCTTTTTTGATAATTACACCTTAGTTTATTATCAACCTGTTTTACGTTTTGCCAACTTTTGTATCATGGAATATGAATATTACAGATTCCATAATAATGGTTAATTATGAAGTAGTAGGACCAAAAACGCAAAACGTTGCATGTTGTTGAAAACCAACTTGTTCTACAGTCAAAGTAGTAATGCCATTTGTTTGCTTATTCCTACTCACCAAGCTATAATGACTACTCATGTGCAGTATGGACATGGTTGGCTACCTATGATATATTCGAATTAAAGTTCAGGTTAAAAATATGACTTCATGTTATCTGATCTACTAATACTATACTAACTATTATGTAGGTGCTCTGGGCCATGATCTACTTTTTTTTCTTGAAATGTTTAAAAGTTTTATTTTCAAAATTTGTCATATTAATGTACAATTGTATATATAATTCTATAGCTATAATTTAAAAATTTTCATTTTTCATAAGAATTATAGTTTCATTATGCAAGTGTATTAATTTTTTAAAAGTAAAGAGGTACCTGAACCTCATATTGACATTTTTTTTTCATTATTTATTATATCTATCTATCTAAAATAGTACAATATCATACATTTGTTCTTATTTAAAATATCAGGTCAGCACAATTATTGTAAATATAGTATAGCTCACTGAAGTACACTGAAGGTGTAGAAAGGTTGTCTGAAAATATATGTGATAAGACCATTTTTTTAATTTCCAAAGTTTAATTATATTTTTGTGGTAATTTATAGATAATATCTATCTACTTTTATTGTGGTAGTGCTTATTTTTTCAGCATGAATATGTCAACTCATCCTGGAAAAAAAGTATTGTCACAAAAAATGAATATATGGAGTTTACCAAGGAATCTCACCTTACAATCACTGAAAGCCAGTAGTCCAAAAGTTTTAATTTCCAACTTTTTCGCTTCTCCTTTTCCTCTCATCATCTCACCCTATTATATCATTCATCACTTTCTTATAGGCTAGAAATGAATCTGCATGGTCTGGCAGTGGCCATGATGCTGCAGATGTCTTTGGGTGGAATTCTACATGTTTGTTTGTCTTTGTTTTTTTATAACAATAATTATTGACCTCCAATGGCTCCAGTCGACTGACCGCTTGCTATAAAGTATAACAGTGGGCCTAAAATAAGAGTTAATTTTTTTATGGAAGTTATAGGAAACAAAGTGTTTCACCTGATGATAAGTTAAAGCTAAATTACTGCCGTCCATGAATAGTCTAGTATTATCACCTAAAACACTAATACTAGTTCAAAGTTAATAACATATATTTAAATGTGAAGAAATTTTATGTGTGTTTATATAACATTTTTTTTTTCAGATTATACAAACCTCAGACCAAAATTATACAGATTTCACAAAGGCTTTAATAGAGTTAAATTCCCATTGCATGGAACACAACATAAAGGTACATACATATATGAAACTTATAAATATTGTTCATTATAACTATCAACACTGATACCACCTCAGCCCCCAAAACCATTAACTTATTTTCAGGAAACTAACAAAATCATAACTAAACATTAAAATAAATAGAAGTGACAAATGTTTTTATTATTTTTATTTATTTATTTGATACAAAAGCCACAAAATATCTGGATCAAAATATCTAATATGGATTGACAATAACCATAGGCTTGTTTCAAATTTATTATAATATAATGATTGATTATATTATATATGTGAATATTTCTTTATTTATGTGCCTGGATTGCAGGTTGATCATGTTATAGCTATTGCACAAACATCAGGAAGGATCGATCAGATTCTAGGAAATGTGCAAACATTATTCCTTGTTAAACAAAATAATTTATTGAATCCAGCAACAAAAGTATATATATTATCGGATGACTCAATATCGTGGCTTTTGAGTCCAGGTGATCACATCATTTTCATTCCAGAGGAGACAAGGAAAAATAAAAAGTCTTGGTGCTCTTTGGTTCCAATTGGAGAACTTTGTCACAGTGTAACAACAAGTGGACTGAAGTGGAATTTAGGTGAATTTGTTGGTTCAACTTTATTGTATATTTACTATTCTAAGCTATATTTTATATATATATATATATATATATATATATATATATATATATATAGTATGTATATGTGTGTGTGTATATATATATATATATATATATATATATATATATATATATATATATATATATATTATATATATTCACGCCTATCCCCCGCAGGGGTTGGCAGAGACCACAGAGCTCCATCCGCTGCCATTCATTGCAGCGAAACGGCTCGTCATTGGTCGCTTTTCGCCCTCGTGAGAATCAGGACGTGACGGGTGGCGAACCACGTCGCCGTCATTTTCGACAAATTAGGTATATTAAATTCGTCTTTAGTGAATCCCACGAGCCGCAAGGGAGGATGGAGGTCAGCCCCAGCAGAGCCCTGCATGCTGAGGTAAGGCACCATAGTCCCCGGGGGAGCCCGACCCCGGGACGATCGGCACGCTTACGACTAGGCTCGCCTCTTAGCCACGCATCCATTGGCACGGCAGACCGTGGATTGGCGGAGAGGAAGGGAAAGGATAGAGAAGAAAGGAAGGGGCAGGAAAGGAAATGTGGATTGGGGGGTTACCAGACTCGGAATAAACATTTAAAAATCCATATAAATATTTATTCCGATGCGGAAATCGAACCCGCGACCATTGACTCCGCGGGCGGAGGGCCCCGCCACTGAGCCAATCGGTCGTCATATATATGTATATATTTACGCCTCTCCCCGCAGGGGTTGGCAGAGACCACAGAGTTCCATCCGCTACCATTCATCGCAGCGAAACGGCTCTCCATTAGTCGCTTTTAACCCTCGTGAGAATCAAGACGTGACGGGTGGCGAACCACATCGCCGTCATTTTCAACAAATTTAGGTATAATAAAATTCGGGAGGATGGAGGTCAGCCCCAGCAGAGCCCTGCATGCTGAGGTAAAGCACCAGTAGTATCCGGGGAAGCCCCATCCCGGGACGATCGGCACGCTTGCGACTAGGCTCGCCCCTAGCCACGCATCCATTGGCACGGCAGACAGTGGATTGGCAGAGAGGAAGGGAAAAGATAGAGACGGAGGGAAAGGGCAGGAAAGGAAATGCGGATTGGTGGTGTTACCAGACTCTGAATAAATCCATATATATATATATATATATATATATATATATATATATATATATATATATATATATATATATATATATATATATATATTTGGTATATTTATTCGTCACGTCATTTTGGTTTATTTTTATTTTTTACACCTATATTTTTGGTTTCTAAATATTATTGCTTGACTGTATGTGGAGTAAATGTCAGTTTAATAAGTTATTTGTAATAAAAATAGTTTATGACTTCAAACAACTCAAATTCAACCATCCAATCTTAAATGAAAAAGACGGCTTGACCACAATTATTATGTGATTTCAATATAATATAATATATATATATATATATATATATATATATATATATATATATATATATATATATATATATATATATATATATATATATATATATATATATATATATATATATATATATATATATATATATATATATATATATATATAATGTATACTTTCTTTAATTTACATTAGATGATCAAAGTTTAAAATTTGGTGAAATAGTAAGTACATCAAATTGTTTCGACGGATCGGAGAGGGTAACAATAAAATGCAGCCACACATTGTTATGGTCCATGAGAGTTCCCAGTCTATGTAAGTTAATAATTTAACACATACATATCACATAACGCCTGTTTCCTTTAGGGGTAGGCAGAGACCACAGATCTCCATCTGCTACGAACTCAGCATACTTTCCTTGCTTCCCCCACATTCATGACTCTCTTTATACAAGCTCGTCAGTTAAGGATACTCTTGACTAGTCCTTTCCTAAAATACTTTGGCAATTTGGTAAAGGTATGTTTTCTTTGGTCTTCCCCTACCGACCCGGCCATACACATCCGCAACATAAATTTCTTTTGACAGTCGAGATCAATCCTCTCTATGTGCTCAAACCATCTAAGTATTCCTTTCTCAACTTTTGTCACAAAACCTTTTACTGCGCATCGCTTTCTTGTAACTTTTCATTCAATGTGCTTTTACGACTTTTTTGCTACACCCAACTTTCACTACCATATACACATACCATCAGAGTTGGTGCGTTTGAGACACATTCTGACTTTTCATAAAGGAGTTCAGGACAGTGTAAGTTAATTACTGTTTTATTTTTCATACTTTTTATTCAATCTTACCTAGTCTAGTTCCTAAACATACAGAACTACAAACTGAGACCCGAAACAAGTATACATATAAAAACTGCGCTGTATCAAGGTGCTGGTGACATTTGACAAACCGTTACATCTGGATGAGTGTCGATGTGTGCTCTATTTTTTATTAAACTAGTTATTCAACCACGCACCACCTCTCTGCGAAACCAGACCTTCAGCCGTATTTCCAAACCGATATGTTCCAAAACACGAACTTACACGTTTCTCAAAGGCCGGTAACGCTTCACCAATGCTTATGTAGTTGGTGCTTCTAGAAAGAAAAATCTTTTTTGTACTCTTTAAAAATGACGTATTTAATATTTAAGACATTATTGTTTATTTACAGATTACATTATGTAATATGTAAGATTTTATTATTTGATCCAAAGCCAAGATTGATCATTTTCTTAATCTTTAGTTGAATATTAGTATAATATGAGCTTTACTGCATAGTTCTTTAATAACTATTGATATTGTTTATTAATACTTATTGTAGAAAAAGTAATATTATACATTGTATAATATTTCATAGATTTTGTCCAGTACCATAGAACTAGACTAATGATAAAAATATTTTTTTCAGGTTGATGGAATCCTGGAGTCTTCAGTACAACTAGAAGAATATTTAGAATTTATATGAGTATATGTAATAATACTTAGCTGATCAGCTTACGATGAACGGGATTTTTTTAATTTATAGTCTTCCTTATGTTTATTTTCTTAAGTTCCTTTATAGCAATGTTTAATAATTCCCATGGTTCGTGAGCTGTGCAAAAGTAATTTTAGACGAAAATTGATCTTATAGGCATATTCTTATATTTTTTTAACCGCAATTTTTAGTTTTAAACATTAATTTTTTATTTTCTTTTACAACACTGTTTTAGCTAAATATATACATCGTAATATGTATATTCCCAAATCCAGAAAGGGTCAAAGTGACTTATAGTTTAACAAATCAGTAAACCTGAAGTAGTATTGAGCTGGTCATGTACACTGAAAGGCCATTTATTTCTTAAGCAGACAAGTCCTAGACTAGAGATCGTTCTTTGGCAAACGAATTATGTGACGCCCTCAGAGTAGGAAGGTTGTGACTAGAATAGTTTCTATGATTCTTCTTCAGTGAATGATTTTTTAGTTGTTTTTATATCGTATTTTTTTCAACATTGTATTAGGTTATTAGTTCTTTTTATTTTAGTAAATCGCCAAATAAAGTTATTTGCAATAAAGATATGTTTTATTTTATAAATTCACCCGAACAAGGGATCGAAGATGACCGTTGTGATAAGTTTATAAACTTACAATGTGTATAAATAGTAATTAGTGATGTTAAGCGTCGATACAGGGTGGGAATAATGACTAGTACTTTTCAAAGGCATGGTCCGTTAAATAACTTATTTAGAATTCAATAATTTATATATGTTAACAAGAATCGTTATTAATATCCATTAAATAATGACCTTATACACGTCCAATTGGTGCAGTGTCGGGACTCCGCCCACGGAGTCTATGGTTGCGGGTTCGATCCCGCATCGGAATAAATATATATATGGCCTACATATATTTATTACGAGTCTGGCAACCCCGCCAATTCGCATTGGACAAGCGTGGTGGGTTAATGTCCGTTCTTCCAGAAATGGTGAGGCCCGTGCTCAACACATACATAGGCTGTAAAAAAAGTGACTTATGATAATACCTTATATAAAACTAAATTTCTAGAAAATCAACGTTGAAATTCTGTATTCTCTCATTCTAAAAATACGTGCCAAGCTGTAGTTTCTAGTGAATAAGTTAAGGCTTTAGACACGATATATAAGAATTAAAAAGTATAGCTACTCTGAAAAGATCACTAAAAAATCTGAAAA
This sequence comes from Baronia brevicornis, assembly GCA_031353405.1. Classification (NCBI taxonomy): domain Eukaryota; kingdom Metazoa; phylum Arthropoda; class Insecta; order Lepidoptera; family Papilionidae; genus Baronia; species Baronia brevicornis. Next base: position 240,617 of record JASFAT010000877.1, on the reverse strand, counting down.
TTAGTCTAAATTGACGTTTAAAAATAAGATTTTATTACATGAAAAAAAAAGATAACTTGTGGTTTTGTATTGCCTATAGTTTTTAATATATTGACTCATTAAACAACTTACTACAAATGTTATAAACATTACTGCCGAATTAAAAATATATTTTATGATAATATTGTGTAATATATTTTTAACATAAGTTTAACGCTACATATGTATGCGATTAAACCGTTTAGACTAGACCCGACAACCAGTAGAGCGGAGTAGTAGAGACTGTGTCGTTCAATGCTACCAACCACGCGATAAGATCACGAGATACCTCTCATCTTCCTTATCATCAGCTGATGTAGACGGTAAATAACTCTGGCACGATTTTACTTGTGTACACGCAACCGCCGGAGGACTCTTTTATTAACGTAAGTTTAAATTTACATTTATTTTGAACATTTGTTTCAATGAGAACAGAGATTGGATAAGAGCGTCACAAATTGCAAGATAGATAGATAGTCATTTATAATATAATTATTAACTATACAATTATTGAAAGTTCATATCTTTGTTTCCTTTGATTACGATTAAAAAAAAATATTTTAAAATTTTGATTTTTCTTTTAATCGTAATTAGCGCGCAAGTATCTCAAACTAGACAGCTTAAAAACTTCATCATACCTACATAAAATGGTAAGAGCTTTATCAATCTTACTATGGTCTAGATAATTTAAAGTTTTATGACACCGAATTATTTAATTTCATTTCTCTTAGTGCCGTTAACTGAATATATGTAGTATATGAAATAATACGTCATCAGAATTATACAATACGAAAGATCATAACAGTTATTTGAGAATTTAAAAAAAAGCTTCAAGTCACTTTTGTATGATCGCGCAAAAGGACATCGTTTAAATCTTATCCAGGTCGCTATAAGAAATTTAACACTTAACTTGATAATATGATTTATTTCTCTTAAAATTAATGCAGTTATTAATCAATTTATATAAAAAATACAATTCAACTGTATTTTTTCTCCTAATAGTATGTATTTGTTGAGTAAACAAGCACGCAAATGAAAAAATTAAGATAATGATCGCATCACGAATTGGCGGTCACATGCGCGGGGGCACCAACATCACGGGCGATTCAGTCAATTCTTGCGCACCAAATGTGTTGGACGTGTTAATTTGTTAAGGAACATCATTCGTTTTTCGTTTCTTACTGGTATGTTCTTTTGATTTTTAAATTAATTTCTTATTATTATTTATAGACAAATTTATTTATATTGTAATAATAATAGTAGTGATTTGAATGAAAAATAATAATGCGTCAAGTGAACGCTCATCGCTTGCGATTGCTTTCAATGCTTAAGCGGTTACAGGTTTTGTTGGATTAAAAACATGCCTAAGTTTTTTTAAATTCTATAGAATTTAAAACAAAAACTATTATAATTACAAAACTTATGACACAATACTACAAAGATGATGTTAAATTATTCCAAGTTGGATTTTCTTCTCGTTTAATATTGTTTTCAGATGATGCTCTAGATAAATTATAATAAATTTTGATTTTAATTTCTTTATTTTCTATTCTTTATAAAACGAAATAGAAATATTTCCTTAGTGAAAAAATATACTTTTCTTGATGCCAATTCATTATGTTGAAGAACAAGTTTTAAGACTATAAAACAAAGTTTTATTTCATCGCAAGAAGCGCAAATAAAAATATTTGTATTAAGTAATAACTACTGAATATATACGAAACAAAATCAACTTTACAAATTATATTGGATGACAGTTTACCTATCTGCTTGGAATTTACCAGTATTTTCGATCCTGTCGCACGTAAAGTGGAATCTCTACGTTAAAGCACTTATTTTTAATTAAAATTTTATATTTTGTATTAAATTTGTTAGTAGTATTATTATAAGTCAAGATCAAACTTATGATAATAGTTGCCCGTGGCTAATAGGAAGAAAAGGTAACTAAAAGATAAATATATACTTGTACTAACACTGGCCAAAAAATGCAATGAGATGCCAAATTCTTTTATAATAGAAACATTTTACTAAAGTATACTGCGACATAAATGCCCATTTCAACAAAATTAAACCTTAATTAATGAAGCAATAACTTATGTAAATTAATATTCCTCTAGCCATGATCTTGCAGTTCGAGAATCAGTTTTCGTATCTCATAGCAAAGGGTGGCGCGTCAATCAATTAGATAAATGCTGAGACATGAAGACCTTGATACATCGTTGAGATAACGTCAAGTTTGTGAAAGAGTTTTTTCCATATCATATACATATGTAGTCTTATACGGTACGGTGCGCGTAAAACTTGTTTTTAAAACCATAATGATTTTTGCAGATCTCGGGCGCTCCCTATTAACCTAATACTCTTGCTATTGGCAAATATGGGTATACATTATATAAAAATATCCGTTTTACACTAAAATATTTAAAACTACTTTGGACATTAAAAGGTTACGTAAATACTTAAATCATTCATTCATACTTTTGTCAATAAAACCATTATTCTTATTTAAGTTGTAATACGGACCTAAAGAACTTTAAATTATAATTAATAACATAAAATGACAAAAATAATAAATTTATAAGAATTCTGTTAATATAGTAGAGCAAGCAAATGAGTATGCGGGTCACCTGATGGTAAGTGACTATAGCCGCCCATAGACTTACGCAACACAAGAGGCGTCACAAATAGGTTGCCAGCCTTTCAGAAACATATACCCTCATCTCTTGAATACCCCTATGTCGTAATCATTCAAGAGCATCTAAAGCGGTAGATTGTTCAACATTTACACTTACAGAAAATTAAAACTTGTGCACGGTGGTCGGCTGCTAACAATTCAAGTTTTAGGGATCGAACTTGTTTTCATGGCGTGTAGTCCGAATTATAGTTTCTAATGGAATGATAATTAATTAAATGACATTTAACTAGAAACAAAACTACATGAAAATATGTGTATTCTGCCAACTCGGAATTGACAACGGCGGTGGACTACATCCGTTTTACCTGCAAATGATAAAATTATACACGACACAGAGAAGTGTAGGTTTTCACTTAAATACTTCAATTTTGTTTATATGTGTTAACTACTGTTCGATATTTAACAGTGGAAAATATGCGTATTTTTTATGGGATAGGAAGGCAAACAAGCGGGCGTGTCACCTGATGGAAAGCAATCAACGCCGCCCATAAACATCCGCAGCGCCATAGGCAGTGCGGAAGCGTTGCCGAACTTTAAGGAAAGTGTCATTATGGGAGGTATAGGGGGAGGGGTGGGGCCTCCGAAACTCAACCGCTCACCGCACGAAGCGCGGTAGCCAAGCTACTACTCAGATGGCGATTTTCTGCGGGAGTGTGGTAATTCCCCGGGCGAGCCGGCCCATTCATGGTACAGACAAATATTATGCCATTCTTGACAAAGTATTTGTCTGCAGCGTGGCTCTACCACTATCAAAGAAGACACATGGGACAAAACAGAAATATATAAAAATCAATGTATGGTAATATAATATGTACTTTAATATTCATATAGAATCTAACACCCAAATGACAAAACCAAAAATATTAATATTCAACGATCGAAATATTTTAGTGTATAACTATAACTAAAAAGGCTCTAATCAAATGTATTATGTATTAAAGCATATTCTATGTTTGGGAAAACGCAAAGCGTTGCCAAAGGGGATTAAAAATATAATTCAAAGATTGTTAAGTCGTTTTTATGGAGCTTCATCATCATCATTAACTTACGGCAGTCGATTGCTAGACATAAGCCTCTCCCAAGGCGCGCCAAATTATGTTACCTTAACATAATTTGGCCAAATTATGTTAAGGTAAGTAATTTAAAGCGACAAATGACTTGCTCAATAGCGAAGTACCGCTTTCGGAGTCAATGACGGAATAAATGTATGTGTTCTAAAGGTATCTATGTATTGCAAGGCTGGATTTCCTACGAATCCGCCTAATGCAGATGACGGCACAAAATCAGTTTCTACTCAATGAGTGGAAGTTTTGACTAATCCAACGCTCATTTTGCGTCTGCAGTATATATACAGTATATAGATAGATATAGAATATATATATATATATATATATATATATATATATATATATATATATATATATATATATATATATATATATATATATATATATATATATATATATATATATATACTAGTTTAGAGCGTTGTAATATGTCACGAGGTTGTGAAAAGTTTCGTTATCATCCTAGATTACGTAAGTGCGTTAAGTTTAACTCTCCATAAAAATGTATATCACTTTATTTCTTTACTGCTTATTTTCATTTATATATTAAATTGTAATCATACGCAACTCATTTAATAATACACACACACACACACACATATATATATATATATATATATATATATATATATATATACATATACATATATATATATATATGTATATGTATATATATATATATATATATATATATATATGTGTGTGTGTGTGTATTATTAAATGAGTTGCGTATGATTACAATTTAATATATAAATGAAAATAAGCAGTAAAGAAATAAAGTGATATACATTTTTATGGAGAGTTAAACTTAACGCACTTACGTAATCTAGGATGATAACGAAACTTTTCACAACCTCGTGACATATTACAACGCTCTAAACTAGTTTGAATATAAATGACAATACTCGTACATTCTGGTATGTGTGTGTGTGTTGAAAGTATTGCCATTTATGACACGCATTGATATAAAATTTGCATATATGTACATAGTAATTATGGTTTAGACCTCTAAACGAATGATATTTTAATCACAATTATTTAATTTAAATTAATTATCAAAAAACGAAAATCGAATCGAGTTTACATGCGTGCTATGGTAAACTAGTGTCAGAGAATATCTACGGATTCGGTAGCTATCAGCTGCCGTAAATTCCGAATTAACATCTGTTTTTAGAGGTTACACGAAATTTAAACAATAGCTTTTTTACAAATGCGTTGCCCGCATTAAGGAAATATGTAAGAAAAAATACTCTCATACCTCGATACCAAAATTCCCTGTGACGTGTATTATAAACCTACAAAAATGACAGTTACAAACAACTAAACTCAGAATAATGTTTTTGAGTTGTTTCGACTACAGCGATCTGTTCTGGGAAGTCACAGAAATGGCAACTACATACAAGGTACATACTCTCTTGTACAAATCTCCCTTTATCCAATAGAACGATTTTAACGCGGATCCAAAATTCGGTTGCAGAAATGCAAATTACAACCAGAAAGCCGAATTAAACGCCAGAAATTAAAATTTTGTTTTTTTTTTAACAAAATTCATTAATATTTCTAAACCTTTCGTTCAGAAGCTAGGTACTCTAATTCTAGGTCGTTTATTCCAAACAAATAAATGCCACACACAAAAGTTATCATGATACATGATTACTTCAGAAAGTGAACACAGCCAGTGCGTCATTTAGATTGCCAAAAAAGTGGAAGGTAACAGTTTCTTGGTAATAATGATTTAAAAAATCATGCTATGCAATAAAACAGGCTTTACATTTTTTATACAGCCTATAAAAATGTAAAATGTAAACAGGGAAAACTCATGTCCCACTTGGACATACATGAGTTTACCCTTCCGATTTTTGGGGATTGATTAACGCACTAAGCTTGTCCATGGCATATTAGTGGAACATCCAGACTCGGAATAAATATGCATAGACCAATATTCATATAATATATTCTATATATATATATCTCGATGCAGTAATTTAACTCGCGATCATTGAATCTTGAAGCGGAAATTTTGTCGGTCGACGTAGATTATGTATACATATTTATATTTCATCGCCATTTTTGTTACAATAAGTCGTTCAGTGCAATAATTTAAAAACAGGTATTATTAAATTGTTATGTTGATTGAAGACGGTCTTTCATGATTCGTTACGACCTTGACTCGAGACCACCTTATTTATCTTAACTTCGTTCTACGTTTAAATACTGCTTTACTTCTAGATGATTACGATAGAAAACCGCAAAAAACTCTTTTGTTCCATACCAATGAATAATGTTATAACGGTTACCAAGTTTCTTTATCCATTAAACGATATGCAAATAAAACACGTAACAACTGACAAAAAACTGAAATTCGTATTAAATTACTTATATTAGTTTATTATACAATACAGTCAATATATTTTTTCTAACAAAAATTATAATCATAGGCTATTTGGCAGCCCTACGTAGAACTTAAGTACCTATTGATAATTTATGAACTCATTAAAATCACTGCAATGAGTAGTAGGTATGCTGTACCCTGCCGTGACTAACGTTTAAAAAACAAATATTGAAATAAGGTTCGGCACGTAGAGCGTGTTCATGGACAGTGTAATCATGTCTTCAAGTTTAATTATTTTCGATAGGAGATTTTTTCGACATACTTCAGTAGTTTAACTAACTTTTTATAAAGCTTATTCAGCTCAGGGCATTGTTTCAGGTATTTTGAATTACATCTCCTCGAATATATTTCCATGTTCCCATTTAATAATAATAAAAATTATCAATGATAAATTTCTGAAGGATTTTACTATCAAGCAGTTTTTGCAACACAAAGTTTATGGCACAAATTGAATTACGAATTCATTAAACTTGATAACAGCCGAACTGTGCTCAAATGACATCGGATAACTTCAATCGATTGATTTTACTCCTGTTCTCGGTTTTAATGATATGAGTAGGGTTAGCTTTTTTAGGTTTTGATATATTGAACTGTTAAAGTCGTTAATGATATTTTTATAAGTTATTACATATGTATATATATTTATTTATTTATTTATTTATTTAGGAAAACGGATTTTACTATATGAGTTAACACGTTGGCCATTATGACTTCTGTAATATTTTGTTATAAAGAGTTTATGCGCGTATTATTTATCTTTCATACGTTGTCTTTTAACTCGATACTGTTAAAATAATTGTTACATATACAAAAAAAAAATTGTCGATTTTAAATATAGAATATATTTATAAAAAAACCAGACTTATAAATAAATTAATTCACGCAATTTGCAATTGTGTACACCATAAAACTTTGCCTACTCTGAATTGTAAAGCAGTCAGCCATTGTTGTAATTCATAAGCTAGGCACGTCATCGCGTGCCTCTAATCCGTTTTACCAATGGTGCACTAAAATTAGTGAGTTTACTTTGCCAGACCATGTTGTTTATATTATGAAGATGAAGCGTGCAATCGCAACTGAGTTACGGTCAAGCTGGCTGCTAAGATGGGGAAAATATATGTCTGGATCTTGTGAGGAAACTACCAGACTAAAATGTATTATGAACTGCCCATAGCTTTTGGCGTAGTCAAGTATTTGATTCATAGCACACAGGCCTGTAGGTGTGGTTGGTGTATGTTGTAATGTTTCATAATGAAAACTAAATACTTTAGAGCGTGAGGATACAAGCCTTCAACCAGTGCATCATACATGTACTTTTTTACGCTGCCGAAATAAAGACATTGACAGTCAGTCTGCTTTACTAGCTCTACTCGCTATAGAAAGGCTATGTTTGCAGTTTCTCTGGCGGATATAAATCGAAACGAATAAAAACACTGACTTAGTTCTTCGAGATAACGAACTGAAGTGGTAATTGACAATTAACTTTTGTATGAAAACCTACAACTGTTGAAGTACTATAGTTGAATGCTAGAGTAGAGACCGTTTGTTAGGGAGTGCAGTGTGGTACGCCTATCGACTAGATAAAGCAACGTTCTACGTAGGGCAACTGGTAGAAACTGAATATGTAATGCCGAAGACGGTGCTAAGTGGCGCACATAACTGGAGATCTAAGTTCAACACTAGAGTGCTGTAGACAGATGATTATTATATGTTCAGTGTTTATAACACTCCCAGATATACAAAGATAAAATCTAGTGACTCAAAAACTAATTTTTGTATACCTGGCTCAAAAGTTGAAGTCGCCAAAAAGCCAAATGTGTCATTCAAAATATGTTCAACTACCTACCTATTATCTAGTATTCGTCTAGTATTACCCTGCACGTTATTAAATTATTTTTAACTAACCTTTCATAAAAGGTGAAAAATAAAGGAAGCGAGATAAATTTATGCACCGGAAATAAACTCGCGACACGGACCAGTTGACCTCAGTGGAACGGATAACTGGGACTACGTATGTCCTCTACCATGTACGAGTATGTACATACATTCATACATATGTGCACACAGTCAATACATTAACCTTCGTGTGGAAAAAGACTGAACATATTTATTTGTCCTGCTTTTTTGCCACTGATTTTGTTATCCTGCGTGTTCACCTTCTGCAACATCAGGAAAAGATAACCGGAAATGTATAGGGAAAATGAAATAAGGTTGTTGCTTCTTTATTTCAAAGAGCGCTTCACATTGGGATTTTACCCAATGTTAAGAACTATTTGAAATACACTTGTACCAAGTATTTATATGTCTTAATATTGTACTGCTTATCTTTCTCACACATTAAATCTGCGTTTTACCTTCTATTATTCACAACCTTATATGGAAAGATTTATTGATGGACACTCCTAAGTCAGACAACCTATCTGCAGTGCCCTGGTTGTTGCCGATGATCATGGTGACCCGCTTGCTCGTTTGCCAATCTATTTCATAAAAACATTAGGTATCTTTTTGTCCTGAATCTCTGGGATTTCTACGTGAAAATTTAAAAACTATGATCCTTAATACAGTCGCGGGGATTTTATAGTCGTTGTCATTGTTTCCGAAGCAAATTAAAATTAATACAACAGTTCTTTTTTTTTTCGTAGGAATACTTCGTCCAGGCTTTGATACGGTTTAATTGATTTCTTTTACCTTTTTTATGCTATTTTTTTTAATATTGCTTATAACTACTACTACAAAAGCAGAGTCGAAGTAAGTAATAAAAATCAAACTGCCATCCCCAATCCACCGGCAAGCGTGGGGTTTACCCCCGTTTCTTTAAATATGAGGGAAGTTACCCCCTCATATTTAAAGAAGGCCAATGTCCAGCAGTGGACTGTCAAGATGTCTTGATATGCTATATTAAAATGAACAATTACGTAAATTTCAGGAGATGAGTGTAAAACAGACACGTTTTCAACCATTGTTTAAATCAGTTAACGTTACTAATTAGTTTAACTACCTAATCCAAGTTCTATTTATATTATAATGATTACTTAACCAGTGTTGACCAAATTAACTGAGATTTTTGAAAAGAATATTCTGTTGCTTTGTATTGGTGTTAGACGGCATTTGAATATTGGCTAAATAGTACAATAATGTATATGGTAATAACTTACACATAAAATGTAGCTGAAAATAATGATCACAATTACCCAAGGCATCTAAGAATGACATTTAAGTTATACGGTTATTTGAAATTAAGGTAAGGTAAGTTATTTGAAATCCAACATCATAAAATTCTTAAAAAAAATGCACATTTCTCACACGCCGTCAACGCTTGTCCTACGCCCCTAGTTTTGCAGATATCTACGAGTGGAATGGATCGCTTTCACCTAGTAAAATTGTTATGTGATTTTTTTGGAATCACAAATCTCAATTGTTGAATCAGTAAGATCCAATATCAAGTTTTGCCTTGGTTCCAAAAAATCATATAGACAGCGAACTGTTACCGGTAGATGAAGTGATGTACTGAGCAGAGAAGTACGTCGCTTCACCTAGCCGCGGCGCAATCTACACTAAGTTTGCCATGATGCGGTCTCCGCTCCAGCACTTGTCCTCTCCAACTGTTGTCCGTTCTAAATCAAACGTGATCAGCGCATTGCCACTTCAGTTTGCCAACTCGAAGCTAACTGAAGTTGGTTCTCCACCTAAATCTTCATTTCAATCATACCCAATCATTTTATAATAATGATTTTAGAGCGGCTAATGTATGGCGGTGAATGGTGAGATTCGGTTAATTATTACATTTGAAAATTTTCATCACCACGAGCTGAATGAGTGGCGATTCAGTATCATGCATTTTTTCCGAAACTTCATTTCACACACCACCACTCTATGGAACCATCAGCATTCCTGCTGGATGAAGTGGATTTCCTACTGGATGAACTCTCCACCCACCAACCACTATACACAACACCAAACACACACTACCACTTTTCCACCTTGTAAACGACACGTGTTTCGTCCCCACACGAGGCATCTTCAGGTATAGTAGACTCTACGGAAGACAACCAAAAAGTCTAATCATATCCGATACAAGGCCAAGGTAAGGCATATGTGATGCCCATGGTGTTGCAGATATCTATGAGTGGCGTTGATTGCTTTCCATCATATTCCACACTTGCTCGTTTGCCTCTCAATCCCATAAAAAAAATCCAAATACTTCCTACTTTTCAGCAGCAAAGTAAGAAAACCTATTGTTCATAACTGACGTAAATAAACGTATTACTTCATTATAGTTTAAGGGATAAAAAACGGTTGCGGTAGACTTAGCACGTGTACATAAAAACCCTTGACCTTGAGTCGGGCTGCGAACTGCATCACTGGGTTCCTACCTGTAGGTACTCACGGTATAGTTAAATAACGATGAAAAGTTACGCACGGTTAAATCTTAACCTTACTTGTATCAGTCTTGTTTTGTGTAGTCTCGTATTTCTAGTATGTTGATTTAGTGACCGACAAAAGTAACTCAAATTCTGTTTTTACTTAAATAGACTTAACAAGTACTTTTGAGTCAGTATGTATTTTTAAAGAATTGGTTAGAACTAGTTGCTCTTTAAAACAATCAAATTATTATAATAATAGACCTTAAACCAGAACAAAAAGTCTTGAACCACCTTATCCCAAAGCATTCATTATCAAAGCATTATCTTCTAAGTAGTATGTGTATATTACCATAACATTTATCACAGAATTCGAATATTACGTTAAACTTACTAATTGGCAGATTTTTTATTATAATAAGTAATCACCGCAGTCTATGAACATCTGTAAGTCCCAAGGATATTGCAAATGTCGTACCTACCTTAGGGTAAGTTGTGAATAACGGGAGGGTAAGAATAAAGTAAAGGTAGTGGAAAAAAGTTGGTTCTGGGATCTAACCACTGACCTGTAATGACGACCCACAAAATAGATATTGCCGTAATCCCGACGCTTTGCGTAGATTGGCAATCGTTTGTATTACTCAGGTAGTTACTGCTGCCCATCTACTGGTATTTTCTCCCATACTCACTTCGTATGACACCCACGGGAAGCAAAAGAGTAGTTCTTATCAATGCCGAGAATCACAGCAAAATATATGTGTACGTAATAAATAGATATACTGGTATAACAAATAAGGTGAACACTCGACACGGTGATAACGTGGACGTGGAGCAATCATTACTCAACCTTGTAACGTCATAGAAGGGTGATATTCGCACTCGAAGTAATTCCACTTGCTCTCATTCCGAACGTACTTGGCCGTCATTCCGTGTTGGCATTTTAATTATGCGTCTTGAACCGTAAGTGACATGTTTGAGAAGTGACAGCATTAGAAAATATATTTTAAGGACCTTGCTTTTGTTTTGTATTTCGGAATACACTTGATTCTTCTGTGTATTTTTTACGTACACAGTAGTTTACATAGTACAAAAGCCAAAATAGGTTTACCAGTACTTGAACACAGATAACCTTTATTTATTATGCACAGACTATTAAATATATTAGTATGCGTATAATTATTGTTAATTATGATAACTATTAATTATGATAAACTTTATTAATTATGCATAGATTATTAAATATTTTAGTTACGTATACATATTTTAGTGGAAACTTATAATAAATATACATATTTATACATTGTTTTTTGTGATAGTTTTAAAGGTAAACATCTAATTCTAGTTAATTTAAGAAGTTATTTAAATGTTAATGTTATACAAATGTAAGGAAAAAATTGCATTTAGTCTCTCCAATCCGCTATCCGCCAACTTAAAATTTAAAGAATTAGAATTGGAGTTCTAAGAAAATTATTGCACGTGTCAATAGTTAATCGAATGGCATTTTATAATCAATGTAAAGTTATACTAAATGTCATTTGTCTACAAGCGGGACTGTCCTACAAGATAGGAGTTGATTGGTCAACTTGGCAATACCTAGAATCTTATACACAGGTGATGATTGAATTTTGCTGAGTACAAATCTTTAAAAGGTTGCGTTGGAGTTGTTTATCTGATATTCAAATCAGTCAGTCAATCATCACCTGTGTATAAGATTCTAGGTATTGCTAAAGTTAAAAATAAACAAATATTCAGATTGTGAACTCGACTTTATAATGTTGCTATGGAAGCAGCCTAAGGCGCAGGCCTGAGGGAACAAAGCGAAATAAAGCTAAGTTCATTTAACAGCACGGATTAATGAACTAAATTACGCCAGCAATGTGAACCACGCAAGCTGACGAACCTGAACTTCAAACAAAGTTGCCAATTGTGCGGGGGTGAAAAAAGGCCCAGTGACAATCCTTTTAATTGATTGATGTTCGTTTCCAGTATACACACATTCCACACATACAGTGTGTAGCTTTGCTTTTTTCTCTGAGTTGGGCCACATGAGAAAAGTTAAACTCTTTAATTTTTTTCGTTCCCGGTGTGGCCAGCGCTTAATGCTCTAATAGTGGCCTAAATGCTTCTTTATTCATTCATGGCAGGCAAGACGACCTTGCGAGTCTTATTTGGTGCTACTTATTATTTATTTGGTTATAAACACTGATGTTAGTGTACCCGTATGTTTATAGTAATACTAGCCTACAAAGAATATTTACACAGAATTATTATTGGTATTATTTTTTGTGGATGTCTATGGGCGAAGTTACCCGCATACTCATTTGCCTGCTCTGCTTTATAGAAAAATATCGATCTCAGCTTTTAGTAAAATTTACTTCCTGATAATTTTTGCGTATAATGAATGTATAAAATAATGTTGTATTCATTGGTATATAAGAAATGACTCATTCATTAGAAAGCCTGATATTTATTAAATTCAATAGTAGTTTTAAATAAAACTAGTTAATTTGTACAAATATTTTTTTTAAATATACATATATCGTTTATGTATCTGTATTTCCAGTTTTAAATTAAAAATAATTATTTGCAAAATAGAAATTTAAAAGGTTAAAAAAATTGTTATTTTTGTAAATGTTGTACATACTTACATTGTTTGTGTATGATTCTAATTAGCATTAAAGGCCACTTACCTAGTCTGTATTGGATTATTACAAAATACTAAATATTACTTTATCTGTCCTGATTTTAAACGGGTTAAAAATACGAAAATATTTCATCAATGTTTTGTTGAAGTTATTGTCATGCAATATACGCAATTTTCTTAAAGTTTAGCTAAGGGTCTTAAAAAAAATCCTTCTCCATTGAAGACCCTTGTCCAAGGCGGATTAACACAACATCCAGACTCAAAATAAATGTAGGACATACATACATTTATTTATCCCGGTGCGGAAATTTACTGTTAATTGAACTGAATTTAATAATACTTTCATAGAATTTAGACTAATATACTAAATTCTAAGAAAGTATTAACTTATTTCTAATCCTTTTTTAGTTGATGTATGCATGTATTTTTATTGACTTCTTTATTTAAAATAATAAAAAACTTACGGTGACGTAAAATTAAATACGTATACACTTAAATAAAAATTGTAAACTGATCAAAATGTAAAACATAAAATTTACTATATGGGCAGCTTATACGTATCTGAGGTTGTTACCTGTTCCTCACGACACAGGTATCTGTAAGTGGACACTGTATGTCCGGAGTGAATTATCTATAAACAATGTTATGTATTTATTGTTAATGTGATGTTACTGCGTTATTTGATATGTTTCATCTATGCTCTTTTATAGCACTTGTTTTTCAAATACGGAGCAATACAATTAGTAAAATATTGTGGCCATAATACGTGTGTTTGCAACACGTAAATCCTCAACAATTGATAAAAAATAACGAATAATACAAATTATCGACGACCTACATAAAACATAGCTTTATAAAGTCTGCACAAATTCCCAATGAAAGAATGCATTTATATGTAAATCTTACAGAAATATAATGTAATGCATTTATCGTAATGATAAACCCCAGGACTATTTAGTGTTTAGTATTCGTACAATAACGACAACAATACGTTCCGTTTTAGTACATTGCGTTTGGTAAACGAACGAGAAATTAAACAATGGTACAGCTGTTCGTCTATATCAGAAGTCTCTAAAGTGGGATACGCGTACCCCTCGGGGTAAGCAGAACATTCTAGGGGGTACGCCAGATTTCTCTTCTAAATACTTTATTAATAGAAAATGATCATAATTGTTGGATGGGTCTGAAAATTGACTAACAAGATTTAGTATGCGCAACATTGGACGCAATATTTTATTATACCATTTGGCTCCACGTACCTATGTTAAGTGGCATTTTCTGCAATGACAATATATAGAACTAAAAAAATAAATATATTAGAATTAAAACCAGGGCACTTTTACCGCCAACTTACATTAGTGACGTTGTGTTTTTATTTCATTTTTATAATCTTATGTTATTGTTTAATTGTGGGTGTATAGAATATAGGTCGATTAATAAGTAAAAGTGAAGTGATATGAAATAAATGAGTGAATCGTGACTTTTTAAGTTGACTGAAATAGTCCATAGAAGGTTTTGTTAGGGTATAGCTATATAGAGTATAACCATTTTATCAAGACGTAACGTGACAAGCTGACTAGTTACATTTCAAGATATTTGATATTATTGTATTTTACTTGACGCTGGCTTACTAATTGCCATCATAGAAAAGAACAGATTTTCAAATTGCATTAAGAAAAGGATTCTGCCCAGATTCTCAATCACATTGTTCTCACCTAATGATAATTTAAACAGTCTGTTCCCTCATTTTTTTCCTCTCTTATTTCATTTAAAAGAACTAAATAAAAAACTTTATTTCCTGCATTTTTCTGTTCATTTCGTGAAAAAAAAAATGTTGACACACAATCACACATTTCATTTATGATTATTAAGGCGTCAAAAAAGTTTGGAAATCACTGGTTTATATATGAATACGTCGTTCATTGTGCTATTAACACCAAATGAAATATAAAATCTTGCCACTTGCGTTGAGTGTACTGATATAACGAGCACTCGTGAAGTACATAGCTGACGTCATGTTTTCAGCGGAATTAAAATCAGTAAGCGTAAAGTGTAAGAAAGTATTTACAGACCACTTTAGAAAAGTAATTGTGAAGAGACATTTTTAAAATGGCAATAGAATGTAGTATTGCTATTTCAAAACTTAGTTGGATAAGGCCTACGATCTAAGTAAGGTTCGTAACACAGTAAAACTATTACGCAGCTCTGATAGAAAAGATTCATAATTTGCTAATTGTTAGTTCACGCAAGTGTCATTGTTAATTTTCATTTTTATAAAAACAAATGTTTGGTTGGATTGTCTCTGTCCTACTGTACCATTTTCAGCATGAGATGTGGCTACCCCATTCTTTCCGTGAGTGTCATACGAGGCAAATAACAGTGAACAGGCAGAAACGTCTAACTTATTTGAACGAAGAATGGTTGTGTTAGAAATTGTAAGAAGTGTTATATCAATATAATACCTACATATCATCATCATTGGCCTCCCGTCTCTTATAGACGATTAACGACATAACATCCGAGAGTCAATTTTTTCCGTGACTGAATAAATTGATGCAAAAGAGGTTAACATAATACAGGCCAGTTGAAAACCTGCAATTTTCTTTGATATCGTTGTTAATACCGCCATTACGTAGTTATGCGGTATCCACGTAGCTCCACTTTGTAGAACAAGCTACCTTTATACCTTTTTTACCTATTTTGTTTGGAATAATTCCCGCTGGCGAATTCCACAACCGCATAACTCGTCGTAAAGGAAAATTTCATCCCCACCATCTGGATGAGTGGCGATCTACTACGATGTGTTTCTCTCGTAACTTCTTTCCACGCACCACCAGTTTGTGGAACCAGTTACCCTTGGCGGTCTTTCTGAACCGATACGACATTGGAACCTTCAAAACACAAGCTTATACATACCTAAAAGGCCGGCAACGCTTCCGCGACTCCTGCGGTGTCACGGTTGACTACGGACGGCGCTGATTGCTTTCCATCAGGCGACACGCTTACTGGTTTGCCCTACTATCCCATAACACGAAAAATAAATACCTTCAGCGGTATTTGAAGCGGATTCGACATAAAATAACGAACAAAACAAAACGACCCTACCCTTTTCTCATAGGTGGGCAACGCAATTGCAATGTCTTTGGTATCGTAGATATGTACATCTATTACGGTAATAGATGTACATATGTCTATGGCAGCTAAAAGTTAAGATACTATTATTATTTACATGAAAAAAAAATTTTTTTTAACAGAGCAACTGGGGACACTATAGAGCACCAAGATGGGGGCGATGTTCCGCAGCGAGGAGATGGCTCTGTGCCAGCTCTTCATCCAGCCCGAGGCGGCCTACACCTCTGTCTCCGAGCTGGGTGAAGCCGGCTCTGTACAGTTTAGAGATGTGAGTGTATATAATAATAATATTCATTTTATTACCTTTACCTATTTATAAATTATTATACTTTAATAAATTAAAAATAAACGTAAAATAATATTATTTAGTTAAAATCCCTCTTGTCTTCTTTACTTAATACTTTCCAGTTAGACTAATTACATTTCTCATCAATACATCTCTTCGTGGCTAGACTTGTAACACACTAATCGTTGAAAGCGAAAATGGGCTGGTGATGTAACACACGCTTAAGATGGTAGATTGACCAATCTGATAGCTAAATGGGCAGATGTAAGTGGCAAAGGAGAATGTAAATTTCTTTGTTTTTTTATGACAGGGAAGTTCTGAAGTAGTTATTTGTTGAAGTGGCAAATAAACTATTTTGTGTTATCGTCGTAACCAATCTTGTCTTCCGCTGTGAATTTTTACTAGAGCTTTGACCTTCTTTAACGACCAACATCAACGACCAATAAAATATTGAGAAAAGGCCAGAAAATGACTCCTTTACATTACATTAAGTATGATTTTTAGTTTGTTTATATTATAATATTTTTTATTATATAATAATTTGATGGGTTGATTGGCTTAAAAACTTATAGAAAATAAATCTGTTTTGAGTTTTAAATTATTGTACATTTTTAATTGAATATCCGATTGGTTTAGTGTCGTAGCCATCATCTGAGGATTCAATTGGTCGGGGGTTCGGTACCCGCATCGAGATAAATATACGTAATAACTAACCAAATCCGACCAGATGAGAGAAGAAGATGTGCGATTAGGTGGTAAAAAGTTTGGCTGGGCAGCATTTCCAGGTCTTTTTATCCCCTACCTCAACTTCTGAAAACGAAAGTCTTCAATCTGTGCGTCTTGTTTATACTTTCATACACGGTCGAACCATGGACACTGACCGCCCGTCTGCTTTACAAACTCAGAGAGCTATGGACAGGATTATACAAAGCATGATAATGATAATAAACTGTCCTTGTCAAAAGTTGGATAATACATTAAAGAGTTCTTCGGTTCCCAAACTAGGATTCCCTGTTGTAGGAAACTTCCCTCAGTTCTTAAATTATTAATATAATAAAAAACAACGAATGGAAAGAACAGTAAATAATTTTTCAAAATATTAAAAAAAGATAATTGGGAGGATGTGCACATAATCGCCATGTTAGGCAGACGTATGGATATATCACTACACAAAGAAATGTGCAAAAAGTAATTACAGTTTTAATTTTTTTAATAATCGGATTAAAATTGTAGGTAAACATTTAATGCTCTTAATTAATGCACTGTGTGGTTCCAATTTCATTCATGCGATATCGTTTAGGTTTCTTCTCCTTCTTATGGTCCTATGTCCCCGAGGTGGGGCAGAGGGCGTTTACAGTGCTTCTCTATTGCGATCGGTCTTGAGCCACGCGCTTCACTTCAGGCCACGTCAACCTGATGGATTTCATTTCTTCCGCTACGGAGCGCTTCCAGGTGTGTTTGCGTCGGACTCGCTTCCTTTTCCCTTGAGGAGTCCAATCCAGCGCCTGTCTGGGTTTAAGTTTGCTTTGTTTAAAATATCGCCCATCAATACGACCGCTGGCAATGGATGATCACGTGAACGACCAATAAAGACTACATAGATGTACGTATATAGATGTATGGCTATTAATAATCTTTCGCTTCACTGCTGAACATAGATAGGTCTCTCCAATTGAAGAGGTTTTAACCTAATAATCAAGCTATACAGCTTGCATTTGTGATCAGCATTGCAATCAGCATTCTTGGTCTAGCGATGGATCGAATTACTTTGTTGACTATGATTTTAATATCAAGGTGCATCAATTATTCACAAAGAAATAAAATAAAAAAATAATATCAAAAAGATTTATGTGATAACCCTTGTCATTTGCACTTTGAAGAATCTCGTATAGACAGGTTTTTATAGCTTAAGGTACGAACTTGACGTCATTTTATGATGCCACTGCAATCTTGGTTTGGGTAATTCGCTGTAATTCTGTTCATTGTTATTTTTTCAAATCAAACATTTACTATCGTTTCTTTAGTCTTCTAGGTGCTCTGAGCAAACGTAACGGCCAAAAAAAGAACTCTTTTTTGAGTATTATTATTTACATATATTATATATTAAACCTTCTAATTTTAAAACTCAATTTTCATTCGTTAATCGCTTAATAGTTAACGAAGTTTATATTTGTGTTGTGCGATGATCTTCGTTGTTTCGATAAGAAGTAAGCACCTAAAATTGTCGGCAAAATAAATCGAACCCATAACCTTTAACTCAGAAAGCAAACACTTGACCACTCAGCCATTCCAGCCGTCGATTGAATTATGTAATGACTATTACAGAAATGTCCAGTAAAAAATTGTTCATATATTTACATACATATACACAAAAAAGTACCTGTCATGTCTCATGATATGACTCAGGTAAGCAACTTTTATACCTTTGACGGTCTACAAAAGTTCACGTTTTTGCTCGACTAGTCGGAGAACCTCATCATTGGCCACCCTTTGAGTCCAGCTAATAGCGAGCATCCGTCTATATGCCCACATTTCGAACGCTTCTATACATTTTCTGAGGTCTTCCTTAAGCGTCCAAGCCTCATATCCGTATAGAAGAATGGCCCAGATGTAACATTGGAGAATTCTAATGCGCAAGGAAAGTTGATGATTACACTTCCAATCGACGGCAACAAATATTAATTAAGCGTTCATTTATAACAGCGGTGCGTGTAATTATTCCCAGTTAGTATTACACTCGAGTTTTAAGAAAGTGACACATGATAATACCATCGTATAAATGTTCTAGAAACTCTCAACGTACGAATAGTCGTAATTAATACATAATAATTAACATGTTTAAAACACGACACTATATTGTGTCGAAAATAAAGGCGATAAGTTGTTCTCCTCTAAACGAGGGACAACTGCCAAGTCAAAATTTCTGGTTTAATTGATTCAATAATAACAGGAAAAAATAATCCCTATCTACTTGGTAGATACAATGGACTGGTCTAATCCCGTCAGGGTGTCTATACTTCGCAAGCAGTGTTCAAATAACATGGCCTGGGCTTCAGTTCGGAACGTAATGGCTTCCCTAGTCATTGGACGCTTCCTAAACGTGGCCATGTCCTATTTCTTTCTAGGGCTTATAGATTGTTCCCTGCCCGTTTGGAGGGCTGCGATTGCGGGATTTGCTATTATAGGTGGCCGTCCCTCAAAAGGACTGGCAGGGAATCATTGGCAATTATCCAAAAGGTTTATACGTCTTAGTCTCCAACTACTTTGACTCAAAAAATAAAGCACACTGTATTCCTTGATTATTTATTAATCTATTATTCTAGTAGAGATAAAAATATTACTTTCGGGTTTGGAAATGGATTACTAAGACTACCCTGTGATACTACTATGTTAGATCGCAAGCGTATTTTTTAATCAATTAGACTATAATAAGTTCTAACAAATTAACCATTTACATATTACTAAATATTTGCTGTCGTTTGTGGTCATTTCGAAATTCAAAAAAGACAAAATTTCTTGAAAAAAAAGGACTCGCAAGGTCGACTTGTCTATAATTAAACAGACTTGCAAATAAATGCAACTCTTAGTAGTAAATGGAAAAAAAAATCTAATTTCGAATGATTTAAGAGTGACCTCGTTACATATTTGTTACGTTAGCATTCTAAATGTTTATTTTAAAAGGTATCGATTCTGTTTTGTATGTCGCTATTTTTAAGGACTTAATGTGCTTGCGATTTCATTCGCGTCTAGTTTGTTGTTTATTCTAATTTAACGTCAACAAACAATTATGTCAAATGTTTTTTTAACAGCCCATGTATGTCTCATTGTTGAGCACGGGCCCCTCCATTTCTGGAGGAACGGACGTTAACCCACCACGCTTGTCCAATGCTCGACGACCAATTGGCTCAGTGGTGGGGTCCTCCGCCCGCGAATCAATGGTCGCGGGTTCGCTCCCTGCATCGGAATAAATATATTATGTATAGATTACAAATATTTATTTCGAGTCTGGTAACCCCGCCAATCCGTATGTCAAATGAATATTTACTAACAATTTAGTAAATGGAGAAAAATCAAGATTTTCATATATAGGTTGTGGGTAATCGTTGTATAACGCGTATGCTTAGCTTTTATTTAAAATATCTCTTCAAATAAATAGACAAATTTAGGGCACAAATGATGACCTAGTCGATTAAATGCACAAACCATTGTGCAATCCCGATCTATCCAGTTCACCTTGCGGCACCATAAGCATGAACATCCCACTTCTTATCGTGTTACAGTGAGAGTTGTCGACCCTGGGCATCATCCAAATATGGGTGCGATGGAAAACCTTAAATAATATTATTTCTTACTGTATTTAAATTTACGATTATTGACTAAGTAATAAATAATTAGTTGCCAACTGCTCTCATTCAATAATTGTTGGTATGTAATATTTAATTTACGGTTTCTTACGAGTTAATCATTTTTTATCACGGTTATTTTTACTAGGAATTGAGGCTAATTGACATTTTATGTATCATTCTTTAAAAAGGATAATAGTTGTATATTTAAATTGTCATCTTTCAGTATATATTTAATTTTATAAAATTAATAATTTATTAAAGGAAAATAAAAATATAAAAAAATCGGATATACACACTTAAATTAAGTTTTTCCGTATACTATCGTGATGAGGTGTCTGTGTATGTATAGTGTATGCACGTGCGTAAACGTGCGTGTGTATTTTGGGTAGTGTATAAACTTTAGGGATTTCTACGGCTATATTGATGAATGTCTACTGTCGAAGATACATGTAAAAACAAATCTTAACGTGTATATTTTTTTATCCAGCTGAATCCAGACGTGAACGCGTTTCAACGCAAGTTCGTGAATGAAGTGCGCCGATGTGACGAGATGGAACGCAAGTTGCGGTACATCGAAGCCGAGGTTCACAAGGATGGCGTTCACGTGCCCCAGGTTAAGGAACCTCCACGCGCCCCCAACCCTCGGGAAATCATCGACCTTGAGGTGAGCGAAATAGGTATAAGGTAAAAAAAATTGAACACAGTAGCATGACGCAAAATGTAAAGAGATTGCTAAGTATTGAAAAATAAGAAACTATTTTGTAACTGTGTGCCCAAAAGAATGTAAATAAACTGTAAAAACTATTGACAAATAAAAAACTT
Source organism: Baronia brevicornis (assembly GCA_031353405.1). Classification (NCBI taxonomy): domain Eukaryota; kingdom Metazoa; phylum Arthropoda; class Insecta; order Lepidoptera; family Papilionidae; genus Baronia; species Baronia brevicornis. Next base: position 218,854 of record JASFAT010000877.1, on the reverse strand, counting down.
ATAACTGAAATCTTGGATCCCATATAAATTATGTCTCACTCTTGAAATTATAACAGCTTAAAATCTAATTATACCACATTTGACCATCTTCCCTTCATCATATATTTTTATTACGATGAAGGGAATGGTTACAAAATATCGAATAAGCAAAATGAATAAAAAGCTAAGCTAAGCGGCCTAACAATATTATGATAATCATCGTTTAAATATAATGCCCCTAATTATTATTAATTCTAATTCCGAATAAAAATAATTGCCTTGAAGGTATAGAATTTATAAGTTAAATGAATTTCCAAAGAACCTATTTTTAAAGTTATTTGCAAACTAACTTTTCGACAAAAAATATTACAAAATTTTACATTAATTCTGTGCCTTAATGTGAAATTACAAGCTTACATAATAACCTCATACAACAAATACATATGAACTTTTCAAAACGAAAAAAAAGTCCAAAAGAATATAAATAGAGCAATGCAAATATTACTAACGACTGTATATTTTTATGATGTAGTTAAATTAAATTTACTTTAAAAATGGTTTAAAAATACTAATTGAGAAAAATCTTTACTATTGTACAAAGCAAAATATAAACATTAAATTAAAGAAAAGTCATCCACTTTACATTTTAGGCACATCTGGAGAAAACAGAGAATGAAATCCTGGAGCTATCGCATAACGCTGTCAACTTGAAACAGAATTACCTAGAACTTACAGAACTGAAACATGTACTGGAAAAAACCGAAGCGTTCTTCATTGCTCAGGAAGAAATCGGAATGGATTCACTTACCAAGTAAATATATTTTTCGTTGTATTAACTGTATTTTATACCTTATAAATAGGCCTATCCAAACGCGCGCCCTTAATCTGAACTTCAGCTACACTCAACCATTTTCTGCCAGCAACTTTTGTGGGTCCCAGATTAATAGAGCCACTCCAATTCCTCTTCTCTCCTCTATCATCAGACTATAGGAGCAAATAAGCCGCCAAGTACGAGAATTCCAGCGACGCCTGAATTTCTAGAGAGACCAATGTGCAACAGAGAACTGTCATTTTTTGTTATAATATTAATTTAATTTAGTTTCTTTAATTTAGTTAAGATTCATAAGTTTCAATCCCACCATCTGGATAAATCCAGTACGTTGGGGTTTAGAGAAACTTCTTTCCACGCACCACTATCGCAACACTATAACCGTCGAGTAGTTCTTCACCACCTTCCAACCTTCAAGGCTTGAATATAATACGTGTGCTTAGAGCCCTATCCAAACTTTTCCCCGTAAGAAACTAACCACCCATCTCTTATATTTGCATCAATAACGTGTCAGTGATTGATAATGCAGGTTTATATAATATGTAATGTAATAATAGCTTGAAGTGCAATATGTTTTGTATATTTGGATTTAAAACATTTGTAAACTTTTCTTCAGATCGTTGATTTCTGATGAAACTGGTCAGCAAGCCGCGACCCGTGGACGCCTTGGCTTCGTAGCAGGCGTGGTGCAACGAGAACGTGTCCCCGCCTTCGAGAGGATGCTGTGGCGTATCTCTCGCGGAAACGTCTTCCTACGTCGCGCCGAACTCGAGAAACCACTAGAGGACCCCACCTCAGTAAGATTTCTTAATTTTTATTTAGATTAAAGAACATATTTGATTTTCACACGTACGTATGTATGTGTGTGTTCAGGAAAGCCCAGCACTTCTCAGAAACAACGCAGGTAATAAATATATCGTTCTACCCTTGCACGGTTTGTGGTAGAAAATTACAACAAAATGGCAAGATGGTCAACTACCAACCAAATAATGGAATGGAACTTAAATCTTATGTCTCTTTGGACAACCATAAATGACAAACATTTGACAGAACAGTCCTAATTTTGAATTCCCTGTATCATGGATACCATAATAAAACACACGAATGATAAGAACAAATATCCCGACACAGAATAAATACCTATAGACCAGAAAAAATGTATCGACTTTTCGGCTCAAAATGCAAATAAATCGCCACTGCATCGTTGGATCGTCAAAATGTTGATATATTAACGTCAACTAACGCTCAACAGAGATCGAAAAAAATTTTGATAATTTGATTTTGTTGTCTATTGTGTGATTACTGGCAAAAAATATGGACATCGTATTTTTTCACGTGGTTATTGTACAAAGCGAGTAACGACTAAGTAACAGAAAATGTTAAAAAAATAATAATCTCCAATTCGTGTGCCAAGCGTAGAGATTACGGCAACACCACACCCTTACGTCGGAGATGTATATCCAACCTAATTTATAGCCTACTAAAACTTACAGCTAAGTGCCGCGCTTTTGGCAACCATGGGTACCAAATTTTCACGCCAAAAATAGAACTTATTTGAATCAAACTAGTTCCATTTTACTTGATATCTTTCATTTTTGACGATTTTAATCATCTGTAGTTGTTTTTTGTACGATTCGATTTTTTTTTTATAATTAAACGAAACGCACATATAGCTGCAATTAGTTGAAAAAATGTACTATTATAGCTGTATTGAGTATTGCTACTTCTTTATTTGCTTTTTCATTATCTAATACTATCTTATGTTTGTTACAGGGTAACGAGATCTACAAAACAGTATTCGTGGCATTCTTCCAAGGCGAACAGCTCAAATCACGTATCAAGAAGGTGTGCACGGGCTTCCACGCTTCGCTGTACCCATGTCCGCCTTCCAACGGCGAACGACAAGACATGTTAAAGGGCGTCCGCACCAGGCTTGAAGACCTCAACATGGTTTGTTCACATTTAAACTTACATAGGGGATTATTTATAACTATAATCAAGTGATAAATCATATCTAACTCCCTTTATACTGAGTCCTGCTCAAATCAAAGCCATGACTTTTTTAGTTTTAGTCATTAAACTATAATTGCACAACATTCATCAACCCATTCGACGTTTTAGTCATATCTTATATTTTTTTATTAATAGCTTCTATTTTTTTTAATATAGGTACTGAATCAAACACGTGACCATAGACAACGCGTGCTAGTCAGCGTGGCTAAAGAATTGGCCAGTTGGTCCATCATGGTGCGCAAGATGAAGGCCATCTATCACACGCTTAATCTTTTTAACATGGACGTTACTAAGAAGTGCCTTATTGGTGAATGCTGGGTGCCCACTGCTGACTTGCCCAACGTACAGAAAGCTTTGGCTGATGGTTCTGTAAGTCACTTATTTTTATGTAATTATATAAATACTAGCTGACCCGGCAAACGGTGTTTTGACATAAAATTTTCAAAAAAGATTGTCAAAAAAATAAAAAATTTGGGGAGGCCACCGCCTTGGGGTATAAAAATAGTTTAAGACCTGTTCTCAGACCTACCAAATATAAAAAGAAATCGGTCATGCCGTTTCGAAAGAGTTCGATAACAAACACTGTGACATGAGATTTTTATATATTAGGTAAATAAGCCAATTATACAATAGTTAATCATATAAGTCAAAATGTGTCTAAATCGGCCCGACTTGTGGTGGAAATGAGTGCATTAGGAAGAATATGTGTGGTAAATTTTTTATATTATTTACTTTTAATATCTCAGAACGCGTGTGGCAGCTCTATTCCTTCATTCCTGAACTGCATTGAGACAGACGAGGAGCCGCCGACATTCAACCGCACCAATCGCTTTACAAGGGGCTTCCAGAACCTCATAGATGCCTACGGTGTCGCCTCTTACAGGGAATGCAACCCAGGTGAGTTCTTGTTCACCATTATCAATGTTAATCTTTTATGTAATCTTACAAGGAAACCATGGAAGGAATGACGACCAAATGTCTCAGTGGTGGAACCCCCCGCCCACGGAGTCAATGGTCGCGGGTTCGATACCCACATCGGAATAAATATATGTATGGCCTACAGATATTTCCTCCGAATTTGGTAACCTCGCCAATCGGTAACATTGGATAAGCGTGGTGGGTTAATGTCCGTTCCTCTAGAAATGGGGAGGCCCATGCTTAGCGGTGGGACATATAAGGGCTATGAAAACAAAAACGAATATGAAACTCCACAGTTATCCTCTTTTTTATTACGTATCAATAGGTATAGATCAAACTTATAGACTCGCAGATAAGCATGAGAACGTTCGGTTATGTTTAAGAAAAAAAATAATAATACATGTGAAAAAAAATGTCACGAACTTCCACACTGAAGAAGCAAAGCTCACTTATTTAAAACCTTTGGTAACAGAATTATAAAGATTGTGTATTTATACGTTTAACCTTTGGTATATCTTACTTAGACTATTCTTAAGTAAATCTTTGTAGTATGGTTAACAAAAATAAGATTGCTTAAGAGAATTATTAAAGTCAAATATATTTAATTTGGACATATACTTACTTTGAATTATAATTATAATTAAACTATATATATTATAATTAAACTATTCATTATCATCATCATTGAAGGTGCTACACCTGCTGGTAAGTCTTAGCCTGGTGCAGAATATCCTTCCAGTTCGACATATTCCCAGCTTTCTCCCTACAATTTGTCACGCTGAGTTCTAAGATACCGTTCTACTCCATTTTGCCACCTGAGTTTTAGCCTGCCTCTGAAGAAGATTTCATAAGATGTGGTAGAGTTGCAGTATTTGTTAAGGTAGAGCAAAGGATTAAAGTATGTAGTTCATCCTGTGCTGTTGGTTTTTCTAATACTTTTTTTATAAATGAAATGTCACCAATTATTAATAACGTATCAATTTATTGATTACGATATCCGATCTTATCCTAACATTCTCCCTCCAATTTGTCACGCTGCCTGCTTTAGCTTAGCCTGTCTCAGTTTCATCCATTCTTTCCTCACGTCCTGCCCACCGTAAATATCCAATTAAATTATTACATTTATTAAGTTATTAAATTATTATTATCGTCACGCCTGTTTTCCGTAGGGGTAGGCAGAGACCACAGATCTTCATCTGCTATCTCGGCATACTTTTCTTGCTTCCTTAACACTCCTCATGCAGGCCCACCAATTAAGGGAACTCTTTCCTAAAAACTTCGGCAAATTGGTCAAGGTATGTTTTCCTTGATCTTCCCCTAACAAACCTTCCGTCCAATTGAATTATTATTTGAAGTTAATATTCTCAATTTTATTTCCAGCGCTATACACGATCATCACATTCCCCTTCTTGTTCGCGGTGATGTTTGGTGATTTGGGTCACGGTCTGATTATGGCGATGTTCGGTGCGTGGATGGTCATCAAAGAAGTTTCTCTCGCAGCAAAGAAATCGAACAACGAAATCTGGAACATTTTCTTCGCCGGTCGCTACATCATCTTGCTTATGGGCTGCTTCTCAATGTACACTGGACTGGTTTATAATGATATATTCTCGAAGTCTATGAACATATTCGGCTCCTCCTGGCACATACCCTACGATAACGAGACAATGGAACACAACGGAGCTCTTACGTTGGACCCGAAAGATTCCTACAGTGACGAGCCATACTTCATAGGTATCGACCCTATTTGGCAGGTAAATAAGTTGTGTTTTTTTCATGAAATAAGAAGACAAACGAACAGGCATGTCACCCGATGGAAAGCAATTAACGCCGCCCATAAACATCCGTAGTGCCATAGGCATTGCAGAAACGTTTCCGGCCTTTAAAAAAAGAGTAGGCTTGTTATTTGAAGGTTTCAATATCGTATCGGTTCAGAAACACCGCCGAAGTGTAGCTGATTCCACAGGGTAGTGGTGCGTAGAAAGAAGTTAAGTTCTATTATATTTTTAAATAAACTCTCATCTGAAAAACGAGGGAAGAGTAGATATGTTTATGAATAACTAATTTAATACACGATAAATTCGTGTAAAATTAAAAATTACATGCACCGTTTTAAAGAAGATTTAATAAGATTTGATGTGGTAGCAATGTAGTATTTGTTAAGGTATAGCAAAGGATTAAAGTATCTAGTTCATCCTGTGCTGTTTGTTTTTCTAATACTTTATTTTATAAATGAAATGTATCATTAATTACTAATCAATTTATCATAAAATCTTATAACCTATGAAACATTCAATCAGATGCTTTTCTTCTAAAACTTTGTTATCTACAGTTGCCTTTAAAAATATAACTTTAACTTATATAACATTTTTTATTGCAGACGGCCGACAACAAGATTATTTTCTTGAACTCCTACAAAATGAAACTGTCCATCATTTTCGGCGTTGTGCACATGATCTTCGGTGTCTGCATGAGTGTCGTCAACTATAAGTAAGTAATGAACGATTAAATTTTTGTCTTTTATCTGTGCCCTATATTCATAGGAGAATGTTGCATATTCATACGAAATATTTTGTGTAATCCCAACAGTTTCTTCAAGCGTCGCTACTCCATAATTCTGGAGTTCATTCCACAAGTGGTGTTCCTTTGTCTGCTGTTCTTGTACATGGTTTTCATGATGTTCTACAAGTGGGTCGCCTACAGCACTATGTCTGAAGGTCAGAAAAAAGTTACAAAAATCATCTTTTTTTTTTAAGAATATATTAAGATAATTTTTGTTAAGCATTCTAAGGTAATATAACGTTTGTACGTTTGTACTTGTCTTTTTTAAAAAGAAAAGTAAGAATAAATGTATAAATTAATAAAAAAACGGTGCTTATATGTCAAATATTTGGAAGAGATTTTTATGGCGTTGACTACTATTTAGATAATTATTTCCCAAAATTTTTAAACAAAAACAATGTTCCAACTAAGCTTTTCCCTTTTAGTACCATCGTTTTTTACTCATATATACTTAAAAATGCCAAAGAAATCTTTTGTTTTTGATGTCATCTACCCTTGTCCTCCTTGTAATGCCTATTTCAAAAATCATCGTATCAGCCAAATAATTGTTATTGTCACTATCACTCAAAATTAGCGATGCGTGCGAGCGACCTGCCCTACCGCGTGCTAAACAGCAACTGATTTTGACTCGATTAATGATTGTGCTAGGAAAATATGGTTCACGACAAAATTCTAATGATAGAAACCAACAATTAAGATAGTAAGCGCTATCCTTACTAATCAAGCTATTGCTCTCTGAATGCTTATAAAATTTCATTGATGAGAACAGTAAAATGCTAAGCATTTCTTCCTGGCGCATGCATACGCTACGAAACCCAGCCAATGGAACACAACGGACCTCTTACGTTGGACCCGAAAGATTCCAAAATCATCGAGCCATACTTCATTGGTATCGACTCTATTTGGCAGATGAACAACTTTTGTTTATGTGATGCATTCGTTTTATATTTTCAAATAAACTGTCATCTGAAAACACGAGGAACGAGTAGACATGTTGTTGAATAACTAATTCAGTATACGATAAGATAAAAAATTAAAAATTACATGCACCGTATGACGAGTTTTAAAGGCAGAAGATTTAATAATTAGATGAGATGGAGATGCAGTAAGAGTAGAATGCTAAGCGTTTCTTTTGTTTCGTTGCTGAGGAGAGTGATGAGTGTGGAAGAAGAAAGCAAAGTATGCCGAGACCGTAGCAGATGGAGAACTGTGTTCTCTGCCTACCCCTATGGGAAACAGGCGTAACGCAAATGCATACAAATGCATACAATAGTTGGCTCAATAATTTTGGTGCGTTCGATTATGATTATGACATGTTTTAAAAAGCATTATAATTTTAAGGTACTTAGTTTAATCTCAACTCTATATATAGATCATAGTTTCCCAACTCACAACATAAGTAATTTAAGAGTACTTTCTTAATCGAACCATTTTTCGCGGATTTATGCGAAGGTGATTATGAATCAGATAGAACTTATGTTTTCTGAAAATCTATGTAGTAGAGTAAAATTTGGAGACTTGTTTACCAGTTTAGGAACCAGGCGTAACGATATATATGTGTTTCTTCTGTTACACCAGACCAAGCATACACACAAGGGTGTGCACCATCAGTACTGATCCTCTTTATCAACATGATGCTGTTCTCGAGCAACGAACCGGAGCCCGGCTGCAAGGAGTTCATGTTCGAAGGGCAGGGGCAAGTGCAACGCGTGTTTGTGCTGGTTGCCCTGTGTTGCATCCCCGTCATGCTGCTCGGCAAACCACTGTACCTACTCTCGGCCAGCAAGAAGGAGAAACACACAAAGGTAAGTGATATGTGTGGGTAGCATAACTGTATTTTATTATGAGATAGGAGGGCAAACGAGCAAGCGTGTCGTTTAATAAAAAGCAATCAACGCCGTCCATAGACATCGGTTACACCGCAGGAGTCACGGACGCGTAGGTTTGTTTTTTTGAAGGTGTCAATGTTCGTTTCGGAAATAATACCGAAGGTAGCCGGTGGTGTGTGGAAAGAAGTTTCGGGAGAAACGCACCGTACTGGATCGCCACTCATCCAGCTGGTGGGTGAGATGATATATGGGTGTTTTTGCGGCTGGAATTTAATCCGATGCCTTCTGTTTCGTCTATATCATCTGCCACCATTATAAGTTTAGAAATATGATCTGTAAAGTGCTTTTTCCCACCGCAGTCACTATGACACGACCACATGATTGGAACTGAATTTTTATTAATTGTATGAAACACCCACATATTGTTATGCTACCCACATATAAATATACTCCAGTAAGTTTTATATTAACTAACACATCCACCTACGACCGGCGGCTATATCGTTTATACAGTGAATGGTGATGAGTTAAATTTCCGCATCGTGATCATCATCATCATCGCCAGCAGCCTGCATATACGAACCATATACCAATACCAAACGGTTAGATTCTTTAGAATTTAGTATTAGTTAGTCTATCGACTGGGTTGGTGATCGACCTCTTTACCGTTGCTCTGAAGAAGTCTCCTCCATAGGCGAGTGCACTGACTCAATACGAGTCTTGGCCTCTACCAACAAGAATCGTCACTTGGACCGATTTGGCGCCACTGTCGGCCAGTCCTCGACTTAGAGCTCCTTCAAGTCTGTCTCCACGGCATCACTCGAGGGGTATCTAGAATGACCAACCGGGCGACGGCTCTCAGGCCGCCCCAGGTAGTTTCACGGCTCAATTCTCTCATCTGCGCATAGTGTGGCCCAGCCAGCGGAATCGTATTTTGATCTCACCTATAGCCACTGAATCTCCATTCTCTTAGTTCTTCAGGACTCTCCAAGATCCGTTTTCCCTCCTCACTGGTTCCAGTATTTTTCTGAGGATCTTGCGCTCAGTGACCAGGAGTTTAGTGTCTTCTTTTTAGATTAGCGTTCAGGTATCGCAGTCGTACATAAGTTTCGGCCTTATGGCCGTTTTGTATATGGTAATCTTCATGCGTTTGCTCAGAAGTCTGGAAACTAACTCTTTGTGGAACGCCGCACTACAAACTCTACATATGTTATTAAAAGAAGAAAACGTTGCCAATCTCTAAATGTATGTGAATTCGATTACAGGTATAAACTTGCATAAATAGTTTTTTATCGGATAGTAAGGCAAATTAGTTTTAGATTTTCTAGCATAATTCTTGTTTTCTAGCCGGAACAATCAAACGGCAGCGTCAACCAAGGTATCGAGATGCAAGAACAGACCGACATCAGCGAGCACCCACAGCAGGCTCCTAAGGCGGCAGCACACGATCACGAAGACGAGCCGTTCAGTGAGATCATGATCCACCAGGCCATCCACACCATCGAATACGTGCTCAGCACTATCTCGCACACAGCTTCCTACCTCCGACTGTGGGCTTTGTCTCTTGCTCACGCAGGTAATTACTTCGTTTATTTCTGTTGTTTGCATGATCATTTAAATTAATCCTATTTAAACAATAAACGACGACAAATTGACTCAGCGGGGCCTCTCCACCTACGGAGTCAATGGACGCGGGTTCGATCCCCGTATCGGAATAAATGGCCTACAGATACATATTTGGAATATGATATGTTCGCGTAAAAGGAGTGGAGGTGGTCTACATGATCGTTTTTATGTAGGTATACAAGTTTCAAGATGTCTATATTTCGATTTGTCGAGTGTTTGCGTGAAAGAATTTCGAATTACCGCGTGTACCAAAACCATTATATTATTTGATTTAACGAGAGTTTTGCTAGGGATCCAACAATTAGTGCAAATTGTAGAGGTTTGAATTATCAAGAGTCGACTGTTTTATATTTTTGTAGCGAAGTTTCCTCATCAAGAAAATTGTAATAAATTACTCGAAGAAGCTAGAAAATATTATTCTTAAAAAGTTAAAATCAATTACATCGGAAATTTGAAACGCCACTAGTTTGAAAGCCTACGATCACAAGATTAACGCTATTTATTTAATTATTCATTCAGAATTGTCCGAGGTGCTGTGGAACATGGTGCTGACGTTCGGCCTGAAGGACGAGAGTTACATCGGAGCTATCAAACTATACGTCGCGTTCTGTTTCTGGGCGCTGTTCACACTCGCCATACTCGTCATGATGGAAGGCCTTTCCGCTTTCCTACACACATTGCGTTTGCACTGGTAATTATTTCTTACTAGCTGCCCGCCCCGACTGGTGTACCTAATGAAAAAATGAGACACAATCCATAGTTTTTTTATTACGATAAACCTTGTAAGAGGTAGTATCTTAACTGTGAAGTGATGCAACAGGAGTCTGGCTTAATAATCCTTTTCTATACCAAGTGGACCTATTATATATACAACTGATGAATGGCGAGAGAAGAGCGCGGGGTACGGAGGACGCAGTTGTGCCTGCACGTGTGCAGCAACAAAACGCGTTTCACGAATGCGGAGAATCAAAGCGCATTCCACGAATGCGGCGTAACAAAGCGCATTCTGCAAGTGCGTAGTAACAAAGCTTGTTCCGCGAATTTGTTCTTGAAGTGTATATTCTGTAGTAAGCAGCTACAACCTCTTCGATAAAAACGAAAACACACGAAACCTCAGAGGAAAGAAAAGCACGGAAACAAAGTTTTGCTTTTGTTATACAAAAGAAACGGTGATTGAATATGAATGAATGTCAGTCTATCACTAGTGATATTTATTTTGTTAGTCATAGCTTCTTTTGTTAATCAAAGTAATGGCGCCATCTATTAATTATATTGCGATTTAAAATAGACGGAAAAAAGAAAAGTGGTATTATTTTTTATACGTACAACTTTTTGAAAATTATCTTTTATACAAACCTTGTCCAGATAATAACAAACACTTAAAAAAAGAATTATCTAATTTGGTGCAGTCGTTCTGAAGTTATGCGCGTACATACCTTTCGGTGATTCATTTTTATTTATATAGATAGATAGATAGAGATATATGATGATTAATTGTCCGTTACTACAGATTCTAATTCCAAGCTCTAAGCAATTTTAATGGACCAAAAAATTCTGCTTCCGTGACAAAAATATATAACTTGTGGAATGATTTCAGAATAACTGAGACTCAAAATCTGCCTCCTCTTGTAATTATAATCTGCTATATTTCCTAAAACTATTGTAATTATTATCTTTTTCTAAATATATGTGGCGCCATGGAAACATTATAGTGTTTTCTCTATAGCCTACAGTATGTTTATAGTAGAAATGACAGCGAAAACGCTCTGCATCTAGCTCACGGTCTTATAGATAGGTCTTGCAACAAAGCCTAATTCCAATGGTGAGAGATTACTACGATCGTGTGATAACTTTTGTTTCGCGTCAACGTTGCTGTACGTCGTTGCTATCGATGGATGCATCGCATGCCGATTGAGTGACAAGCGACTGTAAGCGGCTTGTTCGATTGGTTTATTATATTCGTTTAATTATAATTGGTTATATCGACAGGTACAAAAAAGACAGAATGCTATTGTCTTCGTTGCACAGCACACCCATCTATCGTCATACCTCTAACTGACGCGGCCGTAATTTGAAAAGAATAGTGCAACCGACTTATACCGACGTACTCCCATTACTGTTGTTGCAAGACCTGTGTATAAGACAGTGATTTTAGCTTATTATCACTTTTTGACATATTATTTAAGAGTAAATGCAATTATTTTTTTATTATGCTAAGTAATTATTTGATATTTCCAGGGTTGAATTCATGAGCAAATTCTACGCTGGTCTGGGCTACATCTTCCAGCCGTTCTGCTTCAAGACAATCCTCGAACAAGAAGATGACGAATAAATAAGTTTACGCAGTGTGTAAACAGATCAAATATAAACAGCTAGTGTAGTGTAATAACGTATTATTATTGTATATGCTTTGTGAAGATAATGAATCACAAGAAATAATAGAACGAACAATATATTTGTGCAACTTTACAATGTCGTCTTATTTTACACAAAAAATATCTGAAAAATTATTTATACACCACTTTTTTAATTACCATGAAAGTTAACTGTGAACAAAATAAAATATAATAAATGTGCAATCAGATCTTCTCAATGATATAAACTCCTTTGCATAAAAATGGGCACCTTACAATCCTTGGCTTTCAATGAATAATATTAATATTTTTAGTATGTCATTAGCTTAGATGACTAGAAATTACGTTAGAATTTTGAATTTTTTAACACTTAAATCCATAAATCGATGTTTTAGTCAATGTAAACAGAAATCCGTATCAAAATGGACATTTCTTTTTGTGAGCCATTTTCAATGAATACTATCTCGGTACAATAGTTGGAAGTTACGCCCGTTCAAAACATAACAGATCCTCTACTATAAGAGGTAATTTCTTCAAAACAAACGTCAGCATGGCATTCCCCTGGTCTTCGTAACACTCCCGACGTCGGTCCTCACCACGCAGACAATTTCTAGCGATCCCCAATCGAGCAATCCGGTGCTCAAGGGTATATCAGCCACTAGAACCTGCTCCTCACAGACCATTGGCGAGGCTAGACACGGAATCAGATGATGCTTTAGCGTCAGGACATTTCCTAGATGGTGATCCGCTCATTAATGCCCCGGACTATATAGTTTGAGTCGATAAACTTTGTAACGATCGGCAACTTACTCAAAATTGTTACTAGATTTCTGGAAAAGACGGTATCAATAATTTACTTAACCAAGTATTTGTCTCGGTATAAATGAACTTACCAGAACCTCAGAACCAGGATTTACTTTAACCTCTTAACCTACAACTACGGGCATATTCCGTAGTAGATAATCGAACCAAACGTAAATAAATATTACGGGCATAGCCTGTAGTACGATGATCGGTCCAAAAGTGAATATTACGGGCATATCCCTTAATACGGTGGTCGAGCCAAAAGTGAATATTAAAGATGAAGAATGAAAGAGTTAATAAGGGACAAACTTAAATTTGTCCTTTAAAGATATTGTCAAATAGTTTTTATATATTTATGTCGATGTCAAGGTTTCTTCTTTTTTTACTTTTCAATCAATATGTAATGTCTCAAATAATTATAATGTTATGTCACGGAAAAATATATGGTAATTTTTTCTCGGAAATATAATTGTAAATTTTGGTCTTCCGAACAGCATGGAATAAATTAATATTCACCGTTGACCAAATCTTCCAATGGGTACCGTATCATGGATTTTCACAAGAAGTAACCGCGGCCGCAGAGATAGGAAAACATTTTTATATCATTAAAATGATTTAATGTAAAGGATTTCTTTAATAAAAAAAGAAATCCATCTATTTCACTTTTATTGTTTTAAATACAAGTTTTAAAAATAGAAAAGCATTACTTATCTTTACGCTTTTAACTAAAAGACATTATTTATATTATGAAATGTTTAATTCAGCCATAAATTTATTTTATTTAATTTACCAGATTGTTAAAAAAACTGGCAACATTATAACGGCACTGAACGGGATATTGCTTCATTTAATTTTAACAAATTATTTCTTACCCACTTAAGCGCTTCATACTAAACTTAAAAAAATCCTCTTTTTATGTGAGATATTTTTAATTATTAAGAATTCTTAGAAATTATAGAAATAGAGAAAAAATTGAAACATGGATCATTGGCAACCGTGGTTGCCAGAATTCTAAGTTGGGCCAAAACTTTGGCAACCATGGTTGCCAAAAAGCATTGAGCGGTTAAGTACGTATAAAAAATATTATTTGAATATAATTTATAAACTCACAGTGTTAACGTTCACTGCTATGCTAAATAATAGAAACTAGTTTCTTCTTCAAGGTTAATTGCTGGTTTGCATTCATGTAAATTATTATGGTGGTTTGCTATCAAATTTCTTACAGCTGACGGGGGTTAATAACTAACTTCTCACCAAAGTAACCTCTCGCAATGGACGGTTACTAATCGTGTAACAGTGGCGTTCAGCCCATATTGGTTTAATTAATAAAAATCTTTAACTAAATACTACTTACATACTTTGACTAAAAGAAAAAGTGTTATAATGCTTCACTTATTTACACAAAGTACTTTTTTGACATAAAAATAATATATAGATAATGTTCAAGATAGTGAATAGAATTTTTTTTGAAATTTTTTATTTTAAAAACTTTTGGTTTAAATGATAATTTGTATCATAAAAATAAAGGTCGTTCAACACAACTCAACATATGACATAAAAGAATCAATGACCTCTTTAAAACTAAATGAATCGATGAACTATTTATAGTTAAAGGGATTAAAGACCTCTTAAAACGAACACGGTTCATTGACACGCCAACGTAACACAGAGTGTCCACACGTTTGTAGTTGTATGGAACAGTGTTACTATTTTATTATATTTATATATATTTTATTATATTTATATATATATTTTATTATATTATAAATACATATAATATCATATTATGTGAAATAAAACATTGCCTTTGGGATAAACTACAAGCGGGTATTTTTTATACTAAAACAAGAACATCTGTATTATTTAGATGCCGTTGAATACAAATCAGTAATTCCCCTACTTTTTAATTAATACAAAAAAATATTTTACAAGAACAGAGTCATCCTAGATATCAAATGCGCAGGCCATTTGGTATTGTAATCTAGCTTCTCAAATTGGCTTTAGCCTTTTCAAAAATCTCTTTTTTAATTTTTGGATAATCGGGCTGCATTTTCAGTATATGTCGGCACACAACAATGCATTCCGGGTACTTTTTGAGTTTCAGATGTGCGTGTGCTAGCTTGTAGCCGATTGCAAGTTCCGCCTTCCCGGTATGAATCCACGCGTTGTCGTAATTGTGAGCAGCGCTTTTGTAATTCTGCTCCTTTTCTGCTAAGTACCCTAAAACCAGTAATTTTTTTAATTTATTTAAACTTTTGCGACTGGCGTCTTTCCCGCTCGCCCATTATGGAACAGGGCGGATCGCCCAATATGGAGCGGCCACCAACCAGTTCCCCTGGTTGCTCCATGAGCTCGTCGTCGTGATGGAGTCCGGCGTCGACTTTAGCACGGCGGTGTATAACGTATTTGGCTCTACTCTGCTCACTGGGTATGAAGATGAGGGGTTGGCCAGATACACGAGATCTAAAAACCGCTGGAAACAGCGGTACAAAGACTGGGAGGCGGTCGCCTCCCTTGCATATCCAACCGGGGACATCGACCAAGGAAAACATACCTTGACCAAATTGCCGAAGTTTTTAGGAAAGGCCAGGTGGCTAAGAGTACTATTGAGCGAGCATGCATGAGGAGAGGGATGGGTGTCGAAGAAGCAAGGAAAGTGTGCCGAAATCGTAGCAGATGGAGAATTGTGGTCTCTGCTTACCGCTATGGGAAACAGGTGTGACGATACGTGTATGTATGTATGTATGTATGTAAATATAACATTTACATTAAATTGAAACAAAATCTAAAATACCCAAATATTGATAAGCTGTTGAGCAGGAGTTGTTATGATTCAAGATCTTTGTGAGCAACTCTTTTGCTGCATCCAGTCTCCCGGAACCTATCTGTCCTTCAGCAACTTCCAGCCAACACCTGTAATTTACACATATTTACACAACAAACACTTATTAACAGATGTGTGGTCTGTATGTAGTTCTTAACCCTTTCGCTCCGACGGGCGTATATACGCCTTCGAAGAATGACCATTAATATACGAAGAGCGTATATATACGCTCTGAAAAAGTGGGTGCGCGCGCGGGTAGGAAAAGCGTACACATACGTTCATAGCATACTTTACATGAGATACGTTTGTTAATCTAGTATATGGCAACGCTGCATGCCTTGAACAATTGATTATCATGAATTGGGCAAGCGTGGTGGGTTATTGTCCGTTCCTCCAGAAATAGAGACGCCCGTGCTCAGCACTGGGACATATAAGAGCTGCAGAAAAAAAAATACCAAAGTTGATTATTAATGTTATATTCGGCTTTAAAAACTTTAGTTTTTTGTATTAAAAAATAATATATGAACATTGTAATAAAATATTTAAAAAATAAATTATGATTATAAATTTTTATATTTTAGGAAGCGAGATGATATTACCGAATATAATAAATATCATTGTAAAATTTAGAGAACAAGGAATGCCTTGTAATTACTTAGTTGCATACCGTATTTCGGTGTCAACTACTCAGTAATAGCGCTCCGTAGCTTAACCCTTAAGCAATATTTTTATTAAAACATCAAAGGTCTAATTGTATTTCGCAACCACAATATCGCATAATTTAATTTCACAAACCTTTCTAATCCATCTGCCTTTTCTGGAGTCCAAGGTATAGAAGAAATGGTCCGTTTCAAAACGTTCTTGGCCCGAGTAGGTTGCTTTATGATGTTATATCTGCACAAGATATTACAAAATAAATTCGTCGTCGTAATCAATAGCCTACAGTTTGTTAACTCGAAAAATATGTCTATAACTGGTACTATCTAAATATGTACATTCTAAATAATGAATTCGTAGACTTTATATGTTTATATTACCCAAAGCTGTAGCCAGGAATTCACATCGTGTTGTAGGCCAGAGACAATAAATAACAACTTTATTTTAAAATAAGCGTAATTTTTACATACTATAAACACAAATTTAACTAAATATTAATTAAAATGAAAAAAGTGTTATATAGACAGTCGAAAATATTTAAATATGTTAACCTACCATTTTATGCTAAGGCATTCGGGGGGAGGGGGATTAAATCGCCCGCCGACGGCTTTTTACTCTAGATACTGAGAATTAGTGGCTTACGTTCATGTAATTGTAGATGATCGAATTGTAAGCAGACGAATAACAATAGAATTACTTCGTTATTACAGTTCCCGTGGCACATAAACCTTAAAAAAAATAACTCTAATACGAAATATAATGTCCCTGTGAGCATTTTAGCATTTCTGCTTCAAAATGTAAAAATGTTTAAAAAGTATTTTTGACATTTTTTCTTACAATTTAATAAAAAGCCTAACTTACGCATTAGCGATGGCTAAGATAAGGTACGGATCGTCTTGATAGTTTTCTTCTGTAGCGAGAGGCAATATGTCCTGCAAAACTCGTTCGGCTTGAGATTTCTGCTTTGTGGCCAACTGTAGCAATGCTTGGAGCGACTTTTTATTTACAGGGTCTACTTCTACCAGGAGTTTTTCCGCTGTTTTCAGCGCTAATAATTTTGTATCGCTGAAATTTGATTGAATAAATATAAGACGAGTCAGGCATTACTTTGCGGAAATCTATTACTATTTGGGCAGTCAGAATTTTTACTTGGCTAAGATCAGTGGCTTGCACAAGCAAACAAAAACAGAAAAATAATAATTGTTACTGGATGAAGAGGATTTCCAGGAAACTTAAACTAAATCTTACTGAAAACGGTCGTCAGTAACTTTCCACTGCCCAACTACTATCACCAACACCAAGTACACACCACCACTCTTCTACAATATGCACTAACTGTTCACATATGAATATATATAGAGTATAAAACATTTGTCAAAGTAGTGTTACTATCGACGTTCACATATATTTCGATATCACTTGATATGCACTCTCTAAAAATTAATAAAAAAATTGTTTTTCTCTTCAAAGAAATAGAACATATGATAAAGACAACAAAGATATGATAGAGGAGTTAAGGATATATTAGAGTTATTAAGCTACATACATGTACATAAAACACTGTTGTATTTGAAGTAGATAAACGTAAATATCTGTATTTCGGTTAATATACTCTTACAAAGTGAAACACAAAAAATATCCTTACATCTGCCAGTAGATGGCGCCACAATAGATATAAAAATAGTCTTGTATATTGCATAAAATAATTAAATAATGATATTTATTCTAATACGCCGAAGAAGAACGTACGAGTCGTCGGCATGTGCGTCGGGCGAGTGCTGCGACAGACACAGCAGCACCATGCGCTGCGCTGCGCTGCGGCCCCACTGCGCCGAGCGCCGCGCTGCGTTCAACTGTCGTAGTGCTGCATTGACTTTGCCCGAGTGCAGCGACCACAGGCCTTCACAGTACTTGTACCCTGTAACAGCCGACGTATACAGACATCATCATCATCAATAAAGCCGTAATAGTCCACTGCTAGATATTGCATACTTGCTTCCACAGTAGATATAGAACGGGCGCGCTGCGGGTATACGATGGGATACGAAAAACTTGATTTAAGTTTGTGTATAGCGTTTCTTATATAATAATCTAAAAAAAATAATGTAACGTATAATAAATAAATGTCAGTGAGTCAGTCAATTGTAATGCAGCTTTATATAATATTTATATATTGTATATTAAAAACTATAAAAATACGCTTCATACCTGGATCATCTTCATTCTCCAAGTTATTTTTAGCGAGTTCCAAAGCCTGCTCTACTTCGTTAAGTTTACCACGTCGCCACTGCACCTCAATTAACTGCGCTAAAGCCTCCCAGCTTGTTGGCTTCACTGCCAAAATCTGGTTCAGGTGACGCTGTGCTGTTTCTAAGTCCACCTATGTAATATTAGAGGCTTTCGTTGAATGGCTGCACATATGTAACTATATGTATGCACTTTCTAGTGTCGATTTAGCTTTTACTTTATCTCGCCGCCTAATTGGGTAGCGGTGACGATCTACCGCGGACGGAGTCTATAGTCTTATAGGTTTTTATTTCGAGGTTGAGACCCTTTTTTATTTCATTTTCATATATATATAAATAAAATAAACAACCTTACGAAAAGCCAAATCTGCCATCATAACCGCTGCGGCCTCATTATTGGGTTCTGTATTTAGGAGGATGGTGCAAGTCTGCTCACATTTCTCGGGATTATTCATCTGTTCAAGTTGAGAATAAACATAAATAATTTTAAAAAGGATAAATAATTTTTTTTATCAGATATTAAATTACAGTAAACCTTCCTATAACGCAGTACATTGATTTCACGTTATAGATAAACGCGTTATTCTCATATAACGCGTTTATCACTGTATGTATAATCAATGTTCCTAAAACTCAAAAACTAGGAACAAAAACTTAATAAAATAATTTAATTTAATAAGAACAAGATGTGCAAACGTAACAAAGTTGATGTCATGTAAAATGTAAAATCCCCGCGTTATACGAGGGAAACCACGTATTTTACGAGAGACATGAAATCGCGTTATAAAATTATCGTATTATATCCTATAACTTACTGTAGTCGGTTTCGAATTTGTAACTTACCTGTGCATACAATTTAGCTAAAGACAACAAAATGTTTGAATCTCTTGGTGTGTACACCAAAGCTTCTGCATACATATTCGCTGCAACTGCAGGCTCTTTCATAGATTTAGCCTTAGCTAGTAAACAAATAATTTGTGATAATTGTTGTTTTTCTTCCTGGACATCTCCTCTAGAATCTATTTCAACCCTCTTTACAATAGACGTTTGCAATTCTTTAGCTTCAATGAGGATTAAATTTATGTTTCCATCAGTTGGGTTTTTTAATTCTTTAGCCTTTGCTTGAAGTAAAAGAAGTCGCATACGCCTTTTCAATGTCGTTATGTCTTTCTCTTTATTGTGCAACTGATTCAGATCCATCAATATCGTGGAATCCACCTTATCATATTGTTTCAACTGTAAAATATTACATAATAACATTTGTTTTATCAAAGTGTTGTATATATATAAGCAATACTCTTTGAATACTAACTTTAATCAGTAGTTCAAGATATTCGAACTTTATTTCATCATCATTTAACAGCTTAATTGCGCTTTCGTAGTGTTCTACCGCTTTTTCATATTCATGCATTTTAATCAGAGCTACTGCAAGTTTTTTTACTAGCTGAACATCTTTGGGGTTTCCTTTTAATGCTATTTCATAAGATTCCACTGCTTGTGTGGGTTCTAAAAAACATATGTTTACATATTTATAATATACAAAAAGAAAATACGTGAGTAATTACTATACAGGAATTAGAAGAGAAACTATAAAATAAAAACATGAATGAATTTTCACTTTCGTTCTATACTATTTTTTTTTTCGCAGCCCATGTATGTCCCACTGCTAAGCACGGGCGTCCCCATTTCTGGAGGAACGGACGTTAACCCACCACGCTTGTCCCATTCCGATTGGCGGGGTTACCAAACTCGTAATAAATACTATTCTATATTATGCTAAAAGTTAAATAATTCTTGACCTTATAACTTTATGTCTAAACCGAATCATTTATATACGTTAAAATTAAAATATAGAAGATGCACTATGCACATCCACTCACCATTAATAGACATATATGCATCACCCATCATAGTGTGGGCATCGGCCATTGGATGATTATTTACAATCTCTTTAAAACAAGCAGTAAACTTAGCTCTATCTTTCTTTTCTTTCAAATAGATATGCGCCATTTTGCTGTGCGCTTGAAAATAATAAGGTTGTCCTGGCTTAACCTCATTTAAGATATCAATCGCATTATTCACGTCATCTTTTCTTAAAGCTAAATCAGCTCGAGCGATTAATAATCTACCTTCTTCTGAGGTGTAAGCTAATTCTTGTATTGCTTCCTGAAAATAATTTTTAAATAAAACTATATTCAAAAAAATCCTATAGGTCAAGGGGCATCCCATACTCTGTTTGCCAAGGTCTCCATTCTAGCACTTGTCTACTTCAGGCGTTGTCAGTCTCCGACAAATGTGATTAGCTTATGTCACTTATCTATAAAAGCTATGTGACTTTAGTGTTTTGGTCAATCATGGTTTAGAACCTTCCGAAATTACAAACTGCTACTTACTTGCATACTTTTCCCAACTTCAGCAAATTGTCCCAATGTTGTTTGTACTTCGATAATTTGCAAATATAATGACGCTTTGTCAATTATATTGAAGTCTGATTCGTACATTCTACTAAGACTGCTAGGAGCGTTTTTATTCATAAGTATTTGTAGACTAGTGGTAAAACTTGAAAGAGCATCTTCTAGTTGATTCATATTTTTTAAAATAATGCCATTAAGGAAATGATACATAGCACTGTCTCTTACTTTAAAATTATAACTCAAACACATCTCAAGACACTGCGCTGCCTTCGTAAAGGCTTGTTGCTGGACATATATTTGCGCTAGCAGTACTTGACTTCCAACATGTGTATTATCCAAATCACCAATTTGTTTTGCCAACTTTTGTGAATCTTGAGCATATCCGAACAAGAATTTCAATTTAGCTAGTTCATATAATGCAGGGAGCAAGCCAGAACATGCTTCACATATGGTGTTTAACAATTTAAAGCAATTGGTAACTAATATATCAGATCCTTCTTGAGAATATAACAGATAGCTTATTATTACATAAGGTTTTTTAGGTAAATGTTTTTTATACTCTTTGTACACTTGGAGCAGAAAATCTGGATCAAGATTTTTCACAAACTCTAAGCTAAATGGATGATGTTCTGCAATACATATTTGCGTAGTTTTAGCCTCATTAAGAAATGATACTGATTTAGAATTTTTACTGTTCAACTGTGCAGACACAAGATATAATATTGGGAACTTAGCACTTCCTTGCATTTCAAACAATAATTCCACTTGTTGTGCAACCTGGTCAGTAGGACCATTTTCAAACATTTGGCAAAGAGTTAAACCACAAAGAGCTGTGATAGAGTTACTATCTATTTTACTAGCTGCTTTAAAAAAATTGAGTGCATCCTTAAACTTCCCTTGCAGAATGCACTGATAACCTACTTCACTCAAATAATGCACATTGTTTGGATACATTTCTGAAGCATACTTAGCAAATCTGTACACTTGGGATAGAACAGCACTTGATCTGCCACAGATTCTAGAAAATGTTTGAGCTGTGTTGTAAAATAAATATGCGTTATGTGTCTCCTCATTTTCTAACACATTATAGAATCTATTAAGTTGATCAACTGTTTCAATGTAATCAGAGTTTTTGCAAAGAGCTATAAATATTCTGATCTTAAGAGCCTCTATATTATCACATTCTAGATTAAATATTCTATCCATTATGTCACACACAGGTTCCCACTTTTGCATAGCAAATTCATTTCGCAACTTTTCAATGAGGGGTACTGCTTGTCCGGGATTACTTACAATAAGTTTGTCTAATAGCAAACTTGAAGCATCATAATCTTTAGCAAAATATTTAAATTTAGCCAGACCTAGCAATGCTTGAATATTTCTGTTATCTTTGTTTAAAACTAATTCAAAGCAGTCTAATACAGATTTATCAATTGTACCAAAATTCATATACATGTCATTCCAAGCTTTCAAAACTATAGATTCCACATTGTTTGAATCTTTTCGCAATGATTTATTAATAATGTCAGAGGCTTTTTCATGTTTTTCAGCATAAAACAAAAAGAGTCCAGCATAGTAAAAAGATATGGAATTTGCTAGTTTCTTTTCTTCCTTTAATTTTGACTCTAAAATAAACAAATCTTCCTGTTCTGGTGTATTTATCAGTTTATGACCATATATAATGGCCATTATCACTGCTAATTGTACATGTTTATCTGACTGTAGTGGAGTTAGTTCAATAATTCCTTTTTGAACTTGACCTTCCAAAATGGTAGCTAGACCATGATAAAACATAAACTCACTGGTATCATTGTACTGTGATAATGCATGTTTAGCAATTTTTTTCACTTTTCCATAGCATTTTTCTCTTAAATAATAATGTATGTTACATTGATGCCATACAAGTTCCATTTTGAAATTGCTCTATTCTAATTGTAGGATCACATTTACACCCTTATAGCTGTTTAGATTGTCATTGTAATATTTAGCAAGAAAGTGACATTTGCATGTTACATCCAATTTGTTTTCTAATGCATAATCAAATGCATACTGTGGACAATAAAATTAATTTTTAGATTATTGATTTGATTTTTATTATTAATAGAAATGTAATTAATGAGGATATATAGAATCAGATCTGGCTTGAAATACCAAAAATATCAAATATATGCGAATGAATAAAAATTTATATTTTTCTTACATTAAAAGTTAATAAAAATTGGTCTTTGTCCATTTCATTTGGTAAATACCATAGCTGAAATGATCGGAATGACATAATAACAAGTCATTTAAACTGTCTCATTAAATTTTAAGATTAAAACTTACTTTGGCCAATAATTTCCCAACTCCCTTTCCTTGGAATTCTTGTGGCACATTGCTGGTTATAAAAGTTATACTTTTCCCACTTTTATCATAATCTATAGTTGCTTTTGCTAAAAAAGGATTTATTGATGAAATATATGAAATTCCAACATCTACATTCCGAAGAAGACTAGACTCACTTTAAATAACATAACTTTATACAGATTGTCTGGCTCTATTGGGCATTAATAAAACTTGCATATAATTTGAAATAGGTTGTGAATAAAGTATACTACATAGAATGCTACCATTTTCAGTTTAAGTCTTAAGATATGTATGTACTCTCTCGGGTCTCTAGTGAAATATGATAATTAATTATTATAAATCGATTATAAATTTGATAATAATTCGAAGTTAAAGGGACCTTTCTAATACTTCGAATTTCTAATTTTTCTTCTCTACTTCTTTTTTTGTATTATACAAAGAGGAAATTTTTTGGAATTACTATAAGTAGTACTTATTGAAATGTTAAAATGTAGTATTTATTGACTTAATATATGTATAGGCGTAGATGATTGTTTGTATGTATACAACTCTCAACATCGCCATATTTCAATTTGTTGAGTGTTTGCATGACAGAATTTCGAATTTAAATGTAAGTAAAGTTCAATTCAATTCTATGTTTATGTTTTATGTTCTTTGTAGTTATTACAAAAATCAAATTTTACGTACCACCTTGCAATGACACTACAAACTGTTGCTTAGCAACATCGTTAACAACCTTTAAGGCTCTAATAGAGAACCTTCTAATACTAGTTAACATTCCAATTTTTTAGTAATAAATAGATACAAAAAAATCCGTAAGAAAGTTTAAATTATTAATTGGCATCGATATCATCAAAAATACAATAAATCTCATTGTCTAGTGGTGTTATGTTGTGACATTCATAAATAACGTCAAAGTCGTTATAGTGCGCGCTGCGCGCTAAATCTATCTACATTACGTTGTGTCAAATTCACCCGTTATAGTTTACATACACAACATATAAACTTAAACTGAAATAAAACTTATCAATTTAGAGTTCCAAAGTCATTAATATTGCTAAAGGTAAATGAAACTGCCGCTGGGAGATGTGAATAATGAAAATATTGTGATGATTAGAAAAACTATGAAAAAAAGAAATTATTGTCATCATTAATAAAGTCCTATATTCCAATTCTAGTAAATTTCTTGGAATTGTTGTCGTAATGCGCATACTTAGTAGTCAGATCAGAGATCACAGATTGATTGGTAGATGCTACTGTCCATCTGTATTAGATGGACAGGAGCATTTATAAATCAATATCCCATCACTATACTAACACAGGTACGATAAGTGTTTCACTAGAATAAACTTATTTATTTGATAATTCTTATGGATTAATGAAAGGTTTGCGCGAAAATAATAAATGAAATTGTTTAAGTCACTTAGGGGCAAAAAAAATGTGCTAACATTTTTTTGACGCACAAAATTTTAGGTTTTTAAATATTTTATATTTTTATTTTAATAAATATTGTTTTATACCAAGAGCAATGTTTTTTTAATTTTAAAAAATCAAACAAGGATTCCTATTCACGTGTATATTTTTAAAAACAAATTTCTCATTGTATACATTTTTAAAATATTGTTGTGTAGGCATGTAATTAACATTTTTAAAACACATTTGAGTTAAACAAACCTGCTTAAAGTGTAAAATGTTTATACAAAGTTTTAATTACAATGTAATTGAAATCTTTGTATGAACATTTTACACTTTAAATTAAGAAAAATATTGTAATATACAATATGTTTATATTGTTAAAACAAATGGTTGTAGCGCCTGTAATATTTAAATAGCAATATTGTAAAATGTTACCCTGGTATTCCTAGTACTTACTTATCTCTCTCTGAGTCCTAAGTCCTGTTGGGATATAAGGCAGACACGACGTTTCTCCGTCTCGACCTGTAGGAGGCCGTACGCTTCACTTCGCTTCAGGATAGGCCCATCTTCTGCACTTCGGCCGTCACAGTACGCCGCTAAGTTTGTTTTGGGCGCCCACATTTTCTTTTCTCCTGCGGATTCCATCCGAGGACTTGTTTGGGGATATAACTAGCGTGGCGCCTAGCTGAGCTAATTGGTAGTCACGGTTGCACGGTTTAATTTCTTCTAATTAAAAACAATAGGACAAAATTTGTATCATGTTGCTACATGATACAAATTTTTAAATTTTTATATTTATATAAAAATTTAAAAATATTTATATTTGATACAAGTCCAATTTTTAAATAATTGATATATATCGATTACGGATCCATATAATTTTGTTATATGTTGAAGCCCTTTATAAATAGTTTAAATTAATTGCTTTGTATAGAATCTTCATTGTGTATTATGAAAGTTATGTCAACATATATGGTAAATTTGTGTGAATTGTGTTCGTAAATATTGATAACTTTTTATTGAAATATGCCACGTATGATTGTGATATACTGTTATAAAGAGCGTTTTGAGCTCCATAATTTGACATATGAATAAATAAGGACAAGAAGATGAAAGCCCACGAAAGGTTCAGAAATGTATCTGTCAAATAAACGCCCCTTGCAATTTTTTATTTTTTCCTGGGTTCCTGCAAATGCTCACGCGATCTCCGTGCGCCCTTCAGGCGCATGCGGGAGCGCCTATATAAGGCCCTGGATCTGGTCATTCGACATGGTTCCCTCAGTGATAAAAAATAATTTTAAACTCTGGACATGGTTCCCACATTATAAATTAGCAACCTTAAGGTGAAGTTATGGTTCAGTTACAAATAAAAACTTCAAGCTGAGGTTATACTTCAATAAGTGTGAAAGTTATGCCCAAATTTAATGTCGCTTAATATTAAAAAGGACATGGTTCCTACCGTGTGTGTAAATTATTATATTGTTGCAAGGACATGGTCCCTTTGAAAGTTATGAATTTGTTTGATAGTGTATTTTAATTTTGTTAATGTGTCTTTTATTCTAAATGTAACTTTTTAATGGAACTTTTATATAACTTTCGTGAATATACAAGTGAAATTGGTTCTAAAGTTTTTATTGCCCGTCGTGGAATAGTCCATTAATATCGAAGGTTAGGCTTAGTTAATAAATTAGTGGGCAGAAATACTATCACAGTCCCAATCTATTCTAATAAAATTACTAGAGATTGCAGAGGAATACATTTCAAACAATAATAATAAAGAAAAAGTTTATGAAAATAGATTGAAGTAATAGAAAATGACTCCTGATCACGTACAGTCAGATTTTTATAAAATTCTTCAAGAAGTTCTTAAACGGTAAAAATTATATCTCAACAATCAGATAACGATTAAATATATTTTTATAATGGTAGCCCTGTTTAAAGTAATTCATACGTAATACTAAGCAAGCTAAGCTGTCATTTGAGACAATTACAATCAGTATTGATAAGGAAGTGTTTGTGAATTGGTGTGTTCGCAAATGGCGCAAGTTTATAATATTCCGGTAACGAAAAAATAAGTGGAATGAATAAATTGATTAAAATTTTGGAGTAAAAACTATTAAAGGTGTATTTTTAGAAAATTTAGTTATTATTTAAATGCACCTATGCCTAGTACGAAGTGTATACGATCTCCGCAGCAGTTATGGGAAGATATTTCATCAATTTTTGTTAATTTTGTGGAACGAATATTTTTCGTCCTTGGTGTTTTCATAGCAAAGCATCCATGGAGAACTATTTCAATAACATGGCTATTTGTGCTTTTAAGCTGTTTGGGCCTGTGGAAATTCTACATAGAAAAGAATCCTTTCAAGCTATGGGTACCACCAGAATCAGATTTCTTTCAAGACACAAACTGGTATATAGATAAATTTGGAACTTCTTTCAGAATACAAAAAATTCTTGTCACAGCTGACAATGTTATAGAACCAGAAGTTTTCAAAAGTATTAATGATATTACAGGCAAAATTAATATGTTAAAAATAAAATATCAGGATAAAAATTATACTATAAATGATTTATGTTTCCAAGTTCCTGTTGTGAATTTTTTTAGTTCAATTATAAAAAGTGGATCTGAAAAAACTGTGAACTCAAGTCGGTCAGTGATAAATACTCCAAGCAGTGAAAGTGATTTCAGTGATCCAACTCTGTGGGTAGATGATCAATTTTACTGTAGTTTTGTGGACAAAATCTCAATGACTTGTCTGCAATATAATATTTTAGATTTGTGGCAATGTGATTCTGATTTAATTAATAATTTGACAAAATATGATATTATTAATAAAATAAACAATATGCAAGTAAATCCTGTATCTGGGCACCAAGTAGACTACACTAAACATTTTGGTGGAATTGTTTATGATACTAATGGGGATATGGTATCTGCCGAATCTATTTTATTAACATGGTATACTCAGGTTAACATATCAGATACTGAAATGGGTGAAACAGGTAACTTAGTCGGAACAGAAGAGTGGCAATCTATCCCATTAGCAATGTGGGAACAAGAATTTTTGAATTTAATGAAAAGTTTAACATATGATGTAAAGGTAATGAAAGTGTATTATGAAGCAGGCAGAAGCTTTGCTGATGTTAGTGGTGAGACTATGTTCCATGATATGGATAAGTTATTTTTGGGTATTTTTATGATGTTCTTTTATGCTCTTATAGCAGTGTCTAGGTGCAATTGGTTAGAAATAAGGTTAAATTTACCTAGTATAGGATTGTTATGTGTAGGCATGGCATATATTACATCAGTAAGTTGGTGTTCAATATTTGGTATACCATTTGGTCCAGTACATTCTTCATTACCATTTCTTCTAATGGGCCTAGGTATTGATGATATGTTTGTAATGAATGCTTGTTGGAAAAGAGTCATAAAAAATAAATCTAGTAGAAGTCTTCCAGTTAAAGTAGGTTTAATGCTTCAACATGCCGGTGTTTCTATTGTAATCACATCATTTACTGATATAGTTGCCTTGTTAATTGGAGCTATAACAATTTTACCCTCCTTAAAATCATTTTGTATATATGCTGCCGTGGGAGTGTTTTTTATTTTCTGCTATTCTGTCACATTCTATGTAGCAGTTTTCTCATTAGATGTAAGAAGAATTGAGGCAAATAGGAATGGTATTCTATTTTGTTATAAACATAAAAAACCAATTGCAGTATCTGAAGATACCACTAAATTTCATAAATTACTTTCATCATTTTATAAAAATATAATTTTTACAAAACCTGGTAAAGCTATAGTTTTAATATTGACTGTTATTGTAACTAGCTTAAGCATTCAAGGTATTTTAAAATTAGAGCAGAGGTTTGATCCAAAATGGTTTATACCTGAAGGCTCATATTATAAAGACTTTATATCTAATCATGATTATTATTATCCAGAAGAAGGTCAAGAGGCCATGATATTTTTAGGTGAAATGGATTATAATCATGAGTTTATAAATCTATGTAACATGTTGGATGAATTAAGTAGTAATTCATATATAATAGATGTGATAACATGGGTAGAGGCTTTTCATGGATATGTTTTAAAAAACTATAATCGTGATTTGAAAAATATGTCTGCACTATCAGATAAGGAATTTAATAAGCATTTATCAAGATTCCTGTTTAGTCCTATAGGAGGAAGATTCCAAGCAAACTTTAGATTTCAGGAGCCAATTACTTGTGGCCTTCCTGTGAATAAAATAGTAGCATCCACCATGTCATTCAAATTTAAAAAATTTAATGGCCCTGAAGAATATATACCAGCTATGAATCACATTAAAAATATAATTAAATTTGCAAATATAACAACAGGAAATGGTTATCGCAGTGTATGGTCCAAAGCTTTTGCAAACTGGGTGACTGATGAAATTATAGCTTTTGAAGTGGAAAGAAATATTGAGCTAGCTTTATTATGTGTTATGTGTTGTACTATAGTATTAATTACAAACCTTCAAATGTGTTTATGGATATTTATTTGTGTATTGATAACAATAATAAATGTATTAGGTTCAATGCAAAAATGGGGTATGACTGTAGATATAGTTTGCTGCATTGGTCTTGAATTAGCAATAGGATTGTGTGTAGATTATGCTGCTCATGTTGGTCATACATTCCTGACAATAACACATGGGTCTAGGAATGAGAGAGCATTTGAAACTGTGACTTCCATTGGTACAGCTGTTTTATTAGGAGGTGGTTCTACACTTCTTTCCTTATCTCTTTTAAGTATGTCTAAAGCTTACACTTTTCAGTCATTTTTTAAAATTTTCTTACTGGTCATTATTTTTGGTTTATTTAGTGGATTATTGTTTTTACCAGTAGTTTTATCTTTAATTGGACCAGATGCATATAAACTCAAAGAAATGAAAGAGTCCTCAGCAGAAGTAGTTGAATTGAATAGAAAACATAATGACAAAGAGAATTATTTGAATTCAGTACAATAATGATCTCAACTATTAGTGCAGTCGGTCATGGCAAGCCGAAGAAAAATATAATTTTAATATACCTTATAGTAATATTGCAATGCTCATACCATTATTAGTAGTGACTAAGAATAATCTTCAATTTTGTTGTATTTTTCTTTTTTATAAAATTAAAAATAGTAAGTAGAAGCAATGATATAATTGGTGAATGCACAGTGTAGTCAGTAAACAGTGGATCTTGGATTTAATCAAGTTGGCAACCCCTAGTATATAGCATATAAACTGATATTGTTGTTGCGGCGTAAGCTTATTTTATTAAAAACTTTACAATGTATCTTTCGTTAATTGTTTATTTCTATATATTGTGCGTGAATCGGTGACAATGATTATTCAAATTTCGAAGGCAGATAGATATTTGTGTTGTAATATTATACCGGACAGCTTGCCAGCACGCCATTGTTACTTTTTTGAAAGGCTGGAAAATTTGTGAAGCTTCTGGCATTTCAGTTCAACTACTTGTGCGGAGAAAGAATTCAATTTTCCTAATATGAGTATCTTCTAAATCTTGGCTTATGTTCAGCAGTGGTCTTGCCGCAGGCTGTTCGATCATATCTAAATGTATTAAAAAAGATTCACTATCCTTGTTTGTGGGTGTGTTTACAATTAGTGATAGGTATTGTGCGTAGAAACAAAAATATGCCTAATATATAGATTAGAATCATAATCAGTAACATGTATAGTAATGAAGATATAGTACCTACAATGTATTTTTGATAACAATTTTCTTTCTGATTTTAGAACAAAATTAATTGTAAACTTAAATATAAATTGTTTGTTTTAATGAGCGAGGTAACAATGTAATTGAGATGAAATATATAATATATATATATATATAAAGTAGTCCATTAGTACTATTTTCACTTTTATAAAAAAAATTGTACATATTTGTGACAAAATATAAAAATTATGATATTAATGTTTGTTATTATTTCAATGACATCTCTATTATAAAGTATGATGAAACTTGTTCTTGACTGCGTATAAACATTCACACGAAAACCCTAAGGCTTGTTTATGTAGCGTTGTACGAGGGTAAATCTATTAACACATTTGATTTATAGATTAACTGTCATATTAAAGATTCAATTGGACAAATGAACAGACAGGGAATTGTTAAATTTATTTATGTCGTATAAAATGTAGATTACAATGTTTCAAAAAACCTCATATATCAAAACATCATATATTTCCTTATGGTAATACAATTAATTGGGCTGGGCAGCAGTTAGGAAGCTCCATCGGACCTTTTTGTTGTCGACACCTCAGAATAGAAACCTACTTCAGAAGCTCAGAATCGTTTGGAGTTTCTCTGGTGGATATGATTCTGATTCAGAATAAAGAAATACATGATAAAATCTAAGTAACTCCTGCAAATTAGGAATAGTTTTTAAGAGCATCGATAACCGCTTGGGTAAACTAGTGCTGGAGTGGAGAACGCGTCATGGCAAACGAATTATGGGACTTCCCCTGCCAGAACCATTTTCATTATATTTATAAAAATAATTTAAGAAATAATCTGCTTTTACAACAACGTGGTATTTAATATTTTATTATCAAGGGACTTTCACTGTGTGTCGATCGAACTCCGACAGAGGAAATTGAAAAGCAGCACCATAATAATTTGTCATGCTGAAACGCTTATAAGATATAATATTTTTTGTCCCAAAATATTATTTTGGTAATAAATATCTTGAGACAGGAAACGTTATATGATTAAATTTTATATATGTTTTGGTTGCAATAAACAAATATTTAATATTGTTTCCATTCTCGGCTTTTATTATAAGGGATCAAAAGTATTTGAAAAAATACTCCTTAATACTCTACATGCTACAACTTTGGGGTTGTAACAAATAAAGTAATACAGAAATGATCCAACGCTTCCAGAACAAAGTACTCAAGGGTATTGTAAATGCCCAGTGTTACGTAATACCATAAATAAATACGTTAAAAAGCTTTTTTTTAACAGCCCATATATGTCCCACTGTTGAGCACGGGCCTCTCCATTTCTGGAGGAACGGACGGAAACCCACAACGCTTGTCCAATACGGATTGGCGGGGTTACCGGACTCGGAATAAATATTATTCTTATTGTATTAAAATTATATTTTTCTTTGCCTTGCCACGATCGACTGGACTCATAGCCGCGATTGATCAGTTGACCAACCCTGATGTACACACAATAGTAAATTTTAAGATTTCAGCAATAGCATAACATAACATAGTAACTATGTCTTGATTATTAAATAAATATAATTGCACACAATAATAAATCAACTTATTCATCATCATCATCAATGGAGTTGTAAGAGGTAGTATCTTAACTGTGAAGTGATGCAACAGGAGTCTGGTTTAATACTCCTTTTCTTTACAAGTGGACCTATTATATATACAACTGATGAATGGCGGTAGAAGAGGGCGGGGGACGCGATCGTGCCTGCACGTGTGCAGCAACAAAGCACGTTCCACGAATGCGGAGAATCAAAGCGGATTCCACGAATGCGGCGTAACAAAGCGCATTCCGCAAGTGCGTAGTAACAAAGCTTGTTCCGCGAATTTGTTCTTGAAGTGTATATTCTGTAGTAAGCAGCTACAGAGTCAACAATCAAAGGGTCGCTCTCAGCATCGGGTTAAATATGATATATGTATATCTACGGCGTACAGATACATAGTCCCTGGCTGGTTACCCCGTCAATGCGCATGGAACAAACGTGGTAGGCCCATGTCCAATAGTGGGACACATGTGAGCTGTGAAAAAACATTCATCATTAACAACAGCTCGCGGCAGATGTTCCGGCTACTCGAAAAAGAATATAGCAAAGAAAAGAGAAGAAATATACAAAGAATTTTGTCGTTGCAACGCACACTTAGAATTATATCGAGCCACTAGCTCATGACTTACTTTAGATTCACTAGTTGGTGCGTGGTCCTATCAATAATAAAGTTTCGCTCAGAGTATTCAACGTTTATCAACCCGAAGGAAAAAACAACGCAAATAGATATTCTCATGTTATCAAGGGTTAGCTACCGAAGTTTTCTACAACTTGTTAAAATACAATGTTGAAGCGAGTCCAACAAGTTTCACCGCATCCATGCAAAGAAACAAACGAGCGCTTCACTCTTATCGCTGGCCCTAAAGATTTAAATTTTTGCTTAGAAGTTAATAGAAGCGGCGCAACAAATACATATTTGTTCACACATATTTTTTGTTAACCATTCCAACCAAGCTAATTATTTTTGTCAAATACCTAGCATATAACATTTTAATATTTCACATCGATAACTCTATGGAGGATACGAATTCACAATCACAGATTGAATTCCGATACTAACATATTTATACATTGCTGTTTTTAATAATAATTTTAATATATATAATAAAAAATTCGAATCATTATTCGTTGGTCGAAAATAGGAGTAATTTTAGTTCTGACATCATATTGATATATAATTATGTGTAAACTGGTCCGTAATTAATAATTATAATGACCAGTGTTAGATAACAAGAAAATAAACAATGTCCAATTTACCATTTAACAGGTCATTACTTAAACTGGCACATGTCTTGTTCATCCGATTCCCTGCGATAAAACGCTCTTCCGACCAAGTATAACAATTGGGAATACATGCTGACAGGAAGCGGATAAATTGTTCTCGTAAGCACTTTAGGGTTGTCACACTTTATTTACAATCTCTATGTGCCAAGGATATTTATTGTTATACTATCTCACTATATTGGTCTTGTGTATTTTGGTTTTGATAAAAATTTCAAAACAAAATAACTTAGTAATACAAACAAAATATTACTTACTAAGTTGAACTGAGTACCTTTAGGGAAGATTACCAGAAAGGTGCATGTAATGGTAAACTGCTCTAGCCCGTTGGCTGTTGCGTGTTGATGGTTTGTTGTGACAAGGATGTATATATCGTAAAGTAGAACTGCATTGCGGGTTAATTAGAAGACCAAATGAATCAATTATTTATTTATAGATGAAATGAATATCTAATTCCGTCTGAATAATTAAGACATGTGTTAAATAAAGGACTTTCGTTATCTTATCACATATAGACTGACATTAAAAAGATAATGTGCTGTCGGCACACAGCTGTATGACAAGAAAAATAGACAAAAAAGAAAATAATGTGAATACAACAAGAACGATAAACACGTATTTTTGATTACTATTGTAGATTTTCTCATTGTAATGATAATCTAACTATGGGCTACTGAGTAATTTGTTTTGAAATTAATTTTCTAAGTAGAGTATAACTAAGAAGGTGTCCATTAATACTTTTCTTATAGTCTATTAAGGGGAGACACTATGTTTTTGTGTTCTTTACACTTAATCAAATATTTATTTCACTTCACTACATTAGGATTTCACTAAACTAACATAAAGGGTTTAGTTCTCTTCTTCTTAATAAGTCTGCGTTATCGAGGAGCTGGGTAGCAGATGTTAACATGATGATGTCGTTTTATTTACTTAGTTAAAATTTCATATTCCGTTTGAAATACGATTCTATATTCAATTTATAAAGAAGTACTCACCTAGTGATTATGTAATAGTTAGATAGCACAGAGTCTAGTTAGCAAATAATAAATCTTGAGTGTAATCAAGTTGGCTACCCCTGGTATTTATATACTTTGATGTAATGAAGTATGATTTTGTTATTCTATTAAAAAATTTGCCTCTATCGAACATATATTCATGACCCAACTAATTAATGTTTTATTACAATTCTATTTATCTTGAATTTCAATTAGCAGCGATAATTATAATTAAAAATTTATTAAAGCAATAACACGGGATCTTAGTTAAATTGCCAAATACTCATAATATTCGTAGATTGATAACTGAAGTTATTTATGAACGATCTTTGTTTTGCTAAACAGTGCGTAGCATATATACAAAATTCTGCTATCAACACTGTAGGGACGCGACGCAAAAAATAGAGTTGTGAAGACGCTTAATTATTGTTAGCTTACTGTTTTTAATCACAAGAAGCTTGTTCTTTGTGTTATAAAATATTATATATATCCTATAGTTTTCAACATCTAATGCTATAGTTTTAAGTTAAATGTTACCTGCCGGAGTTTCTTAGTGATAGTTAATATACGTATATACGATTATAACAGGGAATTTTATACTTGGCGAACTAGTGTACGAGCACAGACTCAAAGGGAGGGACAGGTCGATTCAATCCTATCTGTCCCCTAAAAGTTGTAAACGAATTTATATTGTTACAAAA
Organism: Baronia brevicornis; assembly: GCA_031353405.1. Classification (NCBI taxonomy): domain Eukaryota; kingdom Metazoa; phylum Arthropoda; class Insecta; order Lepidoptera; family Papilionidae; genus Baronia; species Baronia brevicornis. The sequence continues at coordinate 183,751 of JASFAT010000877.1, read as the reverse complement.
TAATGTTTGGCGTCGTACCGATGGCTTTTTTGGCTTAGCGTGATGTTTCTATTGTTATAACAATATCTATTTAACACTTAGAATGCGAAAATCTTTAAGTTACATACTTGTCTTAGTTTGCTTTAAATTATATTATTATTAATTAACCTGTCTGGAATATTAGTAGAAACCGTGGTGTTTCCTGCAGTAAACGGCACTATTTAGGGTCCCAGATTTTTGTTTGGGGACAACGAGACCTAGGTGGCCGAAAAAATGGACAGTCCCGTTCAAAACGGAACGTATGGTCACATTAACCTAACATTAAGTCCAATTATATTGCATAATATTATGTAATATCCTCATTTATTTTTCGCAAAATATTTAAATGGGTTTCTAGACATTCACAAGTTAGGTGCACGTTATAAAATAATTTTTATTTTAGAACAGAGGAGGCATCATTTATTGGCAGTATTTCCTGGGTCTTCGTATTTAGTCTTTCACTCGCCGAGCGATAAGCACTTTGCATTTGGCATTTAAATATAATAATAGATTTAAATCTATTATTATGTTTAAATCCCAAATATAATCAAGTAGAACTACTGTATAAATATTTATAGAATTCATTAGTATTTATATACTTAAAAACATAAAAATAAATTCAAATTTAATTCACAAATGTCAAGTTTAATGTCACACATTAATTAGTACTAAAATATAATAAAAGATAAGTAAATATATTAATGTTTGCTTGATATTGGTGGCGGATATATGGCTTCAACGTATAATGAATTGCAATCCGAGTGTAGAATCGATGGGTGACCTAATATATAACAACAACAAATAACAATAAAATTAACAAGAATTTCATCATTATCAATCGTCATTCATGGCCTACCTCAAAATTTAAGAGTGTTGCTACAATCCCCACGCTATGCGAGTGGTTGAGGATCGAATATTAATATAAAATACGCTAGTTCTTCACTACAGACCCCTATTCCATATGAGGAAACAGCATTAGCTTATCCAACAGTGTAGTTTGTGCAGTTAACAAAACACATTGCCCTCCTCAATTTTTGATTACAACGCTAGATGTGCCAGTTGTCAATCCTAGATTAGTGTTTATTGCTTTGTTAGACGTTGGTGCCCATCTACTGATATTTGCTCAGACATTCTTCTTCAATAGGGTGTTTGGTGTCAGAATTAGGTATTCAAACATAAATTATTAAAAAAGAACTACCAAGGATAAAATAAAATTCAATAACTTTCACGAAGAAGAGAAATACGGGTTTAATTTTGTAATTATTGTTTCGTCTATATGTTGACCGCCACGTCGGAAAAACTCTTTGAATCTAGCCACAGTATTGTGCCACTCGCTGAAATATCGACGTCGGGGTACCATTAACCCCGCGGACGATATTTTCTTTTAGTGCTGAGATGGTGGACTTTTTAGGTCTTTCCACAGAATAAAGTCCATAGGGGCGAAATCCGGTGACCGGAGTAGCCAGGTGATATCATCGAAACGGCGTATTAATTGGTTACGGAAGAAATTAAAATGAAGCTCCATAGTCTTTTCAGCAGTGTAAGGCCATATTCGTGAAGTGAATGTAGGATTTTCTCTCAATATTGGAAGAAAATAATCAGTAAGCATGTTAACTGATTATTCGACGCATAACCTAATTCTGCCACCGGAAATTTGACGAAGAAATGACGTTGCCCTCTTCTATGTCGAAAAATACGCATATTTTATCCATATACTTCTGTTTTTTTATGTTATAGGAAGGCAAATGAGCAGACGTGTCACCTGATGGAAAGCAATCAACGTCGCAAATGAATTTCTGCAAAGTAACGCCTGACTCCATTAACCATCTTAAAAAATTAAACATTTAATATGTCAGCGCGCGCCACCATGTGCAAGCAACGAAATTGCCCCCCAAAGCATACGCTGAGCAGCATAGTTAAAGTGCTTCGCAACCTAAGACGAAATATTACTTCTCTTAGAATCATGCATACGAATCACGCACTTGCAACATTTAAATACTCAAGCAGTTAAATCTCTATATTTTGTAAATTGAAATAAACAATAACTCAATTTACTGAAAAATATGATGTTAAGCATATTTCACTAGCATAAGCACTATTAGCTTAATTGGAATGATATCAACAACAATTTTAGTATTATCAAAAATGAATAAAAAATATAAATATTTCGAAATATAAAAAAATAATTATTGCCATAATCCACAATTTAAACCTGAATTTTTACTGCATCAGAATATGCGTGTAGATGAAACATAGCGTCCGTGTTATCTCTGTGACTCTATGTCATGCGGCCGCAGCCACACGTGTTAACATAATGTATGACTATATCATTAATGTATTTACAAAATGTACAGCGTGACAGTGATTGGTTTAGTGCAGATGCGTTCCTGATCGTTGATCAAACCCGTGACTGTTGACTCCATAGACGGCAACCCTGCCTGAGCCAATTGGTCATCGTATATATACATACATATATATGTATACTACTTACAAGATATTTTTCAGTATATTAAAATTATATTTCTCTTTTCTTTGTATTATAAATCGAGATATAAACACAACTAAATTGATAATACTGGTAAAGTGATTATTCATTTCCTGCTTGATGTGAAAAACATATATTAAGGTATATTTTATTTTGTCGTCTCACGTTTCTTTATACATTATTTATGAATTATTGGCCAATAAAAAACGTATGTATATATTTTATATTCTAATAAAATAATTTTCTTATTTCTAATAATCATTACAAAAAATCCTGTCAACCACCGAGTTTATGAAGCAGACGGACTTTTGGGTACTGTAAGTACAACATGACGCACTGTTAAAAATGGTCATATGTTCAGTTTCCTTCGATATAAAGAAGACCACTGGAAAACAAAAAGCACAAACATTGCTTAACAACCTGAATTGGCAATACACTGGTTATATCTGTCGTATAGACGAATGCTGTAGTGGAAAACGCACTTAAGAAATGTGTGGGATGCTCCTCGGCAAGATCGAGCGACGATTTGCGAAAGCGGCTGGCAGAAACTACATGGGTGTAGCCGAAAATCGAACTAGATGGTGTCTACTGGGAAGAGGCCACTAGTGAACTGCCGCAGATTATTGATTGCATTGTTTCGTTATAAAAATGTCTACCGAGACAAGAAACAAAGAATTTTTTTTTAGTCGAAGAATACAAATATCTGTAATGGAATGAACGCTAGCGTGTGTATTCGTATTGGAAGTAAGAGAAGTTCATTATGTACAATTATTTTGTTTTCCTGATTTTAACAAACTATAATAGTGTTACTTTTTTACAAATTTTGTTCCCGAGCCTGAACCGTTATTAGCTATATATTGGCGCTAGCGTTTTCTTTCTCGTGTGTTTTATTTACATATGTAATCACATAAATAAATATAATAAAATTTAGATAAAAAATGCAAATATAATTGAACTTAACAATCTTTTTTTAATCTAGACTACGTCAAAAAACGGATGGACGTACAAAATAACAGTATTGAGTCAAATTCATTTTACTTATTTTCTTACAGTTCGAACGAAGTTTAAAAATGTATTAATGTATATTACCTCTAATAAGTTTTTTATAAGGTTTGTTTATGGCAATAACCACTTTATTTCACAAGAATTTAAAGCAATAATAGAATTTACATTTTTTAAAACTTTGACCTTTGCGTTATTTTTAATTAATTATTTTTGATTTCCGTGTTTAATATTGTGGTATATTGAAATATCTTTCATCGTTCTGGAATTGAAGTGCAGTTTATTAATTTCAGTACAGAAAAGTAATGTCTCAATTAATTCCGTAATCACGTTTTATGCATAATTTTAGTGGCAGTAACGGATATAAAATGAATTTGGAAAGTCAAGGCCCCGCACCAGAATTAATGTATGGCGTAAAGGTATTGTTGTTATTATTTAACCTACTCCATGGCTATGTTTGTAAAGCATTTATAATTTTTAATTAATATTAAAATTCAATATTTCATTAAAATAAAAATTATAAATGTTTTATCAATCTATTCCTTTGATTGAAAGTACGAACTACAAATTTATTTATTAATCTGTGTGGCTGTTTACACTGTCATATACTGTATATTAGGAATCAGAAAAATTGTAGACACTACTTATCTAGAAAAACAACCCATATAAAGTTGCGTATGTGTAAGATGATATATAATAAAAAAATATTTAATCTTATCATGCTGGCCAATTATGAGACTATTGGTGATAATTTTTTTTCATTCAATAAGAAATTTATTAATCTACGATATTACCAAAACCAAGAAGTTAAATGTTTTAAATTTTTACAAATTTAATATTATAACTACTTAAAGTTGTTTGTAACACTCCTTGATATTACGTAGCCAAGACTTCCTTCTCCGACCATCTTCTTACGAATCATTCATTATAATAAAACTTTAATCGACCTATTTTATATACCTAGTTGATGTATTTTCAAGATTCCTTTCTTAGTGTTAAAGTATGTTATATGAAATTTTTGTGCATAAGTTCATGTTTCCAGACCGACCGAATTAAGCTGTACGTTGTGTCATGTTGTCATCATGTCATCATGTGTCAATTTGAAGCATTTATCAAGTCGATGTTTACGTATAATTATGCTAATTATGACAATATTATCAAAGGCCAATCATAGCGGAAACGAAGTTAAATATTTTTTGTGATAAGCTCTATAGTAGCCGTAAAGTAATAGGAGCGGGTGATAATTATAGCCTTTTGAGTCAATTGAATCATTTTAAATTAATCTACATTTTATAACATCAACTCCATTATTATGTAAATGTAATTTGTGGACACTGACAGTCCGTGTGATCCATTAGTTCAAAGTCGTTAAGAGAGTTCTTGAGAGAGCCAAGCTCGAAGTGCCTCCAGTGTAAATAATTCGGAATGAAGACTTTAACTAGAAACACACACTAAAGTCACCGACATAGCTTTGAACCTGTAATGAAGTAGTACAGACAACCGTTGGAGTAGACAAGTGCTGGAGTTGTGACGTCTTGACAAACGTAGTGTGGTACGCCCTTCGGTTAGGTGAAGTGACGAAGTGCGCAGGTGCTTGGCTGGAACTGCATGCGTGTAGCTAAAGTTCAGGTTAGATGGCGCGCCTTGGGAGAGGCCTATGTTCACAAGTGGACTGCCGCAGGCTCATGATGATTATTGCTGTTACAAAATATCAAGTCATAATCAAGTCATTAAATACGAATACGTTCAATCATTAAATTATCATTATAATATATATTATAATTATAAGAAAATAATAGGCAAATTATAATTTTAAAGTGTTAAAAAGCTCAAAAATTATCGCTGGTTTTATAAATAATATCACTGTGTGTAGTGTGAAATGTGAATGATAACTAAAATACTGACCTACTCCAGTTTCCCGATAGCGATAAAAAATTCGTTGGCATAATATGCTAAAATAGGCAACATATGCGAAGATTTTTTACGTTATTATTATTAATTGATATGGTTAACGTTAAATGTTATGTCTATATCGTTTTATCATTATAGTACCTAACTACTTAAACTCGAACTCAATTGTTGAGGTGCAAAGAATTCATTAAATTTTCTGTTCACCTCATACAATTCTAAATTCTAAAAAATGTTATAGTCGACATTTATTTTATTCTCAAGAATTGTTTCGTTCAATTCATAGTATAGTTTTATAACTATTTTTTGTACATGTGATTATGTCTATCTTATGTTATGATTAATAACAATTGTATATATAATAATCCGAAAATAATTTAAAAAAATATATTATCAACTAGTCTTTATCTGTGAGTTCGTTGGCGTGGAATTACTCACTCCAAAAATTAACAAGGCTTTAAAAAACCATTTTAAAAACAAAGTGTTGATTTTTAATTCGAACGATTCATAGTAATGAAAATCACACTGAAATCGGAACAATAGTTGCCACATGCTAAAAATATAAATAAAAAGTCATAAATTCTATGTTTGAAGAAGTTCCAAAGTTTGGGACTTTATATACTAGAATAAAAGTTTGTTTGGTTTTGTCACACTAGAGTCAGATTGTATTGTAATATCAGTAATCACAAATAACCAAACGCAAAATTATTTATGATATTATAATTCAGAATCAGAGTTAGTAATATTAATATATATCATAATTGCAATGCGTTAGTCCCAGTAGTTGCAGAATGCGCATTATGATTGACAATTTAGTCTTAGTAATTTATCTGAATTCTCTGACAGTAATAGGTATTTTAAAAAAGTGATTTCGATGGGAGATAGCCTTTTGTGTTTAGGCACATATAAATATACATTATACGTATATGTGCCTAAGCACAAAACATGTATAAAATAGCTGAAAACACTGCATTTTCTTAATTGACTTGAAAACCCCGCCCCATCAACATTAAAGATTTTAAGAGAGCAGCGAGTATAATATGAGAATAGAACAATTGTAACAAACTATTTACAACTCATCATATCATAATTAATACTAGCAATACCTAGATTTGGCATCATCGTCGTTCATTTTTTTGTTATCAATGAAATAATTTTTGTAAAAAGCAATGAATTTTGATATTTTTAATGTTGTGGGTGATTCAACCGCCCAATAAAATGTTAAGGACGGAATTATTTTGAATCAAGGTTAGAATTCCAAATGCATTTTTGTGTGAAGTCGATGACCGCGAAAGACAAAATGTTCAAGGGATCACTGAGGTTTATATTGCTTGTACATATACGCATATAGTTGAATGGCTTGGAAAGGTTATTAAAACTTTATTTTATAATGTTGTTATTATGGAAGTTAATTTCATTATTTTCATTAACAACAACAATAAGAGTATTTATGAAGGCATTATTGAAAGTAGGCTGAAATGAAAATGAGGCGAGAATGAAAATTTGCTCATAATTCTTCTTCTTTATATACTTTGAAAGTACTTCAGGCAATAACATGCATGTGGCTTTTGATTAAATTTAAAATAAAAGTTCTTTTTTCCCTAGATTATGTCTCCATATGTAACAGTGTAACGAATATATCTTCTTCCGTCGGACCTTGAAGCACTTATAGGGGCCCCGCGTCACCACTAAAATTAGCAAAAAGGTTTTCGAAATTTAAAGCAAATTGCTTTTGACTATAAGGATTACTTTTTTGTATAAATTATTTAGATAATTAAAAATATATTTATTTTAGGTTCAGTTCGGTTATCATAAAGTTTAAATTTTTATCGGAAAATGTCAGAGCAAAGACATTACCAAATTTGTTTATTGTTCTTCGAATACACATATTTAATAATCCCAGTTGCTTTTGGAGAGAGATTTTGTTGCTGACTAAAACTAACTAAAAACTATCTGAGATCGACAATGACTTAGGATAGATTAAATTTATGATTTTTGAAGAAATACAGAACAAAAATTTAGATTTAGAGTTGCTGGCCGTTTTTCGGTAAGTTCTTGGTTTAAGTTTCAAATAAATCCACTTCATCCAGCAGGAAAACACACATTATTAATTTTTTGTTATTGTTTGCTTGTCGCGGATCTTAGCTAAGTAAAACTTTTGACTGTCCACATAGTGATGGATTTCCGCTCTACACTCCAGTACTCGTTTGCTCCAACGATTATCGGATCTCCGACAAATGTGACCAACCCATTGCCACTTTAGTTTGCTAATTCGAAAGGCTATGTCGGTGACTTTAGTTCTCTGGCGAATCTGTTCATTCCGAATTATACCTACCAGAGAAACTCCGAGCATTGCTCTCTGAGCGACTCTAATCCTATGAAGCAGACGGACTGTCAGCGTCCACGTGTCGGAGCCGTGGGCGAGTACAGGTAGGACACACTGGTCGAAGACTTTTGTCTTCGGACTCTGAGGTATAAATATATAAAATAATAAATTAGTGTGTTTATTATAAAGATGAAATCATTATTAAAAGATATTATTTTTTTTATAATTCACTTCAGGATTATTAAGAGGATTAATGATGGCGGAAACGAATTGTTACGCTTTACGATCTTTTGAGTATGAGCTGGATTTCAATTTTGTGTTTTACTTGCTTGTGTGTTCATTCATGCAGATTTAACATTTGGTTTATAAAGTAGTTTTAAGTGACATTAGATATTTAAACTAAGAATTGTAACTCAGGTATGCATACCCTTTTAGGTCGTACAACCCAATGAAAAATATTTGTAAAAAATGAAGTTCATTGATTACATTCGGAATAGCCTCTAAGGCCGGTGACTTTATAAGGTTAATGACTGTTGTTTTTCAAGTACACATGAATTTGAGAATATTTCCTTCAACCAAAGTCTGAATGTAACATTGTTCATTTTTATTTTATTATTATATTTAAAAAAATAAAAGGAAATTGGAGATGATACAATAGACAATTTATGTATTATAATTATAGGTATGTAGTTACAATATACCTTATATTTGAACAATTAAAAATGTTGTATACAAATTTACTTAATTTATATTGAGTTATATTTTATTTTTATGTTATAAATTCATATATTAATACAACTCTATTAGCTTAATGGAGTTTCGTACATATATTTATCTCATATGGTAATCGCAGATTCGATTACCATATGAGATAAATATAATATGTACGAGTATGGTTTACAGATATTTTTTCGCTTTGGTAAAGCGTGGTGGGTTTAAGTCCATTTCTTCAGAAATGGGAAAGCTCGGGAGAGTGAGTTGTGGAAAAAAAATATTTTATATAGATTATTTATATGAATAATTGAACTTGCCATTAAAAGAAATTTGAAAACATTGAGTAAATTCAATTAAGTAGGTATACATATACCTCAAATTGAAAATTAATGTTGTAACGAATTCTTGTTGTTGGAGAATACTTTGAAGGTCGCATCAGTTCTGCCCATTTGAATTGTGGCCGGATGATATTTATACCCACAATATTTTTTCCTATTCCTAAAAATACGAAAGGTCTGGTAGAAAACGATACTTATTTTTGTTAAAAAAAGTGAAGCGTCATAGGTAGGTTGGTAAATGTGAAATATTGACGACAGCTTGGTTTCAACCGTATGATCACGGCCACGTGTAAGTGACCTCGTGTAGAGTCGAGTGCAGGGGAGCGTAGCCTGAATCGCGACAACATCTCGATCTACGATGTCATTCCCATACCCCGTGATAAGATGTTTCACATCAAAATTGCGTTAATCTCAGACCGTATCAATCGAGTCGAGTTCGGTAGAATTGTAATATTTGAAATGTCAGAATTTGATGTACCTTTTCTGAAAATACATGGAAAGCTAATAACAAAAATTTGAAAATTACTCAACAGTGTTCTTCTGCGACAACGAACGTAAGGCGAAACAGGTAGTCGAAAAGTGGTGTTGTGTGTAAGCTATTTCGTGTGCACAAAATAAGTTTATTTTTAGTAGTTACATTGGAATGACCTCAAATATTATCCTTAAAGCATGTAATAAGATTTATTTATTACATATTTAGGTACATATAAATTATGTATACAATTTTTTTAATTGCGACAACAAATCATGGAGTTTGTCAAAAACATTATTCATGGCGATTATGACGAATCAGGAAATGTATGCACATTAAGTCAGATATACATAATTATATTGTTCAGCTATGAGTACTTGTACCAAGGTATTACTCATACTTATTTGGGGAATATTTATTTGAGATAAAAAAATATTAGAAAATGGTTTACTTTACTGCTAACTGGCATGGAATGGACACAATTCTATAATTTGAGATAGGTCTATGATCAGTACACTACTGTTGAATTCCTCTATCGTAAAATTTGCCAAAAAGAAAAACTGCATCCCCACAATCTTGATGTGTCCAGTACAATGCGTTTCTTCAGAAATTTCATTTTACGCACCACCACTGTGGGATAAGCTTACTTCTAAACCATAATGCCGTATATACCATATCCAAACCGATACGTCAGTCAGTAAAACATATATAGTATTTGTGGTGTTGCGAATGCAATGGGTTGCGTTGATTGCTTTTTATCAATTTTTATGTTTGCTTGTTTGCCTCCCTATCCCGTAAAAATCTACTATTGGACGTTTATTATAGGATTATGAAAATAGAAACCACAAAGCAAACGATTTTTTGTGAAAAATTTTACAGAAATATTTCAAATATTGTTTTTGCAGCATTAATAGGTCTGCTGAAGTATTTATACTCTCGCAGAAGATTGGTTTCTAAGTATTAATTAATTATTGAGGTAAATTTTCTTTCAGTGTCTGGTATATTATTATTATGTTTATTTTCTTCCCTCATATTACTCATTCTCTTCATTCAGATATCTCTCCTCTTCCCATTATCCTATATAATTAACCGTAAGGTCATTTTACTTAATTATTTTATATCTTAATTATTGTATACAGTTAGTGTAACTTACATAAATATTTTTAGTGTTTAAGATATGGAAAAGTAACATTTATAATAGTATCAATAACGAAATATTACTATTATTAATATATTTTTTATTATAAATCATAAATAATCACAAACATAATTTTAAATTTAAAGGTGGTACAATGGTTTGACTTCTTATAAAAACAATTTTTTCAAGGCCACCAGTTGGGAATAGGTGGTGTTTATCAATGTGTAAATATGAGCATATATAATAGTAGTTAACAATAAGAAATAATACAAATATTTATTAAAGTATTTCAAGGTATATAAAAACTTCATATATACATTATACATTCTAAAAGAACCTTAGTTTTTTAAGCTTATAAAGTAATTAACAAAATTTTGTGGATAGTCAGAACTTTTACTTAGCTAATATTCGCGACAAATAAACAAAAACACAAAAATAATAATGTTTGTTTTCTACTGGAAGAAGTGGATTTACGGGGAACTCAAACTAAATCTTAATAACGGCCATCAGCTCTCCATCTCTCAACCACTAACAACAACACCAAACACATACCACCACTTTTTCACTTTGCACACGACACGTGTTTCGTCTCAAAACGAGGCGTTAAGTAGTCAGTCTTCCACGTAAAGAGTTCCCCGTAAATCCACTTCTTCCAGTAGAAAACAAATATTATTATTTGTTTTGTTTTTGTTTGCTCGCGGATCTTAGCTAAGTAAAAGTTCTGACTGTCCATATAGTAATGGATTTCTGCAAAGCAACGCCTAACTCCATTAATCATAACAGAATTTTGTTTGTCTTTAATCATGTCATGCTATGTAACTAATATTTTTAAAATTAATTATACTTTAGACAAATATCATATAAAACTTAGTGTATATCTATGTCTTAACGTTAAAATATTGAGTGGTAGTTCAACTAAAAAGTAGGCAACTTCTTCAAATCTATGTTCTCAGTGTGACGCGGACCCAAAAGTTCGGAATGGTAGTAATAATACCTTGAATTCTTGTCGAAGGCTCTTTTAGGGGTAAACCATTCGCAGTTGATACCTTGAAGGCTTGCATAAATCCAGAAAACACTTGGAACATGCTTTGACGTGCGTATGTTTCTCCGGCACATAGTCTTCTTCCTGTAAAAAAATCATATATTTAATTACTTTTTACTGAATAAAAAATCCTACGCTATCCATTTGTATGATATAATAAAAAATGTTAATATTTGCTCAAAGCCAAATTCATTTTTAATGTATTCTTGAAGAATAAACATAGCTCGGACGAATAGAGAGTATTGGAGAAGAGGGCGCTGTCAAAAAGTATATATTAGACTATCGTCCGGTAAATATCCGGTTGGTTGCTCCAAGTATCGTTAGATTTGAATGAGCCTTAAGCTAAAAACTGTTGAGAAATCGCACAAGATCCTAACAAGTGTCGTGTTCTCATATCAGAGGGCAAGACAAACTTTGGGTCGTTGAGCCAGCGAAAAAAGTAAGTTATATCAGTCAACGTAGGAAACTAGGTTTAGGTGATTCGGGAGAAGAAATTATCATGAAAGTTTTTCTTTGAGTTATATATAGGACTTCTATTGTCTGAAATCTGACCGATATTTATCGGGCCCCTGAGACAACGCTTTTATGTAAACGCTTTACTACCATAAAGTGACGGTGATAACTCCTATAGAAGAGGATAAAAAATATCATTTTATCATCAATTCATTTTGTTATACAAAGATATGGGCATATCGCGAGTGGACCATCCCATTATCTGTCGGTCAAGCTTCGGTCATAGTTCGATATCCGACTCACCAGCCACTTTACACCGAGAAAATAATATTCTGTAGTCTCATCTTTTCTACGGACGTTTTCTACAATGATGAACAAAAGTGTTGCTTAATCTACTATGGAAATAAGAGGTTATGTTATTCGTCTCGCCATTTATAAGGTACTATAAGATAAGAAGGCTTTATTCGCTGACCAAAATATTTACATATAATAAGATTAACACACTATAAATTTATAGAAATGATAGTGCCATCAGCAACCAGTTTTTTGTCAGGTTTTCCTTTGACATAGGCTTCCCCTAGTTTAGGCCTACGTCTCGCCATTTAACGTGGTTTATATTAGATGGAGAGACAACAACCAGCAAGCTAAGATTTGCGAGAGAACAAATTCTAAAAATAATGCTGTGCGCATACGAACCATATACACACAACACCACTTTTCAACAACGTGCACGGCACGTGTCTCACCTCAAAAAACAGAAGGTATAATAGCCTCTACGAATGACAACCTTTGAGTCTCACATGAATCTTACTGCAGTAGTTATTTGTGCAAAGTAACTCCATTATAACTGTGTAACTCTATCATATCAGTTAGGAAAAGATAAAAACTTTGATTTGATATAAACTGCGACGTCATTGGTCGAGGAATTGGGAGTCCCCGTGCGGCCTAACTGATGGACTGATATTAATTGTCTAAACATGCTAAAAAAATAATACCTATGTACATATTTTTTACTTAATCTCTGACAAATTAATCATTTGTGTAATTGATATGAAAAATGATTAATAAGCTTAACGACAAACACGTGCGTGTAAAAAGCGTAACGCAGCAATATCATCATATGACATCATAAATGACCACTAATAATTTTTATATATTGAGTTGGCAAGAAAGTAATTTCGGATTTTTAGTTTGAAATAAAACTCAAATTTCTATACAAAAAATGAACTTCAATCAGTCAAATATCTTCCATTCTGTTTAATGACCTTTTGCCATGTTTCTGGTAACTTTATGATCCCGCACACATAAAATTTCTGATCTTTAATAGCAAAAACTCAACTATGTGCGATTTGGGGTCATCGATATTACTGAAATTTATACCACTTAAGAAGTCTTGTACGAGCCGTTTCGCTGCGATGAATGGCAGCGGATGGAGCTCTGTGGTCTCTGCCAACCCCTGCGGGGGATAGGCGTGAATATATAATAAAAAAAAAATATAAGAAGTCTTGTAAACTTCGGAATAAATGATAATCCGAAAGGTGCTTACACCTACACAACACCTTTGTAATCCCGCCAGATTGACAGCATGATCTATTTTGATGCAACTCATCTTTTGATATGGTTTGTACTGGTTCATCATGCTTAGACCATGATATTTTTCGATTAACTTTATTGTAGACGATACATTTTTCATCGCCAGTGATAATTCGTTTAAAAAAGGGTCGATTGCAGTACAGTAGTTGTGTTAGGTGAATTTCTTTCAATTCGTGTAGAACCCATATTTCGATCTTCTTAACGAGTCCAAGACGTCTTATATGATTTTCAATTGTTGTTTTGCAATCAGTTGTGTGACGATTCGATTCAATTATCGCATTTTGTCATTGTCAACTTCAGAAAGAAGGTCGACCAGAACGTTGGTCATCTTTCAGAGAGAAATCTCCAGAACGAAATTTTTTAAACCAATTCTGACAAATGTATTCTGTTAAACAATCAACACCATAAATTTCACGTATCTCTTTGAGCATCAGCCTCTTTCTTGCCTTTATGAAAATAAAAAAAGTAAAACGTGTCGAAAATGTTTAATTTTCAACTGGATGTTAAAACTGACAGTTTTTAACAAAATTACACGAAATTGGTTTCCATAGTGACCTAAAGGTATCTACTACCAAATGTTAAAAGAAAAAATTTTCACATTAACAGAAGAATAACGAAACAAATATAATGCTAATTACTGGTGCAAACCGAAATTTCTTTCTTGCCAACCCAATACGAATATATTGGGTTGGAAAAAATAACTTAAGTAAAAATAAATAAAAAAATTACCAGCGCCAAAAGGCAAACTCTTGTCTCTGCTAACTTGTAATTGACCGTTGACAATAAAACGCTCCGGTCGGAAATTTTCAGGGTCGCCCCAAATTTCCTTATCCATGTGCAGCGTCACTAAATTAACGTTGACCATAGTACCCTAAAATAAAAGCATTTAGTTGATTATAATCTCCGCATAGGAATAAATGTATGGCCTTTAAAAATTTATTCCGAGTTTGGTAATCCCGCCAATCTGCATTGGGCATGCATGGTGGGTTAATGTCCATTCCTCCAGAAATGGGGAGGCCCATGCTCAGCTGTGGGACATATATGTGCTGTAAAAAAAGTACACCTGTTTTTTAGAGCACACAGTTCCACAGCTGGATACGGTGCCTTATAATTTCTGGTAAAATAAGCATTAACCTACCACGCTTGTCTAAGGAGGATTGGTAGGGCATCGTTTCAAAATAAACGCCTTAAGGTGATTATATTGTATTTATGTCCATATCAGATTTGAACGAATGCGCATTGACTTCGTTACTGAGCTAATTAGGTGTTATGTATTACACCTTTACTTTAAAAAAAAAAACCTGAAATATATCTTTTAAAGTAATTTAAATAGTAATAATTCGTATTACTTGGTAATCTTATCAAGGATAAGATTAGTAATTAATATACACAGTCTAATACAAATGAGTATCGCACAAGACAATAGGATATCGATTGTAAAATATAGATGAAAGACAAGGAATAGTGAATAGCTTCATTTCTAGAATTTGATGCTGTGCTATTATAAATCTAGATATAAAATCTTACATACAAATTAATGAATTCAATATTGAATATGTAAAATAATACAGTAAAGATAAGAATTGAAATTAAAACATTTGGATATCCTGTTTAATTTTTCAAAATGGTGCATTCATTTTATCTTATTTTACGATATGGATAATATATTAATATAAATTGCATCATACCATACATATAGAATTCATTTATTTATTTTTAGAAAGTTCAATACCCCGTCTTGATAAAAATAAATAAATAAATTCTTTTCGTATGATATGATGCAATTTATAATACTCTATTATCCATTCTTTAAATAACTGTAAAGGTGTGTCTTTCCGCGCATAAAAGTGTGATTTTTACAATTTTATGCGCGGAAAGACACACCCGTCACTCTATTATGAGTCGGAGAACATTGTACGATAATGAATCTGATAGTCGTCAATATAGTATGTGAATATATGAATGAAATGCAATGAAGGAAATGACAATGAAATGTATTATATATCAAGGAAGAAGCGCTTTGTTAATTTATATATCGATGAATAAGTTTTGCACGCTTTTTCAGGTAGAAATGTAACTTAACTCTTATCAATTTCAACATCAATTTAAGTTGTTTTACTCTGATGTAACATAGATTAAACATAGTTTAAGTGCCATAGCTGAGTTGAAGCACGCGACCCTTAAGATTTTTTTAAAGAAGAGAAATCGTTTTGAGTAATTGGTGTTCCGAATATAAGAGATAAAGATAGCAGCGATATATAACAAGCATATATCTGAAGAAACAAAATACATACATATCGTCACGCATGTTTCCCGTAGGTGTAGGCAGAGATTACAGATCTCCATCTGCTTCGATCTTGGCATACTTTCCTTGCTTTCTCCACACTCATAACTCTCCTCATGCAAGCCCGCCGGTTAAGGGTACTCTTGACATGGTCTTTCTTAAAAACTTTGGCAATTTGGTCAAGATATATTTTCAGTGGTCTTCTCCTACCGACCCTTCCATCCACATCTGCAACGTAAATTTCTTTTGCCAGTCGTCTTTCATCCATCCTCTCTATCTGCCCAAATCATCTAAGTATCCCTTTCTCAACTTTTGTCAAGACACCTTCTTTTACTGCACATCGCTCTCTTATATCTTCATTCCTCATTCTATCATTCAAAGTTACCCCACACATACTTCTTAATGCTCTCTTTTCCACCGCATTCAGTCTGCTTTCACGACTCTTTTGCCAAACCTAATTTTCATTACCGTACATCAAAGTCAGAACAAGCACCCCCTGATAAACCACCAGTATAAAGTGTTATAATTAATAAAAGATATGGGGTCAGAGGCCTGGACGCTGATGAATAGAGAAGAATAAGCACCTGGTCACGGAAATAAAAACTCATCAAAAGATACTCTTGGGATGCAAGGGGGCGAAAATTACACCATGTCGCCCCAACTGTCAACCTCACCTGCGCGGTGCATCCTGCTGAGCAACGAACGAGGCACTGACGACCGATTGATGGCGGTATAACTATCACAAATTATGGCCGGACTCAAATGACACAGGCCGGCAACGGGCAGCGGCGTTGCCGGTGCGAAGGTCTGGCTCCGCGGTCGCCAACCCACTTGCCCAGTGTGGCGACTACGGGCACACCACCCATGAAGCGCACCATTAAAACACGGCCCCCAGTTCCCGGTCGCCCCATTATTCCTGGCCACGGTAGCGGCCATGGTTACGATGGAGCAGGGGGTGCTAAGAATCCCCGGGAGAGGAAAGGCTACCACAAACGACTGGACCTGGCGACGTACAACGGAAGAAGTCTGCGGCGCGACGAGTACATTAAAGAACTCGAGGTAGAGCTAGAAAAGATAAGGTGGCACGTTGTGGGATTAAGCGAAGTCCGTAGACAGGGGGAGGATACGCTGATTCTACAATCTGGCCATCTGCTCTACCATCGAGAGGGACATAATCCTTCCCAAGGCGGAGTGGGGTTCCTCGTCAACAGAGTCCTCACTGACAATATCGAAGAAATATCCAGTGTGTCGCCAAGGGTGGCGTACCTTGTACTCCGGCTATCTAACAAGTATAGTCTTAAGGTAGTGCAGGCCTACACACCTACGGCGACATACTCGGATGACGAAGTGGAGGCTATGTACGAAGACATAGCCAGGGCTTTGCACAACACCACAAAGACCCACTTCAATGTTGTCATGGGGGACTTCAACGCCAAAGTAGGGTTGTATACAGGAGCCGAATCGATTATGGGACCTCACGGTTTTGGACACAGAAACCACAGGGGGCAAATGCTGATCAACTTCCTCGAAAAAGAGGGGCTGTATCTGATGAATTCCTTCTTTCAGAAAAAGCCCCAAAGGAAGTGGACATGGCGAAGCCCCGAGACTGTGACGAAAAATGAGATTGACTTTATCATGACCGATAAAAGGCACATATTCAGGGATGTCTCAGTGATCAACAGGTTTAACACTGGGAGCGATCACCGACTTGTGAGAGGCACTCTGAATATCGACTTCAAGTTCGAAAGATGCCGTCTGGTAAAGTCCACGCTCCGACCGACTCTGTTCCAAACTGTGGCTGGCTCTCAACGCTTCCAACTGGAACTCAAAAATCGATTCGATGTCCTGGAACCCTCTGTGGATATCGACAAGGACCTCAAAAGTGTGATAAACATCTTAAGGGTGGAAGGCATGCAGGCCGGAAGTCTAAATTCTCAGACGAGACCCTCCAGCTAATGGATATGCGACGTGAAGCAGCCAAACACGAGGAACAGGTGGCCCACACTAAGCGCATTAGACAGTGCGTACGGCGGGACCTGCGTCGCTCTAATGCGGACACTATTAAAAACGCAATAGAGCGACACAAGGGTCCTAAAGTATTTCTGCAAAAGCTTGGGAGAAGTCATCTCACACATTTAAAAGCTCAAGATGGCAAAATGCTCACGTCCAAATCCGAGGTTCTCGCTGAAATCAAAGACTTTTATGGAAATCTGTATGCCTCTCACGCACCACAACATGAACCCACACGCAATGATCCCAGAGCCACACTTACCCGCCACTACACCGACGAGCTGCCAGATGTCTGCCTTGAGGAGATAGAGCTGGCTCTCCAGCAACTTAAAAATGGAAACGCCCCAGGCGAGGACGGAGTTACTGCAGAGCTTCTAAAGGCAGGGGGTCGCCCCGTGCTGAAAGAGCTCTGCAGGATTTTCAACTCCGTCTTGCAGAACGGGAGAACTCCATAGGCATGGAACAGGAGCATAGTAGTCTTATTCCACAAGAAAGGGGATAAGACGCTACTTAAAAATTATAGGCCGATCTCGCTCCTGAGCCATGTCCATAAGTTGTTTACGAGGGTCATCACAAATCGACTCGCGCGAAGGCTTGACGACTTTCAACCTCCTGAACAGGCTGGGTTTCGGGGAGGATATGGCACCATAGACCACATCCACACAGTGCGGCAGATTATACAGAAGACTAACGAGTATAATCAGCCCCTGTGCATAGCATTTGTGGACTATGAGAAGGCCTTTGACTCCATCGAGACCTGGGCTGTCATAGATGCCTTGCAGCGGTGCCAGATAGATCATCGATACATCGAGGTGTTGAGATGTCTGCAAAACGCCGCTACGATGTCCGTTCGAGTACAGAAGAATCAGACAAAGCAAATCCAGTTGCATCGTGGAGTGAGACAGGGGGATGTCATATTCCCGAAACTGTTCACTAATGCGCTGAAAGATGTCTTCAAAACATTGGACTGGAAAGGACGTGGCATAAACGTAAACGGTGAGCACATCTCACACTTGCGCTTTGCCGATGATATCGTGATCTTGGCAGAATCGCTGCAAGAACTACAAGCAATGCTGAACGGCCTAAATGAGTCCTCCAGACTGGTCGGTCTGGCTATGAATTTGGATAAAACTAAAATAATGGTAAACCAACATATTGAGCCAGAACCGACCACGATCGATGGTGAAGTTCTCGAAGTTGTCCAGGAATATGTCTACCTAGGCCAAATAGTGCGATTAGACGGAGACAACTTCGAGAAAGAAGCCGACAGAAGGATACAGCTGGGCTGGGCAGCGTTTAGGAAATTCCGTCAAGTCTTCTCGTCGCCCATACCACAAAGTCTGAAGACAAAAGTCTTCAACCAGTGCGTCCTGCCCGTACTCTCTTACGGTGCCGAGACATGGACACTGACAGTCCGTCTCCTCGCCAAGCTCAAAGTCGCTCAGAGGGCTATGGAGAGAGCTATGCTCGGGGTTTCTCTGGTGGACAGAATTCGAAATGAAGAAATTCGCCGGAGAACCAGAGTCACCGACATTGCTCTTCAAGTTAGCAGACTGAAGTGGCAATGGGGTGGACACGTTTGTCGGAGAACCGACAATCGTTGGAGACCGCGACTCGGCAAACGTAGTGTGGGACGCCCTCCTGCTAGATGGAGCGACGATCTGCGCAAGGCGGCTGGCAAAGACTGGATGCGTGTAGCCGAAGATCGGGCTAGGTGGCGCGCCTTGGGTGAGGCCTATGTCCAGCAGTGGACTGCCGCGGGCTGATATTGATATTGAAAAGATACTCAGCCCAAAACGGAGACGAGAAGAGACACGAAAAATGTGAATTGGAAAAGCCGTGGCCGATGCCAACATATGGCATCGGTGCTTTTCCAATTCACAGACAGGCACATAGATTTCATAGCAGGAACCTAAAGAGGATGGTAGAAGATCACACCGTCAAAAAGGTATACATGGTAGGTGGTATCGTTCGGTAAATATCCGACCGGCCGTTGTTATCGTTTGAACGATCACCGTGTAGTCATTTTAAACGATCTTTAAGCGATCAACTGACGAGAAACCACACAACACCGCGACCAGTGTTTTCGTTAAGCTAGCGGAGTATAAAATTTCTAGTACTTTAGGGACTAGTATACACTTTTATAACAAAAGTGGGCCAAAGTTCAAGTCTAATATAATATTTAAATAAAATCAAACGTTTTATTAAAAAAAAAGCTATACAGTAATGCTTAATATTCAACTTCAAATCATCAAAAGATCAATCAGCCTGGGATTAAATACCTATGTAATAATTTCAAGTTTTATATCATTTTTATGAGTTTTATGTCATTTTTAAGAGTGCAAAAAATGATGATTTTAGATGATAGATTAATAGTGACGAGAAAAATAATTCCTTTTCATTCTAGTTTTAAAAGACAACACAAAAACATAATACTTTTAAGTATTAATAAAAAAAGTTCATACCTCAGGTATTTGATACCCGCCCAACTTCGTGTCAAACATAACACGGTGAGGCACGCCGAGCGGCACTAGGGTGTCAAATCTCAAGGCCTCTCGAATGCATGCCTCTGTATATGGCATACTGTAAATTAAAGTAAGGTTAAATACATGAACTCTTTTTTTAATTAAGAACAATAAACAATAGCACAATCTTATGTTACTAAAAAAATATAGTAATCTAAAAGTAAGTTAATATACTATATATGTATATATGTATATATATATATATATATATATATATATATATATATATATATATATATATATATATATATATATATATATACATACATACATATATAACATATTAACATACTTTTAGATTTAATATAAGATAAATACATAATGGAAACAAGAAGTAAACTATTAATAATTAATCGATTATTTACAATTATATATTTCAATTAAGCAGGAGTTGTAGAAAATATGTCAGTATTGTTGAATTTTTTAGACTTGGAATACGTCATCTGATAGTTATGGCACTTGTAATTTAATTATTTGAAAAGCTTTTTTTGTACCTTTTCAATTTCATCTTCGAATTTACTATTAACTAACTCTTAACTTTCACAGACATATGTTGTTTCTTGGTAGTAAACATGATCTTTTATCATAATCAACATCGATGACTAATTGACTTATTGGCGGGAATGACGCCTGCGCAGTCAATGATCGCGCGTTCGATCCCGCATCGAGATAAATATATGTATTGCCTACATATATTTACCTCGATCAACGATTCCGAAAGAGGTAGCTAATACGTAGTCAATTAATTTGCTTAATACTTTTCAGTATACAAACCAATACATGTTAAATGCATTTGTTATTATCTGGTCTTTGCTTCATCATTATATTACACAACAAAGGAATATGTAAATAGGACAACGAACACCATATCTTTGTTGTGATAAACTGAATGTTTGCGATGTCTGTTGCCTTGTAATATGCATGTATTGTTGTAAATAAAATGTACGTACTGATAATTGTTTATGATTAATAAAGGCATAATGTAATAATTTTAAATTACACTACATTTATACAAACACATTATAATGTTTTCTTAGCAAGCGTAATCTGACCTAACAAATACAAACATATATCTAAGTAAGAACTACGCAAACAAAACACAAATTTCCCTGCTTAAACGGCAATAGACCAATTGGTTCAGTCGCCTTTTAACACAAACCATATTTTCAAAACACAAACATTTTTAACTAAGCTAAAGCGGTTAATGAAAATTTTGTTGTTGAATTAAATGTTAAGTTAATTAACAAATAAAAAATCACTTTACGCTATAGACACACACGGGGATTCCCAGAATAGTCGGCATCGTTACAGCAGACACAAAATGACAAGGATATAGACCCAGACTCAGAATAAATACTTGTAAGTCAAAAAATCGGACATTTTGGCACTGCGTCATTTGGGGCATTGCTATTTATTTTAAAAAGAATTTTAAAAATATTTTGTAAGGAACCTACTCACAATACCAGCTGAGCATAATATTGCAATTTTATTTTTAATATTGCATATTATATAATGATCTTCTTATCTACATCTAATTGAGACATTCCAAATTTTTACCGATAAGTGTATTCACAGAGACTACTACGAGAACAGTGACAGTGGAATCAACATTTCACATTGCAAAGATCTCATGAATGTGGTTAAGGTATTTTAATATTATTTTTTTGATAATATTTTAATAATATTAATTCCTTGTTCCTATGTTTTGTAAAATAAAGAACATGTCAAGAAGATTTTGGCAAACTTTATATTGAAGTAGGTAACCAAATTTTAAGAAAAAAAGCAGTCGCATAAATACTAATGCGAACATGCTAATATTGACTTTAAATGAAATACAGGCCTATGGATTCTTAATTCCAAAATATAGACTTCTGACTGGGATTTTCATTAAAATTGTTATAGTTATACAAGTTAAAAGTCGCTCATAGAGCTAAGAAGAGACTTAAGCTCGGAGTGTCCTTGGTGGATATTATTCGAAATGAAGAAAAAGTTTCGAGATCCAAAGTTTACAATATAGCCCACCGAGTTTTAAGCTTTAAGCCCATAGCCCTTTTAAATTATGAGGGCTATGGGCTGATCCCGTTTGGCGAAAAACCTAAAACCGCTTCGTTGCGCGTCTGGTAAGAATTGTATGCGTAAAGCCGAAGATTGGGCTAGGTTCACATCAAAGACCTGGAAGAAAACAAAGAAGAACAACGAAATTTATATGATAAGTATACTTACTTCTTTTTGTCGTCGAGATTAGGTAATCGGTCGCGACCTACAACGCGATCTATCTCCTCGTGTATTTTGTCTTGTATTTCTGGATTTATGAGTAATCGCTCTATCAACATCGTTAGTACCGATTCCACTGCGGAAGCGGTAGGGAACATGTAATCCGTACAGACGAGTACTAGTTGGTCCACTGAAAAAACATGTCGGAAGCTTTTAAAATATTGATAGTGGTAATTTGATAGTGTAGAGCCACGCCGCAGACGAATACTTTGTCAAGAATGGCATAATATTTGTCTGTAGCATGAACGGGCCGGCTCACCCGGGGAAGTACCACACTCCCGCAGAAAACCGGCGTCTGAGTGGTAGCTTAGCTATCGTACGGTGAGCGGTGAGTTCCAGAAGCCCGACACCCTCCCCCCTCCCCCCTCCCCATTCATTATCAAGGGAAGGGTCATTATTGGAGTGGTAGACTTCCATAATGACCCTTCCCTTAAAGGTCGGCAACGCTTACGCACTGTCTATGTCTATGCTCACTGCGGATGTCTATGGGCGGCGTTGATTGATTTCCATCAGATGCCACGCCTGCTCGTTTGTCTTCCTATCCCATAAAAAAATATATTATTTATCGAGAGATAGCAAACTGAACTGGTTATATATGTATGTATTTCTCAAGTATGTCTTAGAACTGATAAACGTCGGAGTAGCCGCGTACTGAGTGGAGACCGTGTCTTTACAAACGTAGTGTGTCTGAGTGCCCCCCGATTAAATGAAGCGAGGATCTGCATAGGTAGAAATTGGATGCGTGTAACCAAAAATCAATCCCACACCTAGCAATGAACAACCAAAGGCTGATAATTATGACGGTGAGAAACAATGCCTAATGTTGAAAATCTCTGAAACCCATCGATTTTGGTAGGCAAATATCGTGCCTGAAGGATGTCTGCGATAAGTTAGACTATTTATATGTTAGGAAGGTTAATTGTGACGATCGACTATAAACCTTAGTCCACTAAGAAAAAGAGCACGTGAAGAGCCCTTGTGTCATTTGCAATTCGAGGCTAGTCATCAAAAATAAGGCCATTAGTGATAATATTAAAAATAAATCGTTGTATCGGTCACTGTAGACCTTCATTTTAAATGCATGTGTTATATTTTAAGAGATTCTATAATTTTTGGTTCGTTCATTCGATTTTATTTCTACCGTATTGCGTCGCTATCAGAGCGGAGCTAGACAGAAATAGTTCATAGCTACTGTATTATATAAAATTGGAACCGATAGTAGGGAAATTGAATTACCGCCTATTTATATCAGACAAAGAGAGTTTCATATCGCCGTGATAAAATTGTAAAAAATGTTCAGTAGAGGTTTACAATTCATAGTGTATCCGCTTCTTAGTTAGACGTGACTTAAAATTCAAATCATTTTTAGTTAATTTGTATCATCTACATAATTTTAAAATATTTTTAAATTTTAAATATGTTATCTAATGTTGTTAATGGTCTGTCAATATTATTCTATATTTATTTTATTTTCAAGGTTCATCTCTATATAAATAATTACTCATGCCCGTTTTACATTTACTATTAGTCATTTTAACTGCAAAAAATTGAAATGAATAAAGAAATGCTTTAGTCTTATCTATTTATCACACCTTTCCGACAGTTAATTTCTACGTCATTTACTCACACTCATTAGTACGACGAATACCGATTCACCAGATCAAATCAAGTGTCGATCAATTTTTACTTCCGTTCTGCCTGTAACCATCACTACTTTACCTTAAATCCAGCTCTAAATACATCTCTATTCAGATCGAGCAGGATAAACACTAAAAGCACGTGAATACATCTAAATCCTGCACAGTTGACACTTCTGAATATTTTGACAAGACATCGTCGAATTGAATCAGCTAATATCATTAACATTTTGAATAAAAGGCATTTATTTGAAATACAAAAAACAATAATATTACACAATATTATTAATATTAATAAATATTTATAAAATAGTTAAGAAATTTAAAACCGTATAAATATTGGTGACTGCTCGCGTGGTAAACAGCTTGTATCGACATTAACGTGTTACACGTGTTTAATGTGTAAAACGTGAATCCTAAGCTCACGTGTTACAAATGTTTAAGATTTTTGGCGACTTACTTCTATTGTATGTCAAACGACGTTTTAATAGCAATACGTTGATAAGGGGTCATTGTAATAACTAATCTTTTGACCTTAGATATTAGAAATAAGGCTATAGCAATTTTGTTGTTCTATTAAAACGCGAATTTTTTGCTGAAGTTATTGACTTCTTTATCGTTAGTTCTATGGGACACGCTAATTTTGCTTGTAGCAAATCATTTGACGGTATATCTTATATAATATATAAATACAGTTTTGTAGTAATCTGACGGCTTGATTATACAGGTCATACTAGTTGTGGTAGAACCATCGTAGCATGAATTGGCTGGACCGGAGAAGTTCCACACTTTCACAGAAAATTGGCGTTAAATATACTCATTCTACTCTCTTGGCCCTGGTTGGTTATCATGAAGTGAGCGGCTTTCTCGATTGCTAAATCTAGTTCCTAAAATAATACTTCATTAATTTATTACTTTATAAATTACCTGAATACGTCGTTCGCTTGTTTTGCTTAATTTCTTCTTTCATTTTCTTTATGTAGACATCTAGAAAGTGACGATCATGAGACTCGTCGTATGTTGCTATTGCTTCCTTAACATATTTCTATAACATAATAGTGATTACAATATAAGGAGATCAAATGTGTATAGTAAAAACAAAGAATTTGAATGTGTGAGTGTTCCTGTCGATAATTCTCAAAAAAAAAACGAAATTGACGAGAAGAAAATTATTATCATTATGTAGGGGAATTCCAGGGAAGTAGTTACTAGAGATGACTCTTAAGATAGTTTAAATTGATTTTGCCATAACGGTCACAATGCGCTGACTCATTTGGCGTAGTATCTCACTCTCGTAGGACACGGAGTTTTGAGTAGTAGCTTTATTTCTGTAATTTGTTCGGTGAACGAGAAAGAAGAGACCTAAATGTTCAAGCACATTACCCTTCCCTTATCGCATACACTTCCTTTATCTTGCTTTCCTCTCGTCCTCCGAACAATATTTTCAAATGTAGGCAGCGCATGTTTGCTTCTGCTACTGAAAGCGATGTTGACTATTTTATTTACTATCAGGTGACCGCATGTTAATTTGCTCATCTCTTTTATAAAATATGTTAATATTTATATAAAAATAGATGTTAATGAAGAAACATACCCTAAAGAAATCCAACAAAAATTGGTTGCCTTCACATAAACCTTTGTATCCGCTGAAACTTGGCAACACATCCTTCAACCAGGGGGTTAATGCAAGTGCAGCACCGATGTCGTTGGAGCTACGCTGGAAGAGCAGAGCACCCCGCGCAACCGTCCACAGTGCATGGTAATCAGATCTTTGTACTGTCAGCCGTCCAAACACGTGCATCATTCCATTTATAAATGGCACGGCAAAGTAATGGGGCAGGTATATCAAATCACCTTTCACTATATCCTGATATTTAAACAAAGAAAAAGGGTAAGGAAATCATACAGACCATTTGTTTTACTGATTTTTTTACTTCTCTTTCCAAAATATTTAGGGCTCTAGCCAAAGGGAATAAATAGTTTTAACGCTACTCTCATTAGTGTTTGCATTTAAAGTGTATTTACATTTAAAGTGTATGCAGATGATCCTGCATACACTTTAAATGTAAGTATCACTTACGCTTTAATTGATTAATTGATATTGATAAAATGCATATTATCTACTTCATCTCAAAAAGACATAAGATTTATAGTATGTGTAGTTAAATAAATAGATAAATTTTAAGACAGACATTGAGTTATAAAATATATAATCCATACTAACATACATAGTTAATTAAGTGCTATTAAAATTATAATTAGTATTGCGTCATCAACCAACTTCATTAGTATTACTATGTAACGCAATGTTTTGCTTGTTTATTACTATAATCATAAAAAAATATTTAAAAATTATTATTTATTTATCATTTAAGATTTTACTTATGATAACTATTGGGTTAATATATAATAACGAATTAAGCAGATTCTACGGCGCCGAAACGTGGACGCTGACAGTCCGTCTGCTCAGAGTCGCTCAGAGAGCTATGGAGAGAGCTATGCTCGGAGTTTTTCTGGTAGATATGATTGGGAAGGAACAAATCCGCCAGAGAACTAAAATCACTGACATAGCCTTTCGAATTAGCAAACTAAAGTGGCTAGTCACGTTTGTCGGACATCCGACAATCGTTGGAGCAAACGAGTACTGGAGTGCAGACCGCGTCTCGGTAAACGTAGTTTGGGACGCCCCCCGCTAGATGGTGCGACGATCTATGCTGGGCGGCTGGCAGAAATTGGATGCGTGTAGCCGAAGATCAGGCTAGGGGGTGCTTCATGGGGGAGGCTTATATCCAGTAGTAAATTGCCGCAGGCTGTTGATGATGATGAAGCAGATTCTAATTTAATTTACAAAACACTGAGTATTATTGACCTTATTCGTAGCTTATATTAATAGCTTTATCTTCTTTAAACAATAAACATAAAATAACTATTTTCTTTCTTTCGGCAAAGCAATTAGTGAGGTTTGATAGTAAATCGCAACAGCTCATGGACATTTGCAATATTAAGGACACTGCAAATGCATGGCTCTAGGGTAATGATGTGAATAATAGAAGAAGAATAATTAAATGGGAGGGAAAGAAGAAAGTAACGAGAGGCGAAGAAGGAAGTAGGGAAAGGGGAAAATGGCGGGCCTCCGAATCCCTGCAATCACCCTTTGAAACGTGGTAACACAGAAAAATGTTATTACTTATGTTTATATATTTTTCTAGTCATGCTGACTATTATTGATATTTATCTATACTCTTTTGTTTAAGAATTTAAAAATGTGTAATGGATTAGGTTATATAACGTTAGTTCATTATGTATTAACAAATTCAACAATCTGTAATCAAAACACCTTGAGCGTTATCAAATTGATTAGACAGGAAAAACTAGAACAGACGTAAGCCTAATAACTATATTATCAAGGAACGATGGACAATTTATTTCGTTAATTTTTTTTTATCAATTACATCGATTAGTTAATTAACATTTATTTTTCAAGTACAATGAGATAATTTAATAATTATGTATTCGTGCAATAAAAGTTAGTCAATACTAACTTTTAACAGAAACCTTCACTCAAGTGTTAGTAGTAGCAATCTACTACTAACACTTGAGTGAATGTTTCTGACATAGTATGATAACCGCCACTACCGACCTACGCATTGACATACACTTATTAACACATGGTTCTTATAAGGATTGTTTTTCATAGCAACAGTTAGAATAGAATAATCGTAGCCAACCTGTTTATACCAAAGATTTACTAACTAAACTCTGTGAAATCTACCAATTACAGAATTACTACTTTTTTATAGATTTACGTATTTTTTTCATCTTTGTCATTATTAGGTAGGTAGGTACTATATATTTAGGCTTGTGATCATCGTCGGGAACAATATATAAAGTTCTACCTGCAATGACATATGCAGAGATTTTCAATTGCTGTCGGACTTTTATTAGCGGACCTTATCATTTAAAATCAAATATAACGATTAATCCTTTGTATCCACCATCTCCATTCCTATAAAACTAAATCAAAAGGTCTTGATGAATTACTTGATTAATATAAGGGATTTTTCTATACAATGAGTGTTTGTCTAAATTTCTATTTATTTTCCAATCATTAATATAATGATATGGTGTGGAAGAAATATAACATAATCGTAGACACAACCGTTTGCGTTGACTTGTGAAAGGTTGTGTGTGTGTGTGTGTGTGACACTGATAAGTTTGAAATATTTTCTGTTTTTTAAATTGTATTGTGTTTACAATACCACTACTTAAAACACTCTCTGCCTTTTTATAAGATTACAAATTATTAATGCTCTAACGTTGCCCACAATTTAAAAACATGCAAGACATGCCTCATTTATTACTTTTCCTTGTCTTCTCCCTTGTACAACTTTTCAATAAACATTGTTACATGATTGGAGACATACTTTTGGTGTTGTTTTTAAAAAAAGTTATAGTGTCCATTAGAAAAAGAAATGTATGATGCAAACATTTAATAGCGAATGAGTAAAAAAAAAGTTTGGTTTGGTCTGGGTTTAGAAGTTTTGTGTAGTGATGATACTCAACACTTCCAAACCCAGATTTTTACAATTCTTTGACTCATTCTTTATTTCATTTAAGAAAGAACCTGAAATCGTAAGAAAATCTACATACAGTACCTACAGTACATACAGTTACAACATTATTATTTGTAGGTAAGCATGTTTAGATCGAGTTACTTGATGACATACCATATAGTAAAAGAAGGAATTATAACAAACTATTTTCCCCGATTCCAGCTGAATCAATTTTTATTTTTTATGCTATTCTCTAAACATGCCTGAGATTAACTTATTATCAAATGTTTTGTGATATGAGTATTATTAGATAAATAATTTTTAATCTAATTATACCAATAAAATATTCATAATTGCCTAATCGACACTGAACCTTTATTTCGTATTTTGACGTCAGTTCAGTAATCCTATCTTGTCTGGGCTAATTTTGTCTTCACTACTCTGTGGTACCAGCTAGCTACCTTCAGTGGCAGTTGTAATTTTTGTCAAAATTAAAAAACACAACACGCTCTACAAGTTTGATACTAAACATTATTTCGATATCCATCATGAGAAGAAGGAAAATAGATTTCTCACTACCGAAACTTTTGGCTTTTTTAATCGATATCTCAATAACAATGAACGGTAGGTGAAAAATGTAAAGGATCTTAATTGTAGATCGTAAAAAAGCAACAAAAAGGCATTTCATCAAAATGTTTGCATCTCAACGGAGAACCGAGTTATTGTGAAAAAAAAAAAGCTTTTCTCGACCTATCCCACGTATATACAAAATTTAGCTTTCTCGGATCACATAAATTTCTAACCCGTTTGTTCCGACGTAATGACTGTACTACTGCGATGAAGGATAATAATATTGTGAAGAATACTTCTTCACAATATTATTATCCTTCATCGCAGTATACCACAGCATACCTTCAGCACAGGTATACTACCTATTTTTTGAGTGGAATATCGTTGTTGAATGCTGCCTTTTAAATTTGTAATAAAAATTCAAGCATATGAGGCCCGATGCAGATTGGAGACAACAACGGTAACTCAGTGATAAAGGCTTCCCTTTATTCTTGAAACATTTATAGTATAATATTTACAATTACATATCTCAATGCGGGAATCGAATCCGTGACCATTGACTCCGAATGCGGTAGTTACGCCACTGAGCCAATTATGTCATCTTTTTCTTTGTTTAACTGTGAATTACTCATATAAAAAGGATATTCGATATTTCATAATTACCCTAAATCACAGGTGTAACTATATATTAGTATTATATCTGACTTATCTACGATAATAACATACGCAAAACAAGTTAATCCCTTATGTTATTTCATACATCGCAATATTGATTTCAAAATAGTTCCTATACGAAGTACTTTATGGAATAGGACGAAATCATTGATTCTTTTATGGAATAGGACGGAAAACGGGTAAGTATGTCGCTTGATGGAACCTAATCAACGCTGCCCAAAAACATCTGCAACCCCACAGGCATTGCAGAACCGTTGTCGGTCTTAGATATAAATGTATGTTAGGCTTTATTTTGAAGGTACCAAATTACATTGTTCAGGAATACGGCTGAAGGTAGTTGGTTCCTCGAATGGTGGTGTATGATAAAAGTTTCGGAAAAACGCAATGTACACCATTTATCCAAGTGGCGGGGAAGGAACTTCTCCTTTTTACGTTGTACGGTAGTGAAATTCAACGAGAGAAATTATATCGAAAATCTCCTCAGAGCACTCTCTATAATAAAAGAGATAAGATTTCAAATATTGTTACTTTTGACGTAATTCGCATCTCGTATTAAGGAAAAAATAAATTTCGGGTTGATATCGCGAATGACGAATATGACGAATTTACGTACGTCAGACATGCCCGTATCTTAAGTATTACATACAACCGACCAAATGAGCCATAGATTTTAGATAAAAACGATGTTATTATATTGTGAAAATGTTTAGTCGCTGTTAGTAGTTGTAAATAGTACTTAACTATTAAGTCGAAAGTCGAAAACAAATCGAATCATTTGCTAATTTAAGCATAATTAATTATTCGTTAATTGCCAAATGATTTCTTTTCAACTATTATATTATCTGTTATTATATTCCATATAGGATTTACTACACATTAAATTTAGGAACATTTATTAGGATTGATACAGCCGTTTCAGTATTTATTATTTTATTTCATCAATCAAATCAAAATTGAGAGATCTTGTTGTAATCTCTACGCTTGACAGACGAATTGGAAATCGCAGATTAATCAATCAATCAAGTATATAATCTTCTGGTACTTGCTTTTATAGTTGCTTATATGACATCCATGGTAAGAAATGGGATCGCCCTATTCTACGCCAAAATAAACATGTAATTGAATATATCTATGATTGCTTTAGAGAAAGTAGTATATGTAATTTTATTAGTATAATTTATTTAATTATATGTATTATATCTATTTGTGTTACATGTGATATATCATTTTTTTACATAGTATTATCCATTTGATTTACCTTTTCTGCTGGATATTCGGGGCCATTGGTTACCATATTGATCATTTCCTGGATTTCATGTGCCACCACAGCTTCTAATGATTCGTCGCGTCTCCCAAAACCGTAGTCACGCATATATCGCAATGTGAACCTTCTCTGAGTGTGCCAAAAATAGCCATCGGTGAAAAATATGCCTAAAACAACACTTCTAATAATGTACTTGTATACCAAAGCGTAGTTAGATGAAACTTTTTATTAATCCTGAATGTTGCTGGTAGCTTAAAAAGATTTGAACTCTTTTATTGTACTTTTATTTTGTTTGATTAATCTACAGGAAACAATAATATTTATAAGCGCTTGACAAAAACTATTTGTGAAACTATTTGTCCCAGGTGAAGATTTTCTTTTGAAATGAGAAGAGATATCTCCAATAATATCTCTTTGATATTCTTGGTCCACTTCGAGAATGTTACTCTCGACACATGTTCTCATTAAATTTTACACGCTTTTTCTACTTAGTAAAATATAATCCTTAAGTATGTAGCTACCTACTACAAAATATATACTTCGGGAACAAATTCGCGAAACGCGCTTTGATACTGCGCATGCGCGGGCGCAATCGCGTCTCCCGCGCCCTTCTCTCGCCATAGTTTTGTATATATTAGGTCCATTTTTGTAAACAATAAGAGTATAAATCCAGACTCCTATTGTATCACTTCTCAGCTGAGATACAGGTAGTATTACTTACTTTTGGTGACCCCGACGTGATAAATACCACTGTAGTTACCTACTACAGAATATATACTTCGGTAACAAATTCACAGAACGCGCTTTGATATTGAATATGCGCGGGCGCAACCGCGTCTCCCGCGCCCTTCTCTCGCCATAGTTTTGTATATATTAGGTACCATTTTTGTAAATAAAAAGGGAGTATAAATCCAGACTCCTGTTGTATCACGTTTCAGCTAAGATACTACTACCTCTTACAACTAAAAAAATCAATTTAAATCTTTGTGACTCTTAAATTATAAAATTTACAGTTTTTTATATGTTCATCGATTGGAAATATAAGTCAGTGTCACAGAAAAAAGGCTTTGTTGTTACGTACCTAACTTTTTCCAGTATGATCGAAGCCTCCCAAGAATAATGTCCATGCGTCCATCAAATTCCTCGCGGTTAAGTACTTCTTTGATAAGTGAGGAATCATTAACAACAATAGTAGGTATCGATGCCAGATACAGTCCCACTATTTTGCTGTGGTATTCTTCTCCAAATTTTATAAAGGCTTCAGCTAAATTGTTGTATGCTTTCGCCAAAACTAACCAGTATGCGCCATATACTGGAAGGCTGGGAGGACCTAATAACAAAGGAATATTAAATATATTCAATGTTATTTTTCATTTTTTATTTCTCACAGTTATAATGAATAAAATAATAAGTAAAAGATAAAATATAAGTACGGCTCGCTTTTGGAACTACAATTCGTGAACGCATTGTCTAGTTTTGTTTATATATATATATATATATATATATATATATATATATATATATATATATATATATATATATATATATATATATATATATATATATATATATATATATATATATATATATATATATATATACATGCAGTATATGTA
This sequence comes from Baronia brevicornis, assembly GCA_031353405.1. Taxonomy (NCBI): domain Eukaryota; kingdom Metazoa; phylum Arthropoda; class Insecta; order Lepidoptera; family Papilionidae; genus Baronia; species Baronia brevicornis. Next base: position 150,854 of record JASFAT010000877.1, on the reverse strand, counting down.
TATGCAGTCTTTTTAATTAATCCTTAGTTTCACTGGTGTGTAGATATAATGTTTAACTGTACGTTAGTCGCCATTTGTGCCTTGTCTATAGCTACCTATAACAATCAAACGATCAAGAAATTAGCAAGACGTTCGTTCTTCCTCAGAAACGGTAGGTCTTATCGTAATTCCTACTCTTGGAAAACAAATTCAAGATCGCATATTACTCAAGTAGACGTTTTCTGCTTGCAGAACTAAAACCACTAACTAACTTTGTAGGCGCAGCGAACCAGCTAAAAGAATTGACTGGTTCGACTGAGGAAGTAACACATTCTCATTAAATAGCCCACCGTTAAGTGGTAGCATTTCGTTGTCTTAGCTGTTTCGTTCGATGGAACTAATGAACTAATGAACATATTTTTATTAGTGGCATTACTTACTTATCAAGAGACTCTTGTCTGCTCAATTGCTTCTTCCATAAAAAAGCAGTGGAATAATGAAAGGAAATTATTAATATCTACTTATTAATTAAGATTTCGCATATTAAGATAAGTATTAGGATTTCATATATAGAATGTTTAAATAAATCAGTAGATATTCATTAAAAAATACCAGCCAGTGTTATCAGGACGTTGAAACGACAATTTCATTTTTTATCACCTTTTATATACATGAGGAAATTTCTCTTCTCTGTTCTTTTCTTATCGTATCATACGGTGCAGTGCAACAATGTAGCAAGGTCGAAATGTTCATTCGTCATGTATTTCGGTAATCAGTCATTGACGGTATATAAATCACTTATTTATCAAAAGCAGTAATATCAGTTACGTGTAGTAAGTAGCAATTATTTGAGACTTTAATTTAGATTTAGAATAGATTTTTTTCTACTTGAAGTAGTTAACGCTAAAGTTGAAGAGCTCATCTCGAACTGCCTACATAATTGGAGAGTGAAAAGCATATGGACTGTTTCGGGAGCCTAGAGAAGATGTTAGAGGGTCGCACTACTAAGACTATATACACTTAGAGCGTATAATATATAATGGTATTACCATCCGGCTAACGGAACTAAACCTTTTTTCGTAGGGTCCACAAACACGTACCAGTCGTAAACAACGTCAAAAAAAATTAGGTAATGACTTCTCAGGTTTTAATTATTTATTAAGCACAAAAATAAATTACAGTGTTAAAGAATAATATATAATATAAACTTAACAACGCCCGGACTATAACTCTTTAAATTTGGGAAGAGTATGGCTACATGTTAACATTAAGGTAACTTATACTTATATAATAATGAAATACTATAAAATTAAACAGATATAATTAAATTAAAATAATAATAATAAATGTAAAAAAATGGAAGGATAATAACTTCGCGATCTATCGGCTGCCAAAGATATCACGGAGCGATAGTTTTAATTGATGTAAATAAATTAAAAACAAGTCACTACCTGCAAGCAAAGTGATACGTTCAAGGAAGACAAGAAAAGGAGATGCCCGTGGTATCACTCGCTCGATATGTAACTAAAAACGCCAAATGCAAAACATGGCTAATTAAAACACTTGATTTATCTCTTCTTCTGATAATAAAAATATATATAAATAAATTGCCGTGTATTACAGTAAATCACCATAGCAATAATAGCACTACACATCGCGTTGCCGCAGTGTTATGTAGATCCTGTTTACTCAGCGCGCTCTTAAATTATCTTATGGGCGCGAAATTCAAAAAATAAAGTAACACCATAAAAGCACAGCGGGCCACAGGTTGAGTTATAGCTGGTTTAGTTTGTTGCGCCTGTTACCGTTTGAATGATCGCGGATCTAAACGAGCTTTCAGCTAACAAACATACATACATACATATCGACACGCCTGTTTCCCGTAGAGAGCAGCAGTCATCTTCTGCTCCATTAACTTGATTACCAGCTCCAGCTCCACTCCAGCACTCATCTACTGCTCCATTAACTTGATTACCAGCTTTCACTCGCCTTTTAATGTCACCTTCACATTGTCCATCTCTTGTAAACAATGACCACTAAATATACAAACTCATTCACTTGCTCAACTTTTTCTCCTGCAATCAGCACCTCACACTGCGTCGTAGTGTCCTTCCTTTAAAAAACCATCACTTTCGATTTACTACCATTAATCTGCATTTCTTTCCTTTCTAAAGCTCCATGCACTATATTCATCATCTCCTGCAACTCTCTTTTCGACGATGCCAGCAACACCGGCTAGTCAGCATACAAGAGGCACTTGATAAGTAATCTATTCATTCTTAAGCAACACTGACTCTCTTTCAGGTCTGTCAAGCAAAAAATAGGTTGAATAGCCACGGTGAAGCTACACATCCTTCTCTAACACCTATATTGATATAAAACCAGTCCGTGTAAGCCCCGTTTATTCTGATAGACGTACTTGACTTCCCGTAGATAGATTTCAGCGCATAAATTAGGTTTCTATTCACCTCGTCGGCACGTGGATAATGGCGACCACATTTTATTCCTTATCACTTTATCGTAGGCCTTTTCCAAGTCTATGAAGGCGCAGTATACCTTCTGTTGTTTCGCCAAAAATTTCTCGGTTATGCACTTTAAGAAAAAGACTTGATCTATGATCCCATCCTCTTTCTAAACCCTGCTTGCACATTGCACAAAACGGTAACCACTAGGAATTATCTTATGGGATGACAAAATACTCTTCAGTTCATTGAGTCAGCAGAGTACGTAACATAGATTTTGTAAATTACATTAGTGGAACCAATGAAATTCCCGTAGGTTAATATATAATTATCGATACAAGTATTGTATGAATTTGTTTAATTATGAAAGTTTGTCTAAATTAAGAGTGGCATATAAAAAAAAATATATCTAAATTCATAATTATAAATATTATACGTATATTCTAGATATAACCTGTTATTTCTAATATTGAAAACAAGATAATTAATTATTTGTCAGTCTTCATTTTAACTTCATGTTTCCTGGATGTTTTTGGATATTGGCCTTTCTGATAACTAAAAGATTTTGGCGTTATCAGAAGGACTGGAAAACTTGGCTGAGGCCAGTCCGTGATAGATATACCAGTTTCAGATAATTTCTGACACCGGAGAAATTCCAAGTCTATGGTTTTTCCATGAGTCTAAATGACATGTGGGCATTTGTAGTGACGGGCCATCAATGTTCACGTTTCAGCATTGTAAGAAAATACAGGCAGTTCGAGGTAGTCTGATAAAAAGTACGTAGTCTTACGAGTACCTACTTGAAAAACAACTTAAACCGGCGGGTCATGAAATTTCGAACAAAAGTCCCTTATATAAAGGAGATGAGTATTAAATTATAATATGATTTTTCTAAATTTATCCTCGACAGAGCTTTCAATAGGGTAAGCACCCGTATAAGGCTAAAACTGAGATCAATAATGGAAGTTATGGAAGGTAACAAGCTTACACATTCCTTAAAGGCTTGCAACATTTTCGTAAAACGAAACTATGGTGTTGAGAATGTCCATGAGCGGCGTTGATTGCTTTCCATTAGGCAATAGGTGTGTTCGTTTGCCGTCCTATCCCATAAAAAGGTGAAAAGAAAAATCAAGAAAGGGAAAGGAATTTGTTTCTCAACGATTACTGAACAAAACGTAATAGCAAAATTTAGAAGTGGGTTTTCTGCGCAAGCCGGCGCATTCATGCTACAAACTAACATTCTCCCAAAAATTATATTTTTAACGTTTCATAAAAAAAATCTACCTATAGCTTGGAAAAATACAAATGTATAAATAACATTCAAATACCTGAAAACAAATTTAATTTACTTAACTAATAGTTTCATTAAGAATTTAAACCCAGGATACTTCGGTCGGAAGTAAGTTGTTTTAACCCGTAAACCATGGAAATATAGCGGTAATAACTCGAATGATGAAATAGGAATGTTTTATAATATTAAGGTCCTGTTTTTAGGTCCGTTCATCCGTAGCAATATCTTTATTCGTGACTCATGTAATACTATTTTTAACAGAAATTGCTACGCATTTAGTACAAAGTTCCTACATCTTATAAATTTAACCTATCTGTATGTTCTTAACTGTATTGATTCATATGTTATTTGCCATGCAAATTATATTTGGTTATTTATGATAAAGTCCTAAAGTGATTGTACGAGTTCAAGTGTTGAGATTTCCATACTCATGATATATAGATCTATAGATCTCATAGATCATGCAAGTGTTTTGATTAATTAGGTATTTCATACTCGCTTAAGTTGTTTTATTACACATATAATTTGGTGTCGGAATTGTATTATTTACCCTATATAATTTATATTACCATTTATTCTTGTATAAGTCAAAATCACCGTTGACTGTGTTGTTGTATTCTTAAAAGTAAGAAAGTTCTATAGGTGAAAATAGCCTTGTATCATATGTTTTTATGAGAAAGTATAAAACACAATATATTAGGAATAATAAAGGCTGGATTAAATGCATTCTCTGCTGGTCAATTCAGTTCGTGGTCAATGTAAAATATACATAATATAATTTGTGTCTAAAAATTGAATTTTATATAAATTACAAAATGTCAAAATAAAATAGCAATACATTATAATCCGAGAGCTTGTTGAATTAATTTCGCTTTAATCAAATACGCAATCGATATTTTTATATGGACAGCTTTTGTACTGGCCATGAGAGTGTGTCTTTTAAATGTGTAGATTTTGGAGAAAAGGACCATTTTCTATTATTGATATTTTGGAATTAACATACATATGTATGTTCGATAATGTACACGTTGAAACAAGTGCTAATTGATTTTTTTTATGGGATAGGAGGGCAAACGAGCAAGCGTGTCGCCTGATGGAAAGCAATTAACGCCGCCCACGGGCAACCGCGACACCGCAGGAGTCGCGGAAGCGTTGCCGGCCTTTTAGGTATGTATAGGCTTGTTTTTTGAAGGTTCCAATGTCGTAACGATAAAGGAGATCGAGCACTTTGAGGAGAAACAAGAGTTCCAAATCCTATCTGTATAGGTAAATCGGCAGCCTTAGTCCAACGCACGTTCATGACAAAACTACAATATAGAACATAAAAAATATTGGATGCCACCGCTAGTCTGATTTGGGAAAACTGCGATGGTTTTTAGAATGTTAACGTGCTTCCCTTATGGAACAGAGATGGTTTTTTTGATGAAGCTTTTTATGCAGAGAAAATAAGTTCATTTTCATAAAACTTTTCATCGCAAAACTCAAAGAAAAAAGTATTACAGAAAAATTTTGGTTCAATAATAACATACGAACTGGTTAATATTTAGATGTAAGTCAAGAAGGTGGGCTAAGGTTAAAGGTACCATATGGCTCTGCCAGGAGAGTTTCCTGAATAACAAAAATCCTGTTGTTACCGCTAGTTTCAATTGGAAATACAATCTAGAACTTCTCAAAATTCTCGTGCATGTGTTCTATCAAGGAAAGTATTATACAATCGTTTCTCCAGTTATTAATATTTGCGGTTTTAAATAACCTGTTTAAGTTATTTAATTTAATGAGAGGTAAAGTAGACAATAGCATTTGATATTTAAATTTTTAAACTAATAATTAGTATTATTTCTTATGACACCACAAGTTTCAACGTATAATTTAAAAAAATATATATTGTATATTATACATACAATATATTTATTTTATGGCAGATTAGTGCTTGAACGGGCGGAATATCAGGTCACTAGCCTTCCCTTTTTTGAATTTTTAATTTCTCTCACTGCTGTTTTAATAGTTTTTTTTAACATAGAAAGAAAAAAGGATTGAAATAAATATAAGAAACCATTAAATAACTTAAATTTGGTGTGAGTATGTAAATGAGTAAATGATTGATATGATATGAAATGTTTTCGTTAAGTCGTAATTTTTTTAAGGTCTTCACGTATATCTCAGTTTAAAAATGAGGTTTTATGAAACAAAAAAATAATTACAGCTTAAACTTGCTTGAACGTTCTAGTCAGTTACAACATGAAGCAATTATGAGATTTAAATTATTTAACCTATTCAGGAAATCCCATATTAGATAATTTAAATTTTTTCACATACATATACATATGTTATGTATGTATAGTACAGACTGCATTAAAACGCTGTATTTTTTGTCAAAATACATTGTTTTAATTGAAAGAACGGTTCCGTAGAAAAATACAATATTTAAGTGAAGAAATATTTTATAATACAATTTAAAATTACCTGGTGGAAAGTTGACAGGCTTTTTGAAGGCGCGTTTATAACAGCGAAATACAATTGCTACAGATAATGCGGCTAATATAGTTATTCCAATCATTTTCGAAGAGAAGTGCGACACTGGGAAATGCCAACGCTTCACTAACCAGTTATGATGCTCTGACCATTAATCACTTATGAATGTGGCACATTTATTATTTCTAATTGTTTTTGTACTTAAATAAAAATGTCTTTTGCATATCTTAATCAACGATGGCTATAAAACATATTTTTATCTAAGAGCATGAACTTGAATTATCAACACATTTCAGTAAAGTTAACAAGAAAAAATTGTTTGATTCTTTATATCTCTACTAAACCTCAAGTCACGTGTCAATCTCAGATAAAGAATAAGAAAATTCCAAAAGTATGTTAAAAACGTTATTTTATGATAGCTTGATGAATTGTATCGAACGGAAGCATAACTGATTGACCTATCACTGCAGTGCACGACAGTAACCCAGCTTATATAAAATAATTTATTCGGTAGATACTTTCAATGCACTCTCCATGGGTGTCTGGCCAATTACGTTTTAAATTAATTCTTTTCTACCCTTCCTTTCGTTTGATCCTTTTTGGAGAAATAAATGATGCAATAACGAGATTTTAGGTCTTAGAGCCATGCTCGCTAAAAACAAATACATCCAAAATAGATAAATTTTTGGATGCATTTGTTTTAAGTCGGCATGTTGATCAAAGTCGTTTAGTGTGAGTATATTTTTTATTACTTTCTTCCCAATTTTTTCTTTCCGTTTTTATGTTTACACCCATTAATATTTTCCTAACATGTTTCTATGAACGATAACTTTATTTAAACGACGAAGTCAAATGACGCAGTGACAAAATATTTTAGTTTCTGTAGCAAAGTTCGTAGCTTGGGTTCCTGAATCAAAATAATGATTTATGTGATTTATGTGAGTATTTAACGACTGTTTATCCGTCGTAGTCATTGGTCAATGTAGGTATGACCTATTGATATGTTTTCCAAGTCTAAGTGATAAATAAATAAATGATGCACTAGATATATTTGTGTAGGTACCAGAGCATTATAATCTGTAACCGGTACTTCCTGCTCGCGAGTACCCACTTCCAGAATTTGAATGGAATTGTACATCCCTTACAGTCAGGACCAACTACGTCATGTCACACAAAAAACTACTAGTAAATTCGCGCAAAGATCTCTAAATAAAGACATAAAATTTTAACCTGAAACGAATTAAAAATTAAAAATTACCCAACTATAACGAATTTGATCATTGAGTATAACAGAGTACTACTTGTTATTCTAATTGTATTAATACGATCATCAACTCACGGAAATAACATTAAAAAAAGTGTTCTTTTTTTAATATTCGTCTCAGCACTTTTAAAATTCATGTAACTATTGTATTTTTAATAATATTATAGATAAAAATTTTATGTGTCATAATAAAACTTTTAATACTTAAACTTAAGTGTAAGAAAAGGCGGTCTTCAGGCATTTCATTTACTTATATTGTTACTTTTTGAATAATACAAAAAGAAACAATATGTTACTTTTTGAATAAATGAAGTCAATGAAACTCACGATTCACGTAATATATTTACTTTTCTTTTACAGGCTTTATAACGAGATATAATTAATATATTATAATATTAACGATTAGAGTATCTTCTGTTCCTTATCGAAAAATGTCGTTCCGTATCGAAAAATTAAAACGTTTTTTAATGAAATATATTTGTTTAGTTAAAGTAGCAAGGTCCGACGAGTACCTACAGATAGTGGATGGTTTCTATCTGCGACTTATGCAATGTTAAAACTGTTTCTTGAGCAGTGTGAGGTCGTACGTTATCATGGAGCAGTAAAGGAGAAGATCGTTTAACGAATCGGGGCTGCATTGCTGCGAGTTTTTCCATCATTGTTCGACAGAGTTGCAGCAGGGTAGACATCTGCTGTTATTGGTTGACTAGATCTTAAGTATTTTTGTAGCATATAACCTGGGGTCAGCCATTGCGTCCTATATATATATATATATATATATATATATATATATATATATATATATATATATATATATATATATATATATATATATATATATATATGTGACTATATATATAGTTTCAACTAATTGTATAAGGTGTTTTTCCTATTGATTTACTTCCATAGTAAAGCGTATGCCATTATAATAATAAGCTATTGTAAAACATAATTTGACGATATTACATTTCATGTTCGTCATCAGCCGAATTGTTGAAATATATATTATTGAATAATTGAAAATATTGTTTTAAAACTGTAAGTATAAGTAAGAAAGCTCAATAAAAATTATTCAATTACATTTAACAAATGAAAAACATTATTGTGTAAATAGTATTAAGGTATACCGTAGTCCACTTTATTAGTAATACATGACTGGGTTTTTATTGGCCATAAAATAAATCTAAAACTATTCCTTGGGCAATCTTAACTAAATCTTTGGGATATAAAAATCTAAGAACTGATACATCGATCCCCTATTACACAATCACTCACTAATTACGAAAAAAGGTGTTGTAATTTAGACGATGACATACAAATCATAAAGAAAAAAATATCATTAAACAAAATTGGAATGAATATGATTGTGAACTATATTATCGAATTGTAGAGGTGCGTGCGTAGGGGCGGCAAAATTTGATTAGCCTATTGGCGACAATTGTTTAAATTCGCCACTGACTTGAATACTGATTACTTGACACCGGGTTAACAAATTACATGCTGTTTACGAAGAACAATCTTACATCAGAGGCGGTGCGTTTCATTATTAAATTATTTTGATAACCTCATAATCTTATGTATAAATCTTTCTCTCTTTCTCTCTGTCTCTATGTGTGTATTTGTAAAAATACTGTTGATATGCATTATGTAATATTGTGACTATTTAATTATTGGGACTTTTTGCTCGGCATTATAATCTAAATTTTATTAAAACTTGATATAAGGTTAAAAAAAGTTTGGTAAAGTGGCCACTATTTTTCATAGTAGCACGATCAAGCGGATCACTTGATGGTGAGTTAGTAAGTGATCACCGCCACCCATAGATATAAGCATTGTCAGAGATGTCACAAATGTGTCGCTGGTCTTTCGTGAACCCATATGCTCCACTTTATGTCGTATTTATTCAGAAACACCGCCTGCAGCATGGAATTTTGTTTTAAAGCTACATTATTCGTGGCAGGAGATTGAGACTGAATCGCACGATGATAGGCTCTCAAATGCCGACTATCAAGGTGGTTGGTTTATAATCTGTTTTAATAACGGCTAATCTGATGGTGGAACTGTCCCGCTGGTGAGAGGTTGAACAATTCCATAAAGCACTTGCTATATGTAAAATAAATTCGATAATCACTAATAAAGTCGATATAGGTATGTAAAGTACACAGAGGGATAATACCTTTTCGTATTGGTAAAGGGCAATTCATACATTTTTTCTTCTTTCTCATTTCACTCTTGACACAGCGGTCGTGATCGATCATCAGGTAGAGTGTTGTGTTTAGCTTAATAGACAATTCTATTGGGAAAATAGTTGCAGTGGTTTTTTCCTCCAGCAACAATCTTTTATGAAGTACTTGAGCCTCCAAGGCTGCTGCTGTAGGATTATACCGCTGTATGATTGCTCAGTTGCCAGAGTCTCGTCCGTTATTTAGTAGAGGAGACCATGGTAGTCCAGGGACTATCGCCGCAGAGTTAATTGACTAAATCTGTGCGTGCATGATAATTGGGGTCATAAAAATCTAATATCCGTTTTCCCCCTTCCCTCTTCGCCCATACATATATTCATAAATAAAATAAGGTTACACGCTAAATTGTGTCTTTTTAGACCTCTCGTCACGTTGCATCATACTTTCTACCTGTGAACATCACGTCACGAACGGTATAATATATAATTTATTGCGATTAATAGAACATAAATATTCATATTTTTTAGTTATAACATAATCAATCAATATTTTTTTTTATATATTCACGCCTATCCCCCGCAGGGGTTGGCAAAGACCACAGAGCTCCATCCGCTGCCATTCATCGCAGCGAAACGGCTTGTCATTGGTCGCTTTTCGCCCTCGTGAGAATCAGGACGTGACGGGTGGCGAACCACGTCGCCGTCATTTTTTTTTTAACGAATTAGGTATATTAAGATTCGTCTTAGTGAATCCCACGAGCCGCAATGGAAGATGGAGGTTAGCCCCAGCAGAGCCCTGCATGCTGAGGTAAGGCACCATAGTACCCGGGGAGCCCGATCCCGGGACGATCGGCACGCTTGCGACTAGGCTCGCCCCTAGCCACGCATCCATTGGCACGGCCGACCGAGGATTGGCGGAGAGGAAGGGAAAGGATAGAGAAGAAAGGAAGGGGCAGGAAAGGAAATGCGGAATGGGGGGGGGGGGGTTACCGAACTCGGTATAAACATTTATAAATACATATAAATATTTATTCCGATGCGGGAATCGAACCCGCGACCATTGACTCCGTGGGCGGAGGGTCCCGCCACTGAGCCAATTATTGGAGAAGATGGGCTGGCGTGAAGTATTGTTGTGATCTGTTAAGCACTAAGTTTTTTAGAACGCAGTTAATCTTTGTCCAGATAACTTTAATATAGATCGTCACTCGATATGTAAACGCCGAGGATACCGATACTTGGCATTTTGTTTATAATTAAGGCAATGTTCTCCATCTCACATTTTATTTAGTTCTATTAATACATACTGTATGTGTAATATTATACTATATATATTGTACATGTTGATGATGTTTTGAAATAATGATTGTAACAGTGATAGTGTTTTATTCATTTGAATTAATGGCTTTCAATAGCGCCAAAATAGCACGTATGATTTCGCTAATGTCACTTATAAGGGAGAAGACACGAAAGAGATTAATCAGTGCGGTTGAGATGAGGAAGGAATAGAATGCACAGGACACGTTCGCGATAACAATGGAATAGAATGGAAAGTACACGAAGGAGATTAATCATTATGATCGAAATTAGAGCGCTTAATATTTCAAACTTGAAATAAAATAATCAGTGTTAATGAATTTAAATGGAAACTTGTTTCATTTTTGAATTTTGGCACGTACAGTGTAGCAAGTGTTATAAAATTTGTTAGCGCTTGTAAAGGTCACAAAAATTCAGATTACTTTTCTTAAATCCGTAAAATATTTGTAGATGTGAAACGGACAAATTACGAAAAAATTACGTATTAATTAAACATTTAAAATATGGCTAAAAGCCTATTGGCCAATGCTTCATCAAAATACTTAACCTAACCTAGTTCACTTTTACTTTTTGAAATGTTTTATTTATGCTGAAGTTGTGTTAAGAATACGTGTTTTAATGTATGATAAATATAAAACTGATTTCATTTGTCTTACAAAATTAAGCTTTCCGTAAAATGTGGACTACGAAAACTTTCTTGACAAAAACTAAACGTGGTAATATTTTAAAAGTAAGTTTTTTTATATCAATAACCACTGTTTATAAAATCACATAGTATCAAAATTTTGATAATGCTAAAATTAAAAAACCTGCTATCTACAGCAAATAAAAGATGTTTTCTTAAAATTCTCATATAAATAATTTATTTTCTTTTAAATGCATACATTTTAAATTTTTAAGTTTAAATTATGTGAATTATTGATTGAATGATAATTATTGAATGAATTCTGTTGTGGCAGTTCTATTTAAACTGATGAATGACAAGTTCACTGCTATGGACATTGGCATTAATTGTAAATCTGTGGCTGCTCGCAGACTTTAAAATTAATTGTAACAAATTCCTTTAAGTTTTAGTGGTTCTACTTACTTATGTTGGTATAGTATAACTAAAGGATACAGAAGTTCATCTATGTACATATTTCTTTTTACAGATTGTAAGAGAACATTACTTAAGGGATGATTTACTTTGTGGATCATCTGCATGTAATGTTTGTCCTCACAAGGATGATGAATTTGTTTTGGATGCAAAACCACAGTCTATTTGTGCTCTATTTGAAGAAGACCATTACTTAGTACTAGATACAAATGTTGTTCTTCATCAAATTGATGTTTTAGAGGAAGATGCCCTTAAAAATGTAATTATATTGCAAACAGTACTTGAAGAGGTGAAGCACCAAAATACTGCAATATTCCAAAGGCTTTTAGAAATCATTGGAAATAAGAAAAGGAGGTTTTATTCATTTGTTAATGAACATCATAAGTAAGTAATGGGTCTAATATTAAAAAAGGAATAATTCCCTGCATATAATGTTTTAACTGTCCTGTATTGGATATAGGTGATTTTTAAATTACTATTTCATTTTTATCACATTTATCTGTTAAACATTAAGCATTTTTTTGCATTGGCATTAGCTTAATTTTTCTCGGTATGCTTCTATGGTATGTAAAACATAGAGCTGGCAGACACGAAGAACACTAGTTAGTATCTTTTTCAAGAGATATCAATTATTAATTATTATTTAATTGGTCAATAAAATTATTGCTTATTGACCAGTTACCGGTGATCAGAATGCAGTTTTAAATGACTATCCTTCCTTTAGTCCGATGATAATAGCAAGATCACTAAGAATTAAATAATATTATTATTATAAGTACTCTTATTAATCACATCTGTGTTGTTATTTGTCACCAATCTATGTGTGTGTGTATGTGACAACATTATATTAGTGTGACATGTTATTTTTGTGAAGTGCTTCATGTTTTCCATGATTGTCTTATGTACCCTTTTTTAAATTTTACAGAGATACATATGTGGAGAGAAATCCAGGTGAGAAACAGAATGATCGCAATGATCGTGCAATTCGTAAGGCTGCAGTTTGGTATGCTGATCATTTGTCTATAAACAATGTAGTGGGACAGTTCCCACAAATCATATTACTCACAGATGATGAGAACAACAAAAAGGCAGCTGTAGAAGAAGGAATGACTTGTTGTTCAGGTATGCATATATATACATATACATACATACATAAAAAACTATAACTGATTGTATTATTTCATTTCAGTCAAAGACTACATTGAAAATGTCAATGGATTTGTGGGTCTTGTGGACAAGTTGTCAAAAAATGTTATTCCAGAAAGTTGTTCAAAAGATGCATTGTATCCAGCTCATCTTACGCCTACACAAATTCACACTGGAATTAGAAATGGAAAGCTACATCAAGGAACTTTCCATGCTTCTCGAGACAACTTTTTGGAAGGATCTGCTGTTTTAGGTGGTTTTGAAAAACCGGTAATAATATATATAGCAAATAAATGTTTAATTTTGCCTGTAATCACTGTACCTCAATGGAATTGACAGGGTCTTCACACAGGTCTTAGAGTTTCTTTCTGGATAAGAATTATAATGAAGTAATTTTCCAGAGAACCAATGTTCACCAGGATAGCTGTTTCAGTTAGTAAACTAAAGTGATAATTGAGTATGTTGTTGTTAGAGAACTGACACTCATTAGCATAGATATATGTAGGAATGAAGATTGCAGATGTCTTGATAGACATTGAGTAGATGGAGCGATGATTTTTGCAGGGTGGTTAGCAGAAACTGGACATGGGACGCCAAAGTACTTGACTGCTATAGGCTGGTGCTGATTCATATAAATATGATGAAGCTGATAGATAGCAGCAGACTATTCACTGTAATCATTAAATGCACATTAGTAAGGCAAGCTAGTTACAGAAATGTGAAACCATAGCCAAGGAAACATCCGTGAAAATTGGTTCCTGCCCATTGGCTATGCATATTTTAATTAAATACACAATATGCTTATCATCTACTTGGCTTAGTAGCTCTGACTCTCGGAATCTCTGTAGGTATACTCTCATTAGGATAAATATGCATCTGCAGAATGTATGGCCTACAGGCAATTATTTTGACTCTGGGTGTGCTTCCAATCCATTTTGGACAAGCTGAGCAAGTTAACATTGATTCTTTCAGTGTCAAAAAGGAAGGCTCCTTGCCCAGCTGTAGATCGTTATATGGGCTGGAAAAAATTATTAATTGGAATGCTTAATAATGGTACATGATACATTTTTAAAATGTCTTTGTACTGTACAATTATTACTATAAAGATAATCATTTCATTACATTATCTACAAACAACATATGTACTTTAACCCTTAATGGAACAATGCCTTCATGTAACAGCATGCAGTAACACATTTTTATTTACTTATCCGTAACCATCTTGTTATTCTGTAACCACCTTACCCTGAATATATAGGGGAGACTGGGGAGACTCATGACTTTCCATGTCTCATAACTATGAGACACGGAGAGTCATGAGATACGCTCACGGTACCTGTATTTGATAAGTGCGCTATTTCGCGGCTACTGTTGATTATTCGTCTTGTCAAGATCTTACTTTTTAAGTGGTTCTCGTGTCGTCAACCGCGTTGTTTGTGTGCTTAAGACAATTATTGGTATATTGTTGTTAATAATAGTTTTATTAACAATCTGTGTTTGCGGTATTTCCAGTCACTTCTAAGAGCTATTAGCGAAGGTAAATATAAACACGTATCTCTTAGTGATAAGTCTCCCGACAAAGAATAAAGTTTCGGATAAACATTCGAATATCAAAGATGCGACAACCATTTTGAAAAATGTAAACATTGGGGGATTGTGAGACGAAATTGTCGGAGGGTTGTGAGACACGCATTATTTTCTATTATTGATTTGAAATTGGGTTTTCATGCGTATTTCACATTCTTATGAATATTTTGAATGTTTCTCATCAGTGATTTAATATTTCTTATGATTTTCTCACGATATTCTATTGTTATAAAATATGTTACCCCTTTAAACATGATATCCCAATCAAGAAATCCAAGCAAGAACGGAGGGCTATGGGAAGCACCATTGGTGCTTCCCATAGCCCTATATATAATAGACTTCGCCAGAAAATGTAGCCAATTTATGCCAGAAAAAAGAAACAAAAGAAAAATTGACGATGAGAATAAAAAGACCGTCCGAGCGTCACCAGCCAAGCGTAGTTGCCGTTTAACACGAACCAAAAAAAATTCTAGTGCATTCGATTCTGAAGAAGACTTCTGCATCATCTGTATAGGTACCATGCTAAGAAAATTGAACAGGATTAATCCAATACACTGCAAGACATGTGATAGAGCTGTGCACTTCAAATGTGCTAATTTAAAAGACGGCCAGTACACTTGTATTCATTGCATATCGGAATAACTAGTTTTTTCTTCCTTGAATTTTTTCTTTGTAATATTAGGAAAGAATGACTTACTAAATTGTGTTTTTCTTCTGTATAAATAAAGAGAAATCTTCATAACATAACATTTTTTTGCAAATTTGAGCGTGTCTCACAACCTCCTCGATGTTTTTAAAAGTGCCAAAATATCGTATTTCGGAAAATCAATCATATTTTCAGCAGCTTCAAATTTTTTAAAGCTGTTCCAGTCAAAAGTTATATTTTGGCGAGCACTAAAGATTAAGACCTGACTAAGATATAAAAACACGATTTTTGTAGTACTTATCTCAAAAAAACAAAACCCGTATCACAACTCTCGGTCTCCCCTACTATTAAATTTTTACTAAAGTATTAATATTTTATTTCTTGTACTTGTATTAAAATGTTGAATTATACAGTTTCACTTCATATGAAAAATGGCTTGGACTGTTCAGAGTAAATTCTTCAGTATTTCATATTACAGTATCTATATGCTTTGCTGAAGTTCGGAGCTAAAAATTAGAATGTAAAGAAAAAACAATTCAATTTTACAGATTTTATTACAAGGACATATAGGAATCAACAGAGCAGTTGATGGTGATATTGTAGCTATTGAAATACTGCCTAAAGAAGAATGGAGAAAGCCAAGTGACATTGTTTTGGAAGATAAAGCTGATGACCCTGGTGATTTATTAGAGGAGGATACAGAATTGTTAATTACTACTAAAACTTCCCAAACTAACGATGAAGAAATAACTCCAACTGGTAAAGTTGTAGGAATTATAAGAAGGAAATGGCGGCAATACTGTGGAATATTGAAACCAAGCAAATTTCCAGGTAATTATCATCAAAGTATGCTTCTTTGACATTGTTTGCATTTCTTTTAAATTGTTTTAAGTTGTTTGCATTTCAATTAAATAAATTGTAATCTGTTTACTTGAATTGTTAAAGGGCTTAATATGTTACTATTCAATTAAATTTATGGAAAATTTTATTTAATTTCCGTATCCAGTCCATTGGATATTTATTTTCATTTTTAAAATGAAATTTAAAAATCATTTGAGTCAATTATGTATGTATGGCAATTATCTTACTGATTTAGTAGTTAGTAAACTTTCTCAAGATAAAAAAAATAGATCATTACTGGAAACTTGACAGAAATAATTATAGAATTTTTTTTACAGGAGCAACTCGGCATCTTTTTACACCAGCTGAAAAACGTATACCTCACGTGCGAATAGAAACTCGTCAAAGTGACTTACTCGCTTCGCAACGAATATTGGTAGCTCTCGACTCCTGGCCAAGAAATAGCCGTTATCCTTTAGGACATTTTGTTAGATCACTAGGACCTATAGGTAAGATATTGTTAACATTTCTGGCAGCAGTGAAATATTCGCAAAGTTTTACCAAATCGAAATAGAACAAATATTTCTTTAACTACTACAGGTTCTGAGTTTGACTATTCTGAGTTTACTTATTTTGTTCGTATAAGTCATTGTCATTTAAATGTGTTATATCATATTTAGTTACCAAATAACATAGAATCCTAGTTTGGGACAAATGTTTGTAAATATACACAATGTCCTATTTTTAACTAATTACTTATTTGCATAATATTAGACCTTATTTTAAACTAAAAATAATAATTTGATTATATATAAGGGTTAATCAATTGTTTTCTTTTTGATGACTTTTTGTAATATTTAAACATTATTTTATTATGGCAGGAGTTAATATTTTTCATTTATGTAAAACATGCTCAATATTTAAAAAATTGTTATCATTGCATGACATTTTGAGTTAGTATTATTATTCATTCATATTTAATAGTATAATATTATTCATTCTTATAATAATATTAATTTTTGTTCTATTCAGGCGACAAGGCAGCAGAGAATGAAGTGATATTATTGGAGCATGATATACCGCACGCAAGGTTTAGTGAAACGGTATTGGCTTGTCTACCACCAGACGACTGGTCCATACCGGAAGAGGTATATCAATTATTCTAGTATATCACAACTCTTGAAGGTTAAAGTAAACAAAAATAATCAGTTAGGTGTGCCGAGATCTTAGCAGATGGAGATCTGTATGGACCTGACCCCTACGGGATATATAGACGTAATGATATGTATGTATGAATGTAAGAAAAATAAGATTGAAGAAGAGTGTTCGTCAAGTGATGGGGATATATGTTTTTTTATATATTTTTTAATTTTTTTTTTTACATTTTTTTTAATATTTTCACGCCTGTCCCCCGCAGGGCTTGGCAGAGACCACAGAGTTTCATCCGCTACCATCCCATCGCAGCGAGACGGCTCTTCATTGGTCGCTTCTCGCCCTCGTGAGAATCAGGACGTGACGGGTGGCGAACCACGTCGCCGTCATTTTCGGCAAATTATGTATATTAAATTCGCTTTTTAGTGAATCCCACGAGCCGCAAGGGAGGATAGAGGTTAGCCCCAGCAGAGCCCTGCATGCTGAGGTAAGACACCATAGTACCCGGGGGAGCCCGATCCCGGGACGGTCGGCACGCTTGCGACTAAGCTCGCCCTTAGCCACGCATTGGCATGGCAGACCGTTGATTGGTGGAGTGGAAGGGAAAGGATAGAGAAGAAAGGAAAGGGCAGAAAGAAAATGCGGATTGGGGGGGGGGGGGTTACCAGACTCGGAATAAATATTTGTAAATTCTAAATATTTATTCCGATGCGGGGATCGAACCCGCGATCATTGACTCCGTGGGCGGAAGGCCCCGCCATTGAGCCAATCGGTCGTCCGTCGTATGTTTTTTCCTCTTTTAAAATACACCACTGACATAAAAACAATGTCATGATCGATTTGAGAGATTAGGTAAAGGAAAATCCTAAGACCCAGTTATACAGATGACACTGTAGCTTTATGTTTGATTTCATATAAAAGAAGTAGTGACAACGTTTTATCAGCTCTAGTGCTTCATACTAAACTTCCTCGTTTTATCTGAAGTAATTCTCATCCATTATTTTTAATTATTAAAAATTGTAGAAATCGAGAAAGAGACATGGATTGTTGGCAACCGCGGTTGCCAGAAATCAAAGTTGAACCAAAAGTGTGGCGACCATGGATGCCAAAAAGCGTCTGAGCAGCTATACTAATTTTTACTATTTATATAGGAAATAAAGAAGCGCGTGGATCTCCGCTCTATTTGCGTATGTTCTGTGGACCCGCCCGGATGTACCGATATTGATGATGCTCTACACGCACGTGAGCTAGATGGAGTCACTAGTAGCGGACTCAAGACCTATGAAGTTGGCGTCCATATTGCTGATGTCACACACTTTGTGCGGCCCAATACCGCGTTGGATAAAGAGGCGGCTTTGAGATCAACCACTGTCTACTTAGTCGATAAAAGAATTGATATGGTGCCAGGTATTATAAATAACTTTATTTATTTTAAAGGATGATGATCATCATTAAAGACTGCGGCCACTGCTGGACTTACCCCAATACGCGTCACTTATGGTTTCATGCATCCACTTTCTATCAGCTACTCTTTTTTTATGGGATAGAAAGGCAAACGAACAGGCTTGTCACCCGATGGAAAGCAATCAACGTCGCTCATAGACATCCGCAGTGCCATAGGCATTGCAGAAGCGTTGCCGGCTTTTGAGAAAAGTTGTGTTTTGTGCCAATGTCGCATCAGTTTGGAAATAACGCCGAAGGTAGCCGGTTTCATAGAGTGGTGGTGTGTAGAAAGAAGTTTCGGGAGAGCGGACGGGAAGAAGGGAACCAATACGGTGATATTGATTCGCCACACATCCACATGGTGGAGATGAAACTTTTCACCCGAGTTGTGCGGTTGTGGAATTATTGACATTATAAATAGCTTCGTTTATTTTAAAGGATAATATCATCATTAACAGCTGCGACAGTCCACTGCTGGACTTAGGCCTCCCCCAATACTGGCCACGTATGGTAGCCTGATCTTCGGTTTCAAGCATCCACTTTCTACCAGCTATTTTGCGTAAATCGTAATTCCGCCGAGAGGCATCCCAGAAGTTTGCCAAGATGCGGTCTCCACTCCAAAACTCTACTACTCCAACGTTTCTAATTTCTCCGTTAATAATTTTAAGACATTTTGTGTAATAATAATGTTAAGTATTTTGATTTATGAAGTCGTTATCTCTGAAGACTTGTAAAATCCTTCACTGCAATGACCTCAATATTTATTTATTCGCCACAAAAACAAGTTACAGTCTTGTAACAGTAATATATAATATAAACAATAACGCCTGGACTATAACTCTTAATATTTGCGCACACCATAGTTTTATTATAATAACAATAATGGTTACTTATATTAAAATGAAATATAAGTATACAATGAATGTAATATAGTAAAAAATAAGATACAGTTTTCATTGACTTTATTCATTTTTGGCTTCAATATATTAAAAAACTATTGGAAAAGGCAATGATATATAACTGGAGATGTCAATTGCTCTGTTACGGATATTTAACTAATAAGGCAACAGTGCCTGCATTTCACACAGAGCGAGTTTCAGCATGTCTCTCTTGTCACCTCCCACGTGACTTACGGCCGCGGTGACTGTTGCGACAATGTACTGTTGTCACGTGACAGGTGACTTACGACTGATAAGGTTAATATCGAAAATATCAAATGTTTTATACTGTGGTCCATTTGAACTTAACTCTGTAGTATGTGAACCGCTGCAGGTGAGGTTGATCGTTGTTTTAACAAGATAGATGGTACGATAAGAGACGATAGGCGATCGATAAATATGTATGGGCTATAGATGTGTATATATTCTGGGTGCCTCATCTATCCGCCTTGGACAAGCTTTGGGTCGATTTCCATTCCTTCAAAATGGGGAGGACCAGCTGCGAGACATTTGGGTGAGTATAAAAGGTGACCTCGATGAACTTTATTTTTCAGATCTGCTAAGTTCAAATTTGTGTTCACTACGAGGTGGAGAAGAGAGGTTAGCATTCTCATCTGTTTGGGAAATTGACGAGAATGCCAATGTTTTATCTACGAAATTCCACAAGAGTGTCATAAAGGTATTGTTGAATATATAAGACTAACTTTTCGAGGCCCGCCTGCGTTGTATTCCAGCAATGCAAAATGGCGGAAAACAAGATGTTTTTCCCATGAACTTTTTCCCATGTGTTCGCACTTGTCACCATGTTTCATTAGAGGGCGACCCTGGTATGTTCTCCCGTTCGGGCGGGCCGTCGAGCAACTTTTTACCAGCTTCAGATCTTCAATCTCTTACAGTTTTCCAAAGGGAAAAGGGTCGCACAAATACTGCAAAAATTACTTGGGCATCAGCCTACTCAATATCGGAAAATTGTATGCCATAGTTTTGATTTAACGTGTTATGAAAGAGACGGAAAGCAAGATTTTGAATGTGCAAGCAGGGTTAAGAAAGGGGATGGAATGTACGGATCAGATCTTTTTTCTTAAGGTGCATAACCGAGAAATTTCTGGCGAATAACCAGAAGGTATACTGCGCCTTGAATATACTTGGATTATGCCTACGATAGAATGATAAGGAATGAAATGTGGTCGGCAGTATCCACGTTCCACCACGTCCATCCACGTCCAAAGTATATAGGGTCATACCATATATACTTTTATTACATACTTAATCGAATATGTGGCAACGCTGCATGCCTTAATCAATTGACTATCATGAAATAAAATGTGTCGTCTGCAGTAAACGAGGAAAAAGATGAAAGTAGAGATACTATTATTGTTCACAATGTGATGTTGGGTTGTGCAGTTCCATGGTGTCAGCTTTATCATACCATAGTTGATTATCAATATTATGTTCGACTTTAAATACTTTAGTAATTTCGTTGTATTAAAAAATATAATATGAATATTATAATATATTTTAGAAAATAAACTATGATTATAAGTTTTTATACTTTATAAAGTAAAATGACATTACTGAATATAATAAATATCACTGTAAAATTTAGAGAGAAAAAAACGACTTGTAATTACTTGGTAGCATTCCGCACTTCGGTGTCAACTACTCAGTAATGCACTTCGTAGCGAAAGGGTTTCTTTTTACTTTTTTTTCTTCATATTTATATATACATTTGAGTGGAATCCTAATCATTCAATATAAGTAAAACGGCTAGGAAAACATTGCCCTAACGTTTCACGTCAGACTACTGCCAACAGTCGCGAGCGGCGATGACATATGAAGAGGCCCAGCTGGCGATCGACGATAGATCCAGGCAAGACGACGTAGCGCGATCGCTCAGAGTGCTCAACGCGCTCGCCAAGAAACTGAAGAGGAAGCGACTTGACAACGGAGCGTTGTTGCTTGCTTCACCTGAGATACGATTCCAGGTACGACTAATTACTTGATGAATTTTTAATTTAAACTAACTGCCTGAATTTTTAATTTAAACAACAGCACGTAGCATAGGAACAAAAATTTGCTTTACATTCACACATAGTCACGCCTGTAGGGTTAGGCAGAGACCACAGATCTCCATCCGCTAAGATCCCGGCACACCTTCCTTGCTTCCTTCACACTCACCCATCCTTCCTCTCACATTCATCGTAGCGAAACGGCTCTCCGTTAGTCGCTTCTCACCCTCGTGGGAATTAGGACGTGATGAGTGGCGAACCACGTCGCCGTCATTTTTTAACGATATAGGTATATTAAGATTCGTAAAGTGACTTCCACGAGTTGTAAGGGACGATGGAGGTCAGCCCCAGCAGAGCCCTGCATGCTGAGGTAAGGCACTCTAGTACCCGGGGGAGCCCGATCGAGTTCGCCCTTTGGCACGGCAGACCGTGCCAAAGGGCGAACTCGAAGGATAGAGAAGAAAGGCAAGGGAAGGCAGGGGAAAGAATTTTGCTTTTGTAATACAAAAGAAACGGTGATTGAATACGAATGAATGTCAATCTATCAATACTGACAAGAAGTGAAGAAGACAAGAGAACTAAACCCTTTGAGTTAGTTTAGTGAAATCCTAGTGTAATAAAGTGAAATAAATATTTGACTAAGTGTAAAGAACACAAGAACATTGTGTCCTCTCCTTAATAGAGTTCTCCTTCTCCTGAATTTCGTATAATTATGACAGTTGATCTTTATACGCTATAAATATATGTTTTTTTTTCTTTATAGGTAGATTCTGAAACACACGATCCGATTGAGGTTCAAGCGAAGAAAATGTTGGACACGAACTCCATGGTAGAGGAATTTATGTTATTGGCTAACGTGAGTGTCGCGGAGAAATTGGCCGCGGAGTTTCCACAGTGCGCACTGCTCAGAAGACATCCGGCTCCTCCCCCAGCGTTTTTCAACACATTCTTGAAGGCTGCCAAGCAACAGGTTCAAGCTACTTATTAATAAAAAATAAAATGTGATTCATCCTTCGCTTATCTATGCAATACACATTGCTATGCCAGGGGTAAATAACACTTTACTGCACACTAATTGCTGTGCCAGGCGTTGCACGGATTAGATTATTTTTTTCAGTAGGGACAAGCCTTTGCTATGATCAGCTATCTCTATAACAACCGTTACTAAGGAAAACAATCTTCATAACAACTATTTGCCAATGCGTGGTTGAGTAGGAATGCGTGGAGGTAGGTAGTTGAGTTGGTAAGAGCTGGTACTACATGCTCGACCAGTCATAACTGTCCTAACTTTCATCGCAATCAGATGAACGATGCGCGAACGCATAGGGGACGGATCTACAAACATTCATTTTTATATAGGCATAAAATTAACAAATTAAATAAAGCCTTAGAGTTTTAGCACTTTAATTAATAAATTTACAGATGTGATGCCACAAAACTTAAAACTTACCCCTCTCATGTCACATTTCATTGACCCCCTTCCACTCCCTTGACGTGTGACGTAATTTATTGATAAGCTCTAAGAGTGAAAGTTAAGTGGCTATTAAAAACAAGGTAAGAAAAAAACTCTTGGAGAAGGCGAGAGATAGGGCGAAGTGGAAGAAGATCGTTGAGGAGGCCAAGAGCCATAAACTGTTGTAGCGCCGCAGGAAAAAATACGTACATACCGTCACGTCTTCATCTGCAACGATCTCGGCATACTCAAGCCATGCAAGCTCGCCGGTTAAGTGTACTCTTGACCTGGTCTTTCCTAAAAACTTCGGCAATTTGATCAAGTTATGTTTTTCTTGGTCTTCCCCTATCTACCTTTCGTTCCACATCCTCAACGTAAATTTCTTTTGCCAATCGTCTTTCATCCATCTTGTCTAGGTACCAAAAACATCTAAGCATCCCTATCTCAACCTTTGGAAAGGAAAAAAAGGCTGCTAAAAACTTTAAAAACATCCACAGGGCTTCGAATTAGATGTATCAACCAACAAGGCATTCTCCAAGTCCCTTGACGAGGCTGTCATCCCCGCGCGTCCGTTCTTCAACACGTTGCTCCGCATCATGGCGACTCGGTGCATGCAGCAGGCGGTTTACTTCGCCAGTGGAACTCGCACACAGGAGGAGTTCTACCACTATGGGCTCGCGTGTCCTATTTATACGCATTTTACATCGCCAATAAGAAGGTTCGGTCTGGTTTTTAATAGATTCATACTAGATAGATAGATAGATAGATATTTACTTTATTGTACACCAAAAACAAGGTTATACAGTTATAAAATGTAATATTTATATACAAATGGCTATCTTATTGCTAATAGCGATTTCTTTCAGACACAGTGTTAAAAATATAATTTGATGAAGGTTGGCGATACATTATCGTCAGGATGATAGAAAAAAATATATTAATAAATGAAGTTAATAACATAAGCAAAAATATAAGTATATATAAATACGAATTAACCGTAAATAATAAACGAAACAATAAAAAGACATAGATATTTATAAAGATAGTTTTTGACAAGCTTTTTGAAAATCGGAAGAGACTGCGCTTGTCTCACCGCCAGTCGCAACAAATTCCATATGATATTTCCATATTATATATAGACTCCATAACCGAACAGCCTGTACTGTGAAAGATTAATCAGACTTTGGTATGATCCTACATTCAAAATTCTACTAAAAAAGTTGTGTGTAGAGTGTAACAAGGTATGCGCGGTTGGTTAATATCCATTATTTCAGAAGTGGAGAGGTCCGTAGATACAAGTGTGACATACATGGACTTGTTAATTTGGTAAGGGAAGATAGGTCTGTTAATTTAATAAGGGAGAAGGGGGTCAGTAAATCCGGTGAGGTAGAATGGGTCTTTTAATTTGATAAGGGAGAAGGGGTCGGTTAATCCGGAGAGGTATGATGGGTCTGTTTATTTGATAAGGGAGAAGGGGTCGGTTAATCCGGAGAGGTAGGATGGGTCTGTTTATTTGACAAGGGAGAAGGGGTCGGTTAATCCGGTGAGATAAAATGGGTCTGTTAATTTAATAAGGGAGAAGGGGGTCAGTAAATCCGGTGAGGTAGAATGGGTCTTTTAATTTGATAAGGGGGAAGGGGTCGGTTAATCCGGAGAGGTAGGATGGGTCTGTTTATTTGATAAGGGAGAAGGGGTCGGTTAATCCGGTGAGATAAAATGGGTCTGTTAATTTAATAAGGGAGAAGGGGGTCAGTAAATCCGGTGAGGTAGAATGTGTCTTTTAATTTGATAAGGGAGAAGGGGTCGGTTAATCCGGAGAGGTAGGATGGGTCTGTTTATTTGATAAGGGAGAAGGGGTCGGTTAATCCGGTGCGATAAAATGGGTCTGTTAATTTAATAAGGGAGAAGGGGGTCAGTAAATCCGGTGAAGTAGAATGGGTCTTTTAATTTGATAAGGGAGAAGGGGTCGGTTAATCCGGAGAGGTAGGATGGGTCTGTTTATTTGATAAGGGAGAAGGGGTCGGTTAATCCGGTGCGATAAAATGGGTCTGTTAATTTAATAAGGGAGAAGGGGGTCAGTAAATCCGGTGAAGTAGAATGGGTCTTTTAATTTAATAAGGGAGAAGGGGTCGGTTAATCCTTTTCGATGTAATTGTGACATCGAACACGTGAATCATGATCGTCAAAGCAAGTCGTAGCAAATCAGTGCACCTTTGTTAGTCGCGTGCAGGCCATTTAACATTTTAACATTAAAAATTTAATATTTTAGTATCTAACATTTGAAAGCATTTATCCTTGTAATTCGGAACAATTAAAGGTTGCTTACTGTAACAAATTTAACAATAAAACAGACTCCCATCTGTACCCCAACAATCCGGTGAGGGCGGATAGGTAGGTTAGTTAAAACAGATATAAATTGATGTATTTGATGGCTATTAACTTTGTTTATTAAAAAAAAAATTCCGACAAAAATCATCCTGACGATAATACGACGATATCACCAATCTCATCAAATTCATCAATCATCAAATTATCTTTTAAACACTGTATGTCCTATGATTGTATTATATATATCTATTAATCGCTATTAACGATAAGACCGTCATATCTGTATATTTATTACAATCAATTATTTTATAACTTTGTTTTTCGTGTACAATGAAGATTATATCTATCTATATGTTTTTTTCGAATTGTATGAATTATAATGTATCGATGTGTATTATCCGCGTTCTAGGTATGCGGATGTTATAGTGCACCGTCTGCTCGCGGCGTGCATCGGCGCGGACGTGACGCACGCGACCCTGCTTGACACCAAACAGGCGGACGCCGTGTGCGACAACCTCAACTATCGCCACCGGCAGGCGCAGTACGCGGGCCGTGCCTCTGTTGCGCTCAACACGCACGTATGTTCCATTATAAACTGTATCGACTGTACGATGACACTAAACGATGTGTACTCGAGTGCAACGTATCGACTATGATTCATTGCGCTGCGAGTGCAATGACCAATGGCGATTTTTTTATGGGTTAGGAAGGCAAACGAGTAGATGTGTCACCCGATGGAAAGCAATCAATGCTGGAAGTAGCTGGTTCCAAAGGGTAGTGGTGCTTGGACAAAAGTTTCTTGAAAAACGCACCGTACTGGATCGCCACTCATCCAGAATGTGTTCTACCAATTCAGAATCCAGAATAAGTGCGGAATATTTTCGTGAGGAATGCGCTTTCTATCTAAAGTCATTGGTTCGATTCTATGAAGTGGAATAGCCTAGATACATGCCCCTACTGGATGCATGCTTTTCCCTTCTTTCACATTCCTTTAAAAAATATTCGTTGACGTGTTGGTTTTTAAGAGAGGTTAAGAAAGTTTTCCATCACCACAGAATATCAATGAACAATTTGCAGCAGTCACTGCTGGATAAAGGCCTCTTCCAACGCGCACCGGCTAGCCTGTTTACAAAATGTATGTTTCGGGGTCGATGTTGATTCGAATTAGAATGAATCTCGCCCCGGATACGGCTTTTATACACAAAATTGAATAAGCGAACAAATAAAACAAGCAATGAAAAAAGAATCTAAAAATAGATATGCTTCAGCATAGCAACGATATCATTTTTAACAAATAAATGCAATTACTGCAAAACAATAATAAAATAAAGCTCCATATTCAAAATACATATTTATATGAATTTAATACAATTCTAAATAATTTATTTTACATAAATTACAATTGTTATAACTATTCTATATATACCAACATTATCTGCCAATAGATGGCGCTACATCGTGTATAAAATTAAGTTTTGTCTATTCCATAAAACAATTAAATAACGATATTAATTCTAATACGCCAGCATATCCCTATTTCAAATGGTTTAATAAATTTGAAATATGGAGAATGGTTAAGTTAATTTTGAAAATAAATTAACAATTTACATTCTTCACAGACCCATGATTTGAATACGTAAATGAGCCATAAAATTCGAATGTCCATTGACATGGTTTCAATATTTTTTGATTACAGATTTTGTTTAAAAATCGTGTGGAAATCGAGTCGGCGGTCGTGTTGGCAGTGAAAAGAAACGCTCTTCAAGTTTTGATACCCAAGTACGGCTTGGAAGGACCAATATACTTGCCGTCCGACAAATTTACATATAATGAAGAGGTATGTTCTATATTTTTATACCTTTAATTGTTTTTTGATGAAATATGATCTCCTTTCATACCTGTATGCTTAATTTTGTCCTGAATACATCTACGTTAAAACTGTCATGACAGCTGCCATAGAAATATGCAAGGGAAGAAAAAAAACTCGTAAACATAGCGACAATAGTGCGTAGTTAATGTTTCATAGCTTTAGTATAAATATGGTTATTAATATTATATTATATATTTATAATATAAGGCATTAAATGTTACAATAAGCCTGTAACTTATTGAGCCGGCGTATTTTTAGTCTCTATCCCAGATAAAGTCATCATTTGATCATCAGTTTTTATATTTTTATACATCACATAGGCGTAGTTGCTGACACGTGAGGCAGTTCTTAAATTAGGTTTTTAAAATTTCCAAATACAAAAACTCGTGACTATAGTGAATGTCATTGGATTCATTTCACCTACACTTAGAACAAATGGTGACGAACAAATTGGGAGTAAAGCACTTGTGTACTCTTGCAGTTGTCGGTTCACGGTCCCGATCCTTTCATATGCTCCTATATGACTTTAAATTAATAAAGTTCTCATTGAGTGAATTTGTACATTTCTTTTGAGATAATTTAATTACAATTTGAAATATAAAAAAGGTGTACAAAACACATTTCAGGAAAATTTCCAAGTATGCGACAGTGTGGTGTTGAAGACATTCGACGAGCTCACAGTACGACTTACTCTGGATAGCACCAACTTACAACACAGGAAGCTTGTGTTCCAACTGATAAAGCCGCACATTCCCGGCTTCAGTTATGTTCCTGATGAGGAAAAGCAAGAAGAGATGGACGTAGAGGTTGTAGAAATTGGAAGCAGTGATAAAAAAAATGTGGACACGACACGAATGAAGCGGAAAGATAAAAGTGAAATTACAAAGAAGAAAAAACACAAGAAATGTAAATAATCTATTTTATGAATAAATAATAACGAACACAGTTTTTATTGTCATTTATTTGGATAAACATTTTATATCCTCTATAAAGAAATATTTATATTATTGATAATATTATAAATAGTTTGCGACTGTTACTAATGGAGTGTTTTAACTTATGATAACCTTTTTCACCATCACATGTGCCGCTAGCGCTTATTACCCCCGATAACAATATACATGTTAATATCTCTCCGTATTTCATAATAATAACGTTTTTATAAAATAATAACATTTTCGCTTCGCATACGCAATAAATTGTCAGTCGGAGAACATTAAAGGAGGCATATCTTAAAATATATAGTTATATATCTAATTGATTAATTGATTATATGGTGAAGCCGCCTTCTCAATTGTCCATACTTAAGTACTGTAAAGCATTAACTGCTCAAGTTCTTCATACTAAAAAAATCATCTTTTTATCTAAAGTAAGTTCCATCCATTATTTTTAATTATCAAAAATTGTCAGATATTATAGAAATCGAGACATGGATTATTGGCAACCGCAGTTACCAGAAATCAAAACTAAACGAAAAAATTGGCAACGATAGTTGCCAAAAAGCCTCTGAGCGGTTATACTGTATTGAATTGACACAAGACATTACTAACCCACAAATTAATTTTGACATTTTGTGGTAAATTCTTGTCCTGATAGCATAAATGCTTATTTCCTTAGCACGGGTTAAATCCTTGCATTATATAAAAGTAAACCAATGTATTTACTCTGTTATAGATTTCGAATATTCTATATTTACACATTCTGTATCGTTATCTCCAGCGGTACCTTTCGAACATTCTGTTTGAATGTCACTGACTGGCGCAGTAATTTCAGAGGGGACCTGGATTTGTGCAGCTATTCTAGCAATTTCCTGGTCTACTTTATTTATTAAGTGATCGATGGCGTTTGGCCATCTGTTGGCGGGCACTGTGTGACTCGGTGACAAGCGTGCGTCCGACATCACCGCGAGACGAATGCTATCCGCGTACTGGATTACTGTCAGTGATATGCCTGAAATGAGAATTATGTCTTTTAATAGGAAACCGACTTGGAATTAGTAGAGGCCCTAAAGACATCCGATAAAGCTGAAAAAGCCAAAGGGCTATCGGCAAAAACATCTTCCAATATAGCTATTTGTTCTTTGCTCACTTGAGTTTAAAGCATCTTTAACTATAGTAAAAAATCTAGAATGTAATAATACAATGAAATTTATTGCAATAAGTTAGCATGAAACTATAATTGTACAATAATAAAATAATACCACATATTAATCAAAGAACGGCAGTGCTTTTACAATACTTATTCTGTCGCAGATGTCTAAGGACAGTGTTGATTCTCTTCCATCGAGGATACTATGTTGTGGATTTCAGCTCTGCTGGAGTTTATTTTTTTTTTAAATAATATTTTTGGGATCTCTTCATGTAATTTGTGTCTCAAAAACCAAAGTTTCCTCTAAACGTATCATAATAATGGAGGTTAGATGAGAGTGTCTTCTATGAACACTCATGTATAAGGCACTTCAATATATTAGGCCGGGGCAACGGTATTTTCGTATTCTGAATGTATTATTAGTAATCAAACCTCTTTGGCTGTACTGAATGTAACTGGCTGGTTTTAATACCATATTAAATGTGACATTCTGAAGATGCAATAAATAATAAAAAAAAACTAGTTCCCGCCATTCTCAATTGTTTTTCAAGCAAGCAAAATGAACGTATGTGACGAAGAAATTCGGTACATTTTAAAGTTTTATTACAACGACGAATGCGACGAACGCCGCGAATAAAATGTGCGCGGTTTACGGACCTAATGCGGTATTAATAAGAGTAGCACAAATGTGGTTCAAGCGTTTCAAGTCTGGAAATTTTAGTGTGAACGATGAGGTTCGCTCTGGTTCGCCCTGTCACAGATAAAATCAGTGCCATCTTTGAGAAAGTGGAGCAAACTATCGATTCTGAACTCTACTGTCAGCAACTGATGAGGTTAAAAAAGCTATTGAGAAAAACCCGCCGGAGCTGGTGAATAGGAAGGGTGTGGTGTTCAACCATGACAACGCCAGACCGCCCTCATCTATAGCCACACAGCAAAAATTGAGAGAGCTTGGCTGGGATGTGTTGATGCATCCTCCGTATAGCCCTGACCTTGCTCCATTAGATTTCCACCTGTTTCGGTCATTGTAGAACTCTTTAGGAAGCATAAAGCTAACCTCAAAAGAACACTGTGAACACTACTTGTCAGATTTTTTAATCAAAAATCTCAAAATTTCTACATGAATGGGATCATGGCACTACCCACAAGATGGCAACAAGTCCTCGATTAAAACGGCACATACATATTATAAATAAATAAAAAAATATACCTAAAAAAATATTTTCCTTTGTATGAACAATACGAAAATACTTTTGCCCCGACCTAATATGTATATTCCATACAGTTGAAACTATTAAGGATGTCACAGAAAGTTCCTAAACCGATAAAGTGATGCGTCCGCGCGGCCCGGCCGCAATAATCAGCGACCGCGACTGCGCCGCTTTACGCATTATATGGAGGGGCCGCGGGATGGTACTGAACAGATACAAACTCACAAGCGTGGCTGGGCCGCTTCATATAATTGGATGCATATGATCTGTAATCTTACTGTACAGCGGCCATGCGGATGCAAACAAATAGGCCCAATAGTCGTAAATTCGAATCGACTGGGAAAACATCACTTACTGATATTGGCTTGCGGCGGCCTCCAGTACACCACATGGTCTACCGTTTGTCCCCAAATAGTAGTCCTGGGACTCGCATCAGGCGGCGCGTTTATTTCCGCATACGATACTGCGTATCTCCTCGAAAGTAAGTTGAGTGTGAGCCTTGCAAACGGCGATGGCACCGAGCGTGTCAGGGCTCCATAGCGCGCCTGCGCTGCCCAAGCTGCCGCGAGCGCTTTCTGCCGTCTGCACGCTTCGTCAAGTACCGCTGCGATCCGACGGGGTGTAGCGCCCAACGGCAAAGATAGGCAGACCATACCTAAAAAAATGAAATAAAATAAACGTGGAAACTGGATCTTTTTCTTGCCGTGTCGGTGGATCGACCTATATTTTTTCCCACTGTAACGGCAGCAGCATTCGCCTCCATAAGGTATTGAAATGTATAGGTGTTTGGTCCTGGTTGAGGCTGATTAGTCGAAATTTGGAAAGGATCTTGGGGTGGCCTTGTTGCAGTATCTTTGGTTTGACCTTGAGTAAGGCTGTTTCTGGATCGGACCACTGTGGTGGGAGGATTGGTCGCGTTACTCCAACACTTTCTTACATAGTTTCTATTGTATATATTATACTTCTTTGAAGCAGTGCCCTATGTTCAGCAGTCGATTGACGTAGGCGGATAATGATAAAATATTTGTTATCCTAGCTTTTTATTTTATCCTATTGAACGTCGTGGATGTTCGTGTTAGGGTTATGTCAATTGTAACACCCTCGGGGCTCAATATTGACTATTTTGGATATCAATAGTTTAGATTGACAGAGTACACACTAACTACATCCATAACAGCGTTATTATATTTATATTATATATGAATCTTTCAGGAGAGTAACTTGTTTTTGTGCCATAAAATAAATATCATGTAATTGTACCGCCAGTCCTTGATTTCTTATACTCTTTGCCGTCACCCTCGGCGAATGTGTAAAGGAAGTCTTGCGGCGCGGCGCGTGCGGTGGCCAAGACGGCGTCAGGTGGTCGTTGTTCGAGTATTCCCCGCAGGGCGTCCGTCGCGGCGTACAGAGCGATGTCCGTAGCGGACACGCCTAGCGAGCGCGCGACTCGGTCTACGCCCGCGCGCGACACGGGCCGCGACCACGTCACCACCAGTAAAAAAAAGTATAAGGCTATGTTACTTAATAATTAAACATGTTATAGAATCGTTTTTCACCAATATTGGTATTGTCATGTATTGTTTTTATTCTTATGTATATAAGGCAATATATATGTATGTATATATATATATATATATATATTTCTCAAGTTGCGCTGCACTGCCCTGTGTGTCGCAAAGGACCAAATTTTCTGCTTAATGAGTGGAGGTTTTGACAGAGCCAACTTTAGGTGTATTGCTGAGGGAAATAAATAAAACTATCTTTCTATCTGTTTATAAACGAATCTCTAATTAATTGGAAATCATAATGCCCCCATAAACATAATCATAAATAAAAGAATCAATGAACTTTTCAAAAAAGAAGTCAATGACCACTTTTTTGAAAATTAAAAAACAACAGCACGGTGCGGCATATTGAGACATCCACGTGACACACATTGTTTACATGTTTGTTATTTTATTATTATATATACATCGATGTTTTTCATTTTGTATAAAATAAAATATACATATATCGAAAAGATATTTTGTAAAATATAATAGAAGAAAAAGAAGCTTCTGGAGTACTTTTCGGGTCACTTTTCGGTTGTCTTCCGTAGAGTCTACTATACCTGAAGATGCCTCGTGTTGGGGCGAAACACGTGTCGTGTACAAGATGGAAAAGTGATAGTGTGTGTATGGCGTTGTGTATAGTGGTTGGTGGGTGGAGAGTTGATGGCCGATTTTCGGTAAGTTTTTGGTTTAAGTTCCAAATAAATCCACTAAACCCAACAGAAAAACACACATTATTAATTTTCTGTTATTGTTTTGCTTGTCGCGGATCTTAGGTAAGTAAAACTTTTGACTGTCCATATAGCTTCTGGAGTAATCTATAACTTAATATTTTTTTAATATGACGGGGGAACTATCACATGTTAGTGCAGATAAATGACAATTATTAGTAGATGTACCTTTCTTCCGCACAAGGAAACAGTTTGCAGCAAATGTCGCTTTCCATCGTCAGCGCCAACGGTATCCGCCCACAGTTTGGCCGGGGCGCGATAGATCTCCATTATTCCCCACCACACTTCCCGTGTAGCACGCGCAAACAATTGTGCCAGTTCTGCATATTTCCACGTCAGAGTGTTCACTCGATGTACTTGGCCCGTGCTTAATTCACCCAATGCTAAGATCTCGTTACAGATTCTGAACGGCAGCAGAAAAGCTGTCCGTATGGTCGAGATCATTGCGTTTATTGTCTTGCGGGGCCACTTACGGGGATCAGCTGTGACTAGAGGTGATATTATAATCTGTGAATAGACAAATATGATCATATCATGTATCACTTCAGGAAATGGATCATTTGGTGTATGAAACGTATGACATTTTTGTGGATCTGAGCAAAGCAATTATTGACTCTTCATCTGTGTGAACCGTAATCATTTACAAATTTAAGGCACTTTTGTAGATTATAACTGAGAATGAAATAACAGTTTAAATCAGAAGTCCAAAGCAATACATTTGCACTAATTATAAACAGAGATTCTATTTGTACTTAGTGCCAGTCAGTATATAAAAAAACATAACCATGAAACAATAACGAAGAAAAGAAGACAGTATCTTTTCTTCGTTATTGTTTCATGGTTATGTTTTTTTATAAAATTACTAAAAACTGTCCGAATAAAAATAGCAGATGGACAAAACCTAGACGCATCAGTATAAGTTTAATTTTCCTCATTTTTCATTAAATAAATTTCGGTTAAGGAGAAACCAGTGCTCGATGTCAGAGTCTTGACCTCACCTGAATGGTCATTGGATTACTACTAGTCACTGATGAGTCATGACACGTCTATTGAAGAGTAAAGATCAGTTTTGGCGAGTTATCATCCTCATCATCTTTCGGCCGCAACGGCCTCTTGCTCGCGAGTTCTTTCGACGTTGTTGTAAAGGCCTTAGAACCAACAACGCCATTTCACACAAAAAACCTTAATTTAAACATATGCTGTTCTATATAAGTAAAAATGAATTGCCGAAATGTTTGTACGCGCATAACTTAAGAGCGACTGAACCAAATTAGATTATTCTTTATTTCTTGTGTTTGTTATCACCAGGACAAGGTTTGTATGAAAGAAAATTTTAAGAAAATTATACGGGAAGACGTAAAAAACAATTATTAACAAAATAAACTATGATTAAATAAATAAAAGTCAGTATTTATGGATTGACATTCAATTACCCTTTCTTTTATATTACAAAAGCTAAACTTTTCGTTTCTGTGCTTTGTGCATGCTCATTTTTTTTTTTATTAAGTACACCACCCGTGCGAAGCCGGGGGGGGGGCACTGGTATGTTATAAAATCACTTTTTTTAAAACATGTGAGTTTCACTTTTCTGTTTTCTGACTTATTAAAATATATCTAAGTTTCAATAACATTATCTTTTAAATTTATGTAAAAAAATCTTGTGCAATAGAAAACAATTTGTGTATTATTTTAAATGTCATGAAATGACACTATTAATAATTATATAAATATATGTAAGTTTCAATAACATTATCTTTTAAATTTATGTAAAAAAATCTTGTTCAATAGAAAACAATTTGTGTATTGTTTTAAATGTCATGAAAAGATACTATTAATAAAACTATTTCATGTGGACGTGAAATAGCAAGAAGCCGACGACCGTACTAGTAATTACAGCATCTTAAGCCACCTCTAGACAAATGCAAGCTGACATTAGTTCAGAACTCACATTACCTTCAGTATTGTAATGTTTCTTCTCTTACACTCTCGCTGAGCTGCCCCGATAAATGCCGTCGCTGTAAGTGTTGGTCGTTCGCTTCCTTCATTTGGACGTTTCCTAGTCAGTTCTCTCAACGTACTTGTTGCTGATATTAAAACCAATCCGGCAATATGAAATACCCCCGGAAGTGTCTTCAAAGCCCGAGGACTTTCCACGGGGTCGTACTCTGATATAAATTCGTTCCAAACATTTGATAGGCTCTCGTTTAATTTGCTCCACAACTCCGGTATCGCCGACGTGGTTGGATACAGTTTATTCAAAGGACTTAACTGCGTATATTCATTGTTTGATTTTATTCTTTCTTCGGCTTTCAGTTGCTCTATCAGTAATAGATCTCCAATGTTTATCGACTTTCTCCCAGAGAGAAGCATGTGATGAACACGTACTAGAATGTAGTATTTCGGTTCTAATGATATGCACGGTATGACAATATATTGCCAAGGTGGTTGGTCACTTGGAAAATATTTTGATACTATCTCGCTGACGTAGTCCTGGAATGTAACAAACAATCAATCAACATAAGAACATTCCTCCAAAAATAGAGAGGCCCGTGCTCAGTAGTGGGACATATATGGGCTGTTAAAAAAATGTAAAAGATCTCGACAGCCCAATCTCGACATCGCATCCACTTTCTACCAGTCGCCTAGCGTAGGTCATGGGACCATCTGTCTATCCCAATTCGTTTAGGGGATAAAACCATATTTACTTGCTTGCTTGTATATGGGATAAAACCAATATAGGAGGCAAACGATCAAGCGTATCACTTGATGAAAAGCAATTAACGCCGCCGGCCTTTAAAATGTGAGTAGGCTTGTTTTTTGTAGTTTTCAATGTCGTATCGGTTCGGAAATTTCACCGAAGGCAGCTGGTTCCATAGAGTGGTGGTGCATGGAATGAAGTTTCGGGAAAAATGCACCGTATTGGATCGCCACTTATGCAGATGGATAATCTTTATGCCAGCACTCGTATTCTTTACTACGGTGTTGAAGACCTCGTTGCGTACCTAAACCATTTAGCCGGTTGTAATAACACTTTGGTAAGTCGTTTTGTACACACCTGTGAAGGTTCCGTATTAAGAAACACACAGTAAACACTGTTTATAAAATCCAACACAGTTTTCCTTTACCTACCATTGCACCACACGCCGGGTACAGTATGTACGTAGTACACGTAGTAATAATAAAAAATACATTTTTGTACAAATTTATTAAGAGGACGTTAAGTATTAAATGTTTATTTATAAATAAATTACTTGAATATTGCCATCAGACACCGGTCGTCCACGATAAACGGCGTTGGATACAATGAAATGATTTTCAGGCTTGAATGGCACGCTGGCATCCCAAGCGTAGTTGCCCCAGCAAGATACCAGGCAGTGTCGCATCCGCGGGAACATGAGATCGCCATTCTTGTCTCGGCGGTCAATCACGTGCTGAGTTAGCTGATTACGAATCAGCTCGATGTCGTGAACTCCTAAAATCAATAGATAAATCTTATTGCAGGGCTTCTGTCTGTTTTATCACAGCTATTGATTTCAGCTGTATGTGTATAGTTTCTTAGGTCAGTACTTATTTAATAGATATAAAGTAATACAGTTGTTCTCATATCAGTCTAAAAAAATTCCACCAAACTTTGAGGGAAAGTAGTAGTGTGTGTTTAATTTTGTTGGTGATAGTGACTGCAGTGAAGAGGTGGAGGATTTTTCTGACAATATTTTTACTTCGTTTCGTAAACACACAATATTATTTTTCTGCGTATTTGGGTTTTGCCGATTTTAACTGACTAAAATCCTGACTGTCCATCTCAGGTTACAGCTCTTCTACTCAGCAACAATCTAGTACATTAAAAATTGATCATAACAATCCACTGACCGATTACAGGCCATTGACAGTACTGTATCAGATAAGTGATTTATAATTATCAACGGAAACATGATTTAAAATAAATAAACGAAGATTTCTACAGGAATTGAAATATGGGTTCACAACTCCATTTGAAATAGTGTAGGAAATAAACACATTTGATTGACGAAACTATAATAATTTATCTGCGTAATATACATGCAAATCTTGCATAATGAGCGTTCCGCACAATCATTAAATGTTCATTTATAACTGTTATATCATATATAATGGTGTCTACAGGGCAATATAACACTAAGAAGCACGAGAGCTTTATAGAATAAATAAGACAACATCTTAGCTTCCCTTTTATAGTAATTATTTAGTATATTTTCGTTGTAAATAAATTTTGGTCGTTGTTTTTTTCTTAAATATCATTATAATAAATATTGGGTTAATATTTTTTAGTTTATGTGATCTTTTTGTTAAATAAAAAACAACAAATTATTTTATATATATTTTAATTTTTTAAAATTAAAATTTGAAACATTATAAAAAGTTTGTTTCACATTTATTCACAACCTAATTCTTAAAACGGTGTCCAAAATTATATACATATTGTATATAATGTTGGAAATTTTTCTATTTCTAATTTTAAATAAACCATGAATATTTAAACAGTTGTAGTTTTACATCTGATACACAATCTACCTGTTAACCGTAGATTACCGAAATACCCCTTAATTTCAAGTGAGCTCTATATTAAACAGTGGACTATATGTAGCTGTATTGGTAATAAATGTTAGGAAATAGTATATAATATATAGACGAAGATCGACCGGATTTTATAAATGTGCTGCTGACTCACCGATACAAAAAGGCAATCACACGGCACTATTTTTCAGAAAAATAAAATAGTTTTTAGTAGTTCCTTTTACCCTTCTGTAACGACGCTAGGATATTATCATTTGTCGTAACGCTTACGGTAGGAATCGGAGTTTCTTTTGTAAATTAGGAAGATTTAATAATCTTAATTATTATTATTTATTTATTCCAAATCATAATCACAAAGTTAATACGGCGGATAAGACTTCCGCCGTAGAACTATATTTACCAACATACGTAAACGTACGAGTACACGAGTGTTAAGGTGGAAACGATATCCTGGCAAACGTAGAGTGTAACGACCCTCGGCTGGATCAGGAGACGGTCCGTGCAGATTGCCTTGCATAGACTTGATGCGTGTAGTGAAGATTGGGCTAGGTGGCGCACAATAGGAGAGGCCTACTTCCAGCAGTCATGATGATAAAGTAAGAAGCTTATCTCACCTTCTCACGGTGTAATTCATTCTTCAGAGAGTTCTATGTCAGGAGACAGCACACCGAATGATGGCAGTGTAGTCATTTTAAAACAAACGGTAGACTGCGAATCACAGGTTTATTCGACCAGCTTCGTTACGTTATCGACTTGATTGCCTAACGTGGCGAGTAGATTAAATTCGCCAAACTAAATGAGGAATATGATCAGCGCTAGGTCATTGTGAAGAAAATATATCATTTGGTTTTGAACTTACCTTTGATACAGAGCAGTACATTAATAATCCCTTGGTTCCTGTGTGTATCAAGCAAAGAACGAACCGTATCCGTTCGTACGAATTCTAGCTTTGGATATCTGCTCGACAGAAGTTTCAGCCATAGATGCTTGCTTATTCGCACAACTGTAATGTATGAATAAATTCATAATAAATACATACACATACATATACACAGTCATAACTAATTTATTTAATAGTTATTTATTTTTTCATTTATTTATTTCTGTTATATTCACAACTGCAGTAAGAGGTATATTAGGTCGGGGCAAAAGTATTTTCGTATTGTTCATACATTAAATATTTTTTATTTATTTATAATATGTATGTGCCGTTTTGATCGATGACCTGTTGCCATCTTGTGGGTAGTGCCATGATCCCATACCTGTAATAATTTTGAGATTTTTGATTAAAAAAATCTGACAGGTAGTGTTCACAATGTTCTTTTGAGGTTAGCTTTATGCTTCCTAAAGAGTTCTGTAATGACCGAAACAGGTGGAAATCTGGTGGAGCAAGGTCAGGGCTATACGGAGGATGCACCAACACATCCCAGCCAAGCTCTCTCAATTTTTGCTGCATGGCTATGATGATGATGATGAGTGCGGTCTGGCGTTGTCATGGTTTCTCTCAGTGAGATCATGTGGTACCCAAATGTCAAGTTTTTTTTGTACCCAGACTTTCTTAAATGACGTAAAACTGTTTTATGATCAACATCCAGTTCTTCAGCAATGTCGTAGCTAGTAATATCCATCGATCTTGCTCCACTTTCTCAAAGATGGCACTGATTTTATCTGTGATCTGTGTGTGTGGCGTCCAGAGAGAACCTCATCTTTCACACTAAAATTTCCAGACTTGAAACGCTTGAACCACATTTGTGCTACTCTTATTGAAACCGCATTAGGTCCGTAAACCGCGCAAATTTTATTCGCGGTGTTCGTCGCATTTTTACCTTTTTTGTAATAAAACTTGAAAATGTACCGAATTTCTTCGTCACATACGTTCATTTTGCTTACTTAAATAAACAATTGAAAAATGGCGGGAACTAGTTTTTTTTATCTATTGCATCTTCAGAATGTCACATTTAATGGTATTAAAAATCAGCCAGTTACATTCATACAGCCAAAGAGGTTTGATTACTAATAAGACATTCAAAATATAAAATGTTGATAAATAAAAATAAGGAGTGGAAATCTACTCCTGACCTGAAATACAGGCTCATCCCTCGTTCAAATACTAATCCGCCACAAAAGAAATATTTCTTACATTGTAATGGTGTAAACTTATGGTTTCGTAATAAATGATTATAATTATTATTTTGATTGTCATACAAAAATTCAAATGTTGCGATTTCCTTGCGTGTAATTTTATTTTTAGATGGGTGTTTAAGAGATATAAATGGAATATGAATGGAGGTAAAAACAAAACAAAAAATATTGGACTAAATAACAAGGTGATACTATAACTTTCATCGTAGATTGCTAAATCGTTTTTAAATGAATCTATGCTCCATTAATCCATTACATTATTTTTGCACGTAACTACTAACATATTTTTTTGCACGTACCTACTAGCGCAATACGCTAAATAAGCTTCAAAAATCTCACAAAAGTTATTAACGAGAAATCAGTAATTAAGCTTTTCAGACTCTAATAAAACGCTTTAGGTTTCTCAATAGTTTATTTTTAGACTAATTCTGTATTAAGGTAATGTTTCGACACATAAACTTTAAGAGAACTTTGAGCTCCCACGAGATATGTATGTCGGGTTTGATGAGTGGGCCTATCTAACAAGACCACCTCGTTATCCCAATTCGGTCACGTGATTTTTCTCGAAGCTAACACTCGTATATATTACGTTATATGCTTTTTTGTACATACTTTTTGTTTTAAAGGAAGGCAAACGAGCATATATTGTTTGACAGAAAATAATCAACGAAATGAATTTTATAATGAATTATAGTCTATATAATGAAAGACGAACAGAAAATATAATAATGGCTTCTCATTCTCAACTATGAATGATGAATTTATGCTGATGATATTTGCTCTTTCAGACTGTATTTCACATTTTTACTTATATGTATGTAACTGACAACCCAACGCAATAACCAAGTGTTTGCTTTCTGAGTCAGGGATCGTGGGTTCAATTCCCGCATCTGAATAAATATTATATAGCTTACAGTTGTTATCCTTGTCGCTTGTGTGTTTATACTATCGCCAACGACACAGGCGATCCTAATGTGGACCATAACTGTACCATATTGTAATAATTTGTTGTTTTAGTGTAAAATAAAAAAATTGAAAAAAAAACTAATAAAATGTACACGCCATTATTCCGTCAAGCTGGATCTAAAAGATATTTTTGGTAATAGTAATATACATGGCATATCCAAGTTTTATTATTTTTATGTAACGGTATACCTTGTAATTTTATTTCGGGTTCAAATTGAATTACTATTACAAACTAAATTTTATTTTTGTAATAGTGATTTTTAGATTTATGAATTTCATTTTGGCCTACGCGAGTAAATTTTAAAATATAGTAATGTAAATATAAAATATAGTAAAAAGGAGCCCAAAACATTTCTCACAGAGCTTTGTATCGCCTCGCGAAAGTCCCGTATAAAAAGTGCAACCGTGCAGAAGTGTCAGAAGTGTGACAGAAAAACATTTTAAAAGTAGTGTTTTGAGGTTAGAGAAAGGTCGCTACTGCTCCATCCTAGATGGACGTCCTAAATAGCAAAGTTACCGCCTTCGATTTGAATGGTCACGCTTTCAATTACTTCATCGGGAAAATTATATGTATAGTCTACAGGTATTTATTCCGAGTCGAGTTATGTCCCACAGATCCGTCTTTGCAAGCGTGGTGGTTTAGTGTCGGTTCCCCCAAAAGTCGAGA
This sequence comes from Baronia brevicornis, assembly GCA_031353405.1. Lineage (NCBI taxonomy): Eukaryota > Metazoa > Arthropoda > Insecta > Lepidoptera > Papilionidae > Baronia > Baronia brevicornis. The sequence goes on along the minus strand of JASFAT010000877.1, from coordinate 109,473 downwards.
GGCTCCCTTTCCAGCAGTGGAACATATATAGGCTGTAAAAAGGACAGGCAAATTCCAATTTCACTTATATTTATTTATATTGTATGTAGCGCTTGAGCACCTTAACGTAAGTGATTATTGACAGCTAACAGAGGGAGACACTTCGTAAGTGGGGGTCCGTACGAGTGGTACTTGCGCAATTTTCCTTTTACTAACTTATAGGACCAACGGAGAGGGGAATCAGAGAATCTCATCCCCACTCCAACTTTGCGATCGAGCCCTTCGGAATAGCGCCCTCAGAACTGCGGTAGTATGCGTCAGCGTTTACCGTAGTTTTGACAAATGGCGCAGAGTTTAAAAGAAAGAGGTGGTTAATAACAAGATAGCAATACGCATACTTCCAGCAAGTAAACTTATTCCTTGATTGATTCTTCCTTACCAACGTACGATAGTGCGAGTGCTGGAAGCGCCGACACTGCAACCCAGAACGCAAAATACGTGCGTAATTCTTCTTTGATTCTCGCCCGCAAACCACCTTGGTTCCCCATCATTAATGTCTCGCGTACTATGTGCTCGCGTCCGACCTCTCTCGCCAACTGGAACTAACTAACCGTTAATTGTTAATAGTCGTATCGCATCCTAAGATAAGACAGATGTAAACATAAACAAAAATATGTCAATATATAATATTATGAGCAGTCTATTGTTATTTATCACTACGATAATTTCGTAACATTAAATAACGTTTATCAAATGCTACAGCCGTTGCAGTATAATTTATTTCTTTGTTGTACAATAGTAAACTATATTTTCTATTTTTTTTTTTGTATTTTTATATAATATATTTTTTTCTTTGCCAATTGCTATTTGACAATTGCTTTAGTAGACGAGTGCTGGAGTAATAGAGACTGCGTCTTGGAATACGCCGTATGAGCGACTCCCGACCAGATGCTGTGACGATATGCACAGGACGGCTGACAGAAACTAAATACGTGAAGCCAAAGATCGGGCTAAATAGAGCTTCTTGGCGGAAGCCTGTGTAAACTGTGGACTTCCGCGACCTGTTTATAATGATAATGATCAAGTTAAATAACAAATGCGAGTTCCGGCCTCGTGTTAATAATTATAAGAGCACGAAAATATAGACAAAATAATTTTATTTACATGTCTTGATAACCTTAAACTGCATATCTACAGTCAAAGCGAGTCTACTTTCACTTTTCAACAACTGCAGCTAAAACTTTCGCCGCGTATAATTTCGTATGATATAAGCATAAGGTTTTCGTTTATAATTTTTTTATTTAATTATTAGGTTTTGTACTATAATTGTTTACATAAATAAGTCTTAACAGTTCGTAGATGAGACATGTGCTACTACTAATATTACTTGTAGATAAATATAGCAAGTACATACATGGAAAAATATTGAAATTAACCAATATTTTAAATACGAGATTTAATAAAATTAATATTATTGAACAATATTACAATTCATGTTAATCAATTGCTTATGGTTATAAACTACTGACCTAACCCACTTTAACTTTTATTTTCTCTTGGCAGGTAGAATTAAGCGTATGACGTTACATCATGAGCGCAACTTTTTTTAGAAACTAAAGCATTTTTTTCTCAATTTAAGTGTTTTTCAATCTTTCTAAATATTAAAACTGTTATATATTATTATAAATACTTCTCATACTTTACTTATTCTAAATGTAATTATGTATTGCTTTACTTATTGTATTTATCTGTATGTAAGTGAAGTGGCCTTATGAAATTGCTATAAAGATTGGCCGTTGTCAAAAGTAAACTAAAATAAAAAATTTATGCTTGAGATTTTTTCCAAAGGAATTTTTTGTCCAACGATTCCAAAAGTAGTATCGAGGTGATGTACTCAAAGTTGTAGTATGCCGCTCAAGCCGATATTGGCTTTGGCATCCAAAAAGTACATAACTACTTGAAACATAATTAAACTCGTATTTTAAGGACAAGTAATGTTAGGTTGGATATCACAATTGTTGAATATTACGTCCCGTTTATGTGCAATGTACATGTTGAAACATGTGAAAATAGAAGGAAGATTAATAGAGTATGTGGACAAATATGTGTACTTCGGCAAAGTAATTTCTTTCGACGGGAAGAGATAGAAGAACGAAGTAGATAGAAGAATAAACTTAAATTGGACACAATACTGGGTAAATAAATAAATCTTAAAAGGAAACTACAACTCGGAAATACAAAAGATTGTGATGGAGTCTTGTGATGGAAATCTTACATTAAAAGAAATATATGTTTTTAATATCTTGTCGGAAATTAAACAGTAATAATCGTATTAATGCAAATCTATAACTCTAACATTGTTTCTGCCAGTTCTTCATGGTATTAAAAATAATTAAATGTATTTCAAATTAGTTTACCATCAATTTATTAAGATTACTTATATTTAATATATAACAATTTATTAAGATTATTATATTAAATAAATATTAGATAATTTGGACTGGCGAACTAAAATAGAATTTTCTCTTACTTGACGATAAGAACTAATAATACGACCTAATCAGAGAGGTTAAATGTGTGTTGTTGGTATGAGCAGATTTTACACGTTATTGAGATCATCGCTAAACTAAGACCAACAAAGAAAAACAATGATAAAACATATATTTCTTCTTAAATTTATTTTATGAAAGCTTTAATGGACGTCAAGGATTAAATCAATCGATACAGAAGTTCACTGGTAGACAACTGGCCTTTCTCAAAGATGAGGGGTAATCCCCACGCATGGCGAACGGATTGGGGATGGCATATTCGCTATTATTACACGCTGCTACCCTTCTACTATTATTTGCTCATATAGTCGTCTCGTACGATGCCCATAGAAAGAAATAGGGTGGCCTAATTCTATACCGGGAAATACAACAAAACGCCAATTAGTGACAAAAAATATATTTCTGTGGACCTTGACTCCTGAATGTAAATAAAAAGATAATCAATGCTAAGAGGTGATCTTTATCATTCAACCGTTGTTCCTGGGGAAAATATTTTAATGGCTACAAAAAAATTGTATTTTTATAATTCAAAAAAATTGTATTATTCTATACATTCAAAAAATATATACACAAAATAGAACCAGCTAGATTTTGAAGTCACTTCTTCATTTGTTAACCAATCCTCAATTACAATTCTTAATACAATAGTAAATGTTAACTGTGTTGCAGAAATTGAAATATATGTAACTTTATTTTTCTTACCAATTACTTATTTACTCAATATGATTTAATCAAAGCAGTTCTGTATCATTATCACTATGATTCCATTGTATATTTATTCAGGCCTTATATACATATGTATTTCGTACCTGCAGACGAGTGCGAAGACACCATTTTGGGGCATACATGAGATTTTCGAGTACACAATGTCTCGACATCACCTTAGGAGACTTTCGTTCGCTATTAGATACTGTTTTGATGCGATTTCTATGGATTCAGTGGGATTTTAAAACAAAGGAGCATACTTGTTGAGTTTCATCAACATCGTCGCTGTCTCCAGTCCACAACTACCACACAACCAAGTTCTGAAGGCCCTAGGGCTAGCAATGTATAAAGCTATTGCTTCGGTCTAAACTGTATTGTACACTATATTGCTTTATATTCAAATCGACAGCATCTTGACATTAAAATATTTTTCATTGAATAGCATGTAAGGAAGCTAACCATCTTAATTTAAACTGTTAACTACACCTGCGCGTGATTAATTCTGCTGCAAAACAAACCGTGCACTGACATCCAAACGATAGCATGATCAACATAGCACAAAAAGACCACTGATGACCTTTCCTAAAATTAACATTCCTAAAATATATATTTCCTAAAATTAAAATTCCTAAAAAATATATAAAGAAATAAATACGAAAAAATATTTAAGTTATATTGCTAAATAGATAATAGGCATTTGCAAAAATATATTGATATAATTGGAGGGGCAAACAAAAATAAGAGCCGTAAAATAAATGTTAGTAGCATAAATTACTTTCATGTTCTGTCTAAAGGTCTACCAAATTAGTTTTTATAATAAATTATGTTAAAGATTTGTCGTTTAATTTAACAGTTAATAATGGTTTTAGATTAATGTAACAAAGACCTGAAATAAACACTGTTAAGTCAAGCTTAGAAGTATATTAGAATTAAGTTTCAGTATGGTTGGCACAAATAAGCCCCTTTATTTTTTTGCTTTCATAATTATTTTACGGCGCCTTAATGACATATCACATTAATGAAAACTCAAACAATAAAGCAAAGTAAAAATCACAAAATAAAGTATCTCTCTCTTTGAAATTAGTTAGTAAGTTACGATAGATTTTAATGTTCTTCGTTTAATTTCTGAAAAGAAAATCAATTTTTTAGTAGATTTTTATTCGTTCTTTTGCTAGACGTCAGAAAAAACAAAAACAATACTAATACTACCTACAGTTGGCGCAATAATGATTGCATTTAAAGTAACGTGTCAAACCTTATTAAGTAACACTTACAATTTTCTGAATATCTTCCGTTATAAGAAATCGCGAATATGTGCTGTCACTGTTTACGATGTGTTCAGTTTGCGCGCACAATATTTAGTCAGTAGGTACCGCGCAGTCATATAGCGACGGGCGACTGCTCTGCCTGCAATCACCGCTGTCTGCCGTGATCCCCGCTCTTATCAAACTATGTACCAAGGTTCAAGTAACCAACCGAATAGATCATTTGGCCCTATTGTATTATCAATATTGCGAAATAAACCTTCAAATTAAATTATAGATTATTTCATATTTTTGACATACATATATATGTATATATATATATATATATATATATATATATATATATATATATATATATATATATATATATATATATATATATATATATATATATATATATATATATATATATATATATATATATATATATATATATATATATATATATATATATATATATATATATATATATATATATATATATTTTTAAAGGACACTTGCAGTGTTTTTCTTTAAATATAAAAGTCTTATTAACCATACCAACTGAGCTAATAATACTTGTTGCTAAGACATCAATAGTCAATGGAGAATACGATCTCACGACCTCAGATCTTAAGTCTGATCTTTACAAGTAGCTATTGGCGATTCTATCATGTTTCACTAATAGTGAGACTGATATCTGGAGCCTATTATCTACTAAGGAATGCGACGCAGTACCAGAACCGCGAACTAATAAGATTTTTTTAAATTCTTAAAGAAAATTATTTTCAAAACATATATTAATGGTGCGATATCTAAGTAAAGGTTTTAAAACTGGACCAATTTATTTAATTTAGATATGATGCAAAGCGCTGAAAAGATTTATATGTGTAGATTAACGCATCGTTTTGTAAACCATAAAATGTTCCAGGTTATCATTATCAGTTCAGAAGATATTCTTCTGGATAAGAATATGTAAACATATTTTTATTTATATCTCCCTCATTAAACGCGATAAATGTCTACTTAAAACGGAAATAAACATATGGAATTAAAATATCCTGGTACCCCTTAATCACTAAAATTTTGTTATTTTTTGTTATCCACATTTCACAATATAAAGTAATTGATACTGTAATTTAAAGATTATACAACCTGTTAGCTACAAGGCAAAAAAATGTGTTTCAAAGTGAACAAGTCAATCTAGGTGAATTTGCCAGAAAAAAAACTATTTTTGATATATTTATTTGCAATATTCACACATGGGTCTATTTTACTCCTATAGGTGTATTCATGTTTGTTTAATCTAATTGAGATAGTTAGTGTTCCATTTTTGAGACTAAAGTTATAATTTTTGGGTAGATGTTGTTGGATGCTTAAATCTTTCTATATTTACTAGTAGTATTTACTAGCAGGATTTACCTTTTTTAAATACACACAGATCAGGTTTATACACTAGGTCCGCTAGGCCCAAGCCTAGGGCGTTGCCGCCTTCTCTCTTGCGCCAATAACGAACTTATGTCCACTGCGATACATCCTGACGGGCGAAGTAACATTTTTTTCCGTGAGCTAGTGTACTGTACTCGATCTTCAATGAGATAATCAGAATAGTGCTCGATTCTTTTGTTTTATCAGATATCTCCGCAAAATAATTTCCTACCCTAGATTGTATTTGTACAGCTGGATAAATGAGCGTCACTAAAATGAGCGGCGCCATGCGCCGTAAATCGGCGAAAGAAAAGGAGGAGAGTCGCTTATAGTTAAAAGAATTCCGCTAATTGACACTTTTTATCATCACTCACGAAACAGTAGAAGCAACGGCGCAAGCATCAAGTTTTGCTACAATTGAGGGTTCCGGCAAGGTAAATATCTACGTACCCTGATAATTTAATATAAACATTGGACCTGGATATTAAATTTATACTAATATTAATTTTTTTTTATTTTTATATCACCAACGTTTTAGTATAATTTAAAGTAATTTATTTCATCACTCGTAAAAATGGGCAAAAAATCATGTGGGTCTTAAACGTAAAAATGGTCAAATCAGCTGCAAACCTTATTGTTTTTGTCGATTGGGGCTTGAGATCTATAGGTTTTTATCATAACAAATGATAAGAAAAAACTATTTCAATCACTTATACTAAAACGTTGGCAAAATTTTTTTTAATAGCCCATCTTTGTCCCACTGCTGAGCGCGGGCCCCTCCATTTCTGGAGGAACGGACGTTAACCCACCACGCCTGTCCAATGCGGATTGGCGGGGTTGCCAGACTCGAAATAAATATTTGTTATCTATACATATATTTCTTTCGGTGCAGGGGTCGAACCCGCGACCATCGACTCCACGGGCGGGGGCCCCGCCGCTAAGTCAATTGGTCGTCAATTATATATGTACCTAATAATTAATGTACATATAAGTATTTGTGTAAATAGTAACAGATATCGTAAATAAAGGCTTATTTTATTTAATTTGAGGTAAATACGAATTATTCCATCGGATACGGTTTAAGATTATAAGATTATAGCCGAGAAAAAATATTTTTTGGAGTTGCGAATTTTGATAATTGGCTAACATGAATAACACTTTGTCGAAAGTTTCAATTGGATCTAAAAGTTTCAATAGGAGGGCCTGAAGATCGGTCTATGTAGCTACCTCCAGCGTCATACCGAACCGATACGATATTGGAACCTTCAATAAACGAGCCTACACTTTTCTTTAAGGCCGACAATACTTCTGCAATGCCCATGGCTCTGGAAATGTCTGTGGGCGGCGTTGATTACTTTCCATTAGGTGACATGCCTGCTCCTTTGCCTTCTTATCTCATAAAAAAACGTAGCACGTTTTAAAGGACTATTATATCCATCAATGGATTGCCGCAGACTGTTAATGATAAAAAAACAAATCAAAATTAAAATTATTTAATGAATTAATTTCTGTTTTCCTCTTTAAATAATAATATAGTATTCACTAAAGCTAAGGGCTGTATACTTATGCTACTGACATGAGAGCTTAATGTAGTAATAAACAGACGAACGTAGCCGTAAGTACATAAGGAAATGTTACAATTATAATAATATTAGGTATCAATATAAGATAACTAACTTAAGCTCCGAGTAAGATTACATTTCACTATATTGAAAAGATTAAAATAGTTATTACAGTTACATGGATTAGACAAATGTTTTAAAATGACATTTGGGTTAAAAATGCTTGGCTTTTGTACCTATTTGATACCTACATAGATCACGTTCTAAAATTTTAATAGGAAAACAATATGGTATATATTTAACTAAAATTATATAATGCATTACAATCGTTTAATAATAGGGAAGATAATTTAATAAATGAAAGAAATATCTTACAGCTACTCTTATCACATGTCACAGATTCTAACTAGTGTGTCTATCATAGAAAATCTAAGATAGTATTTTTATTGCCTCCTGTAAACAATCACATTAAAACTAGAAAAATAGTTTCGTTCAGGATAATCTAACGGCAATATACAGGAGGGTCATTGTCGGTAAAAATAAAAATAGCTGCATAAAGCAAACGGCTGTCGAAATGTAACTACAATGTTACGTATCGGGTCAAATGAATGCGCTTCTAATATACCGATTCGATTATTATATTATTTATAATGTATAATATAAATGATTTGGCAACCAAATGTAGCTTAAATCGAATTAATTTCAAAATGGAGTAAGAATACATTGATGCCAAATAATTTTAATGCAAGATCTTCTCAATTTTAAAATCACCATATTATCAATATTTTCTGTTCTCCCAGCAGAAAAAAGGAAAAAGTGCTTTATTTTAAATGAACTCAGAGAATAGAGCACATGGCCCCAAACGAACATTCCCCTTATGGTTATAAGAAATTTGGCAGAATTCTACATTATTTGGCGATTTTTCGCTTGACAGGCTAGGTTATCTTTTTTTTTACGTGGGGAAAAAAGGTTTAGATTAGATAAAGTTGTAAAAAATTTGGTGGAATTCAATATTATTTGGCAATTTTTTCGCTTGCACCCGGCTCACGTAAAAGTATTTTATAAAGATATCCAAGGACGACAAACTTGCGCACTCCACCCACCCAATGATCGGGAAACGCGTCACACCCTGGACAAAGTCCAAATAAATGGACAAGGCTGACCGCCTTGAGGCATGATTCCTGTTCACAAGGTAAATAAGCCCCTGTTTATTCGTTCGTATTACCTTCTCAATGATAAAAAAAATTCTACCAATATATTTGAGTAAATTTGTCTGAACTGAAACAAATTCTTGAATTTCAATCCAATTTTGTTCATTACTTACTAAAACTTGGGTGAGACATAATAATATAAACGTAAATAAAATATAAATAAAATGCTGTTCACGATTTTTGGAGAAATAAATGCTAAACCCACTCTGTTTGTTGAGTAGTGCAGCCATACTCATAATAAATATATGTAGGCCTTTATCTCGATACGAAAATCAAACCCGCGACCATAGACTTAGCTAATAGCTTTGCTTCTGAGCCTATTTGGTCGCCATGTAAGATAACAATTCGTAAAATTGAGAAGCCTTGCATCAATTTCACATGGACGACACTGGGATACGACGGCACAGTACCTTCAATTTGACAAAGTTTCGACAACTCACAAATTTATACGGCGATTCACATTCAAGATTCACTTCAGTATTGCCAGATGTGAGGCGACAGTAAAAAGAGAACAGATTAAATTGTTCAATATGATTATTAAAACAATAACGTGTTATCCCTAATTATATGGTAACACTGAGTCGCTAGCTTTCATCTTGCTCGTCACTCTAGAGATATGATTATCCTAGAGATATATTATCTTTTCACATCTGAGAACACTTCTTAAAACCATAAGTATATTCAAAGCATATTTATAGTGATAGTGATAGGAACATCTCCACAGTCATCCAAACCATAACATTTCTAGATAGTTCTTTTTAGCAAATTTGTAGACTATAAGTTGTTATTGGAATACATACAATTTAGTTAACTTCAATACATGGACATAACAACAAGTAGAAGGGAAGATTCACTCACAAATAACATTTAATGTAATATGTATGTATTTTTTACATCTCGGTCTTATGATGAAGCGAGCCTAGTTTTGACATTGACCATTTTCATTATATTAATCAATTTTGATATTACTATGTCATTTTTTGATTATATACTCGCTTTAAAAACGAGAAAGTGACATCAGTCACAGAAAAATATTATCTAAGGTCTTTACGAAATTATCATTAACATCACAAGCTGCCGATTTTCCTACAATACTGAGATCGCATATTGTATTGTATCGTCGATTGCCTATTTGATGTCGATAGACTCAAAATTGCGAGGTATTCCCATTCAGACAGCACTAGCTCTAACTTGCTTTGTAGTGAGAAATTTCTGTTCTAAAGACCTTCTGGGTATTCCGCTTACTTTTTTAGGAGACTGGGTGTAGTTTATGGATGAGGGGAGGGATTTGTATCCCCCATCTGAACTGTAGTCTGTATCTGTGGATTGGCCGTTTAAACTTGGACTGTGCCTATTACCATTGACGCTTTCCTTACTACTTATTCTCCCATTGTATAGATCGCCGTACGATGTGTGGTGTTTGAAAACAGTGTCTTCCGCTACTGGTGATTTAAGTCCAGCGGATTGGTGATTGAAATTTTCTATAGATCGCGATCTGGACGAATAGAGACTCTTTCGATCATTTTTTTCTGTTGCCGAGGAGTCTTTTTTCACATAACGTCGGTTATCGGAACATTTGGCTAAGGCTTGAAGGTACTTGGTGCCAACTCGACTGTTAGTTTTCAGTTGCACGGCTGTCTGTCTATCTGTTTGCATGTTTTCGTCTATCACGCCATTTTTTCTTGCACCGCACTGACACTTCACTATTCCGTTGGTGACGGGTCTCTTAGTTTTTTGTGCTTCACTGTTCGACGGCAGCTTCCTCCCGCTGGTTTGTTCATTCCAACTGGTGAGGATGAAAAATAAAATACTAATTAGACAGTGCCCGTTATATTAATTTATTTATTTGTTAAAAATTATACATTATATCTGTGTGTGTCATATAAAACAATTGTTCATATTCTAATATAGCTTTATTACTAGTACCTATACTGAACTAATAAGAAATTACGTCAATTCTTTAGAAATTTATTTTTTGTGGAACGCACACTCTAACAGGTGTTGGCAGAATGACCTGTGTTGCAGTTAATCAACTACAGCTATTGTTTGACACATAAACGTTAATTTTAAATTATTCCGTAGTAGTACTTTACTTTAATTTTGAGCTTAATTTTTATTTTGTTACTTTTGATGTTGTTTGTATTGTGCCTTAAATAAACAAGTAACGTATCTGTCTGCTTTTTTATTGAATCAAATATGCATAAAAGTGTGAAATGAAAGTTTATTATTTTTCTGGTCGTATTATAGGAAATGAATATCAAAAATTCAATAAACGAGGGAATAGATCTAGTAATTAAGAGTTGCAGGCTATGCTTATAAAACAGTGAAATATTCTAGTTATAATCGTGTCCTTGTCAATCAAATGGAAATGCGTTAAAATAAATTGTTATAATAGAACTATCAAAATATAAGACGTTTAATCGTTTTGTTGTCCTAAAAAAGTCTGTATGGATTTGAATTAGGGAAGTACAGATATTAATAATAAAGTATCCACGATAGTAGGATACCGCGAACAGTAACCATTACAAAAGGTTTTAAGAGTTATTTTTTTGTATAATGTTAACAAATTTATAACCAATTTTTAAAAATTGTAATTTTAAACAATAGAAATTAATAATTAAAATTTATAAGATTTTTATTCAGGAAACACAAACACATCCTTAAATTATTCGTTAAAAGCCAATTTCACTCAAACTTGAAAACTGATTTTGGAAATTAAAATATTTTATGCGATTAAAAAAATGAGGATAAACACCACATTTATGCACGGATTTATCTATAATGAAAATTATAAATGTCGATACGTTCAGAATTTTATTAAATTAACATCGCCGAAACCGATATGTTAGTATTGGATCAATATGGGATACATCCCTAATTTCAATAAATTAGATATTAGAATTGATTTCCTAGAAACACAAGTAATCACCATATGTGTTAATGTTGACTTCACAAGAGTAAATAAAATAATTTATACCTTAATTTGTTTGCTTTGCTATTATTTAACGGATGTTTGTTTATCCTTACATAGTTACTTTTCTGTATCTCATGTATTGTTTATAGATCGACAATCTGTGAGATACCTACAAAGACCTGCAAATTTCGATCGTTCCAATCGTCAATTTCACAGATCGTTTCCAGCTCGCAAAAAACCTCATGTTCGATAGTGTCTTACCTTTAAATTCTGATGTGGCAGCGTGTAACACAGATATAAGTTTCATAATCAAAGTACATCAAAATAAATTACAATTAAAACGTAGGTAAAAAACAAACCAATTAAAAAACACACAAAAATAATTTTTAATAAGACAAAACAAGTGACATTGCTGGTATTTTGTAATAAAATGTGACCGTATTAGTTTATTTAACACTCGTCAAAAATATTTAACCAAAACTGTTTATAATTGTTATTAAAACTTTTTAGTTTAAAAGTTAGTAAGTAGAAAACAGTAAAATTTAAAATCAAAATGTTTAAAAGCTTGAACAGAAACTCTCATGTAATTTGCATGAAGTAATTAACCTAATAACAGTCCAAACCAATAATTGTCTATAATAATTACAGAATTATAATACAAGTCTTAAACAAAAAAACTCCTAATGTTTCTTAACGATGTAATAGTTTCATAGATATGAAATTAACGTTTTACGTTATCTGTATCTTCATTATGATCATATTTATCTGTAAGTTTGATCCCGATTTTTAATTGTATACGAAAAGATGATTTAAATATTTGGAAATTGTATAGACAGTTAAGCAAATACATATTTTATACGGTACGCTATAAAATCTGAAACCTCATAATAGCTGCTATCCTGACATGATTATATCAAGCTTTAGTTTCTTTTTACTTTAAGAATCTATAACAATACTGATCAATATCCGTGTCGCTAACAATGAACACGCTTTCGTCAGATGGTTGATACAAAAGATGCAAGAAGCATAGCACATTGACAGAGCACAAGAGGCAAACAGCGAGCAAGCAGTCGAGCCACGCTACCTGATCCGACGGATGAACCCTCGCACCACCCAAGTGGAAACTGTCGTTCGAATTCCATTAATTTTCAATTTTTCCGAAATCCAAACGGAATTTAAAGCAGCATGTGAGAAATCAAATAAAAATGAAGGTCTGATATAGAAGATGATTATAAAACATATGATAGACACAAAAAAGAAACGACTGAAATTGAAATGATTGAAATTACAACGTAGGTTATGGTGCTCAAAGACAAGATATGAGAAATGAAATAAAAATGAAGGTCTGATACCGAAGATGATTATAAAACATATAATAGATACATACAAAGAAAGGACATGTGATGATTGTAATAACAAAATAGGTTATAGTAAGACAAGTTATGAGGTAGATATAAAATGGTAATCATAAGTTAGTGTCATAGGAATATGCCAATGAAATAAGGAGATATTGTGAGAGTAACACGACTCATAGATGTTGGTGTGAAACACATTTTTCTGTTCATGTAGTCTGTAAACATTAATACCCAACTGGAATGCCTCATTTGAGACGTTAGCTGATAAGTCTTGGAAATAATATTTTGAATGGAAGATGAGACTTTGTCCTTGCATTTTGATATATAATTGGAAGGGGAATATAATGTAACGCACAGTGGAGTAATTGATAAATAAAATATTTGTAAAATGGATTTCACTGAATCTATCGAAGCGATGATTAACCTAAAACAATAAATAATAAACAAAGATTTATTAAATTAAATACATATACAAATATATTCGTATATAAAAATACTAATAAAAATTAATTTTCGAATAATGATATAAAAATAATCTGCTTCAAACATCAAGGTCAGACAAAAAATATTGTACATATGTAGATCGCGTACGTTGCGTCAAGTGAAAATATTATTTTAAAAATATTAAACGTTTGTAGTGTGGAAAAATTACACATTGATACAAATATAATATTTAAAGCATTTAGTTGTAGCAAAGAAACGTATAAGAAATATATACAGTCGACTCTTGATAATTCAAACCTTCGATTACCCAAATTTCTATAATTTGAAGTAATTGTTGGGTTCTAACCAAAACTCGTTAAATCAAATAAATTCAATGGTTTTTGGTACACTTTTTTATTATTATTTAGTACACCTATTCGAAGAAAAGACAATTCATAATTATCACGAACATTAGGTAATTTGAAATTCTGTTCAAACACTCGAGAAAACGAAATATGGACATGTTGAAACTTATATACACAAACGATCATGTAGGTCTATGAAATATGTGTATGTGATTGGTACGTTTCAATAAATACTACATTCAATAAATCGAACTTTTTTCGTCTTAGTATTATTACAAACCTCTCAATATTACGAACTCTTAGGAATTCGAAGTATTAGAAAGGTCTCTTCAACTTCGAATTATCGAGAGTCGACTGTAATCGGAAATATTTATATGTGTGACTGTAATATTAAATTACCTCACTAAACCGGAATTTTCAGAACTCGCTAGCGTGGCGCTCATAAGTGGCCGCAACTGAAAAAGAAATAATATATAGATATAAATACAGTAACTATACATAGCTTAGGAAATCTTTGTTTGGTTTACAGATGAAACGCATAGCTGATCCGTTAGATATAATTTTTTACGCTAATCACACGGTCACAATAAATATTTTATAGTGACATGTGTCACGATAAAACATAGACATATTGTGGTTTGGGGAAAAGTGCACCAAACTATATACAATATACATCCTTTACTAATGTGTATTAAAAGTGAATTTATGCTTTTAATACACTCTCCCTTTTAAAGTATAAACCTATTTTACTTAATAATCAAACATGTTAATAACAGTCAGATTTCAGCAGTATTGAGTATTGTCACGTATTGTTTTTATTCTTATATAAAGTTATAAGGTTTGATTATAGATTTATATGTGGGGAGGATCACAAGTATAAATATGGGACTCGTGTTTCTCAAGTTGCGCTACACTGCTTCTCCGTGAGGGTCGGGCGGAGGCATAAAATTAGTTTTTCTGCTCAATGAGTGGAGGTTTTGACTGAGCCATCGTCCATTTCCTATCTGTAGGTAATGTGTATTCATGTATGTTGTCGCAAAGGGAAATAAATTAATCTATCTATCGATCTAACTAGATCGATTTGGGTCGAGTTCTGCGGTAGTGAAGTGTAGTGTGAAGTAGTGAAGCACTCTCCATGGTAAAAGCGATAAAAAACGTTGAGAAATGATATATCCCTCCGTATTTCTCACCCGATCAGTCTGGGTAGCAACGTTGACAGTGTCGTCAGGGCGCGGCTCGTGACTTTCAGCCATACGCAGCATTTGTTGCTGCAACACACGCACTAGACGATCACGTTCCTCTAACTGACTCTGAAATAGATAACAAATAACGCTTATTACACTCTCTTCAGAACATCTCTAAACACAATCCTATCAGGCTATTTTTGATCAAACTTGCCTATAAATCGGGGTGTTTTTATGAAATCAAAATATTTCGAGGTGTGAATTAAAACTGCGGTTATTCTTCTGATGTTAGATCTTAGATTTAAAATGTTATCTAAATTTAATGCTCATTTAATTGTATTTTACATATTCTTATATTTCAATACCGAAAACGATTGATACATAATTTTTGAAGTCGAAATTAATCAGAATTTTCATTACTTTTTTTTTTAAACTTTTTTATCTTAATGATTGCATATTACGTATTAAGTATTTTTATGCATTACGTATTTTTAATTTTAGATAACAAAACGGGTGATATTAAATTAATAATGTCTAATTTTTTTAAAACAAATTTCGTTTCCCGATGTCTAATATTTAAAAACGAAAAATTTCCAGTGTGAATGTGTTAAGAACTTTCACAAGTGTAGATTGATATCTTGCAAGCCAAAGATATTTTTATTAAAGATTCTCATATTTAGCCTAATACTTGTATTAGAAAAAATAATGGTGGATATTGATTTCTTATTAAAAATGTAAAACTTCGTGAACTATAATAATATTAATACTATTTATCAAGAATGAAAGTGAAATAGAATATTTTATGTTTTATATTTTTTGCAAACGGTAGAAAAGGGAAACAAACCCCACAAATATACTATGTGTGGTTTTAACGAAGTTTATTATCCGTTAAATTATGTATACACGTTCGTGAAAACAATATATGTGTAAATAAAAAATTAATGATGCAGAAAATGTTAAAAAATTAATATATGTTAAGTAAAATCGAGTACATCTATAATTATGTAAAAGTATATGTATCTATGCATGACTTTCACAAAATATCAAAGTAGAACGTGGGATAATTTGAAATGCACTATGACAAACTCAAGCTTTTCATAATTAGTGGTTACTTGCTCTGATTATATAATATAATATAAAATATAACGTCATTGCGATAGCCACTTTTGTTTAGGTGTAGGTTTTATAATCTATTTGTTTCTTATTTACATATATTTGGTTTCTCTCTTTGGCCAAACACAAATTTTTTGGGCTAAGAGCTTTCCCAAGCGTACGCAGAACAACTCAACTCAAATGTCCTTTGCCCATTCCCTTCCTAAACTACCGCACTGGATTTCCAGTGACGAGACCCACACGAACGAACCTAAATCTAATCTTGATATATATGTATTATCAGAAAGTTGGCACATCTATCCTATCATCATTCGTATCAAAGGTTTCAAAATCTCTTTCAATGCAGTGTTTAGGAGTTGCCTTTAGATTTTTGAGGCGGTCAAGCTATGTATAAATTTCCCCAATATATTATTCGACAATATATGATTTCCCCAAACATAGATTTGCAATGAAATGAAAACTCATATACAGTCGATTCTTGATAATTCATACCTTCGATAATTCAAAGTAATTGTTGGGTCCCTAGCAAAACTCTCGCTAAAGTAAATAAATTCAATGGTTTTGGTACACTCGGTAATTCGAAGGAAAAAAATAATCCATAGTTATCAACAACATGTGGTAATTCGAAATT
Source organism: Baronia brevicornis (assembly GCA_031353405.1). Taxonomy (NCBI): domain Eukaryota; kingdom Metazoa; phylum Arthropoda; class Insecta; order Lepidoptera; family Papilionidae; genus Baronia; species Baronia brevicornis. The sequence continues at coordinate 92,810 of JASFAT010000877.1, read as the reverse complement.
CTTTCACGCAAACACTTAATAATTCGGAAATGGACATGTTGAAATTTGTATACACACAAACGATGTACTCCTTATTTAAAAAAATATTGATCAAGCTCATTCCTTGCTTCCTCCACACTCATCAATCTTTACATCCATCCTTCCTCTCAAATTATCGTAGTAAAATGACTCTCCGTTAGTCGCTTCTCGCCCTCGTGGGAATCAGGACGTCCAGCAGAGCCCCACATTCCGAGGTAAAGCACAAGCGCTTGCGACTAAGCTCGCCCCTAGCCACGCATCCATTGGCATGGCAGACCGTGGATTAGAGGAGAGGAAGGAAAAATGATAGAGAAGAAAGGAAAAGGCAGGAGATAGGAAAGATGGATTTAGACGGGATGATGATACTACCGCAACGGAAGACAAGGAGTGAAGCGATAGTAGCTCGGGAGGCCGGAGTCGCGTACCCGTGTAACAATACCATAACTACCGGACAGGCAGCTAGGCAAAGATATTTCCTGACCTATCCTATATCTATTGTAGATACTCTCTATAATTATGACACAGCGATTAGTTAGACTTATAAATACTGACCTGCAGGTACAGTATCTGTCGTCGCATCTCAGCACAGGCATCGGGGGGAAGCGGCGGCGCGGAGGCGGGGGGGCGGCGCCCGTTGGCGCGCGCGGGACTTTCCGCGCACGCCGCCAGCAACGGGTCGAGAGTCTCGCTCTGCAACCATAATTCAGAAGATAAATTGGTGTGACCTTGTCATAGATATACATATGATTATTTTAGAGTGGCAAGGCACATCGGTTTGGTTCCCCCACTCTGAAGCTACTCCGGACGGTATTTTGTCAATGATGGACGAGCGTCCAAAGACAAATATACCAGCTATGTTGTGTGTTTTCAGATCAACTGGCCAAAGTAAGAGTACGAGTAGACGCACGAGGACGTGTGGTTGTCACTCTGCTCGTGACAGCTCTTCGATTAATCCACGCCTACCCAAATAATAGAACTACATAATGTAGAGAGAAGGCCCGTGTGCCTTTACATATGTACATATGTTATATTGTGTATTGCAATCTAACTTTTTTATACAGTCTGTATAAATCCCGCTGCTAGACACGGGGTCTCCACATTTCTGGAGGAATGCACTCAACACATTTATCCAAGATAGATTGGCAGGGCATCTGGAATCAATATCTGTATTAATTCCGAGTCTGTATGTCTTGCAAAAATATCTTAGCCATACATATCTGTGTTTACATATACATATGTACTATCTATTCTGATGCGGAAATTTAACTTGCAATCATTAACTCAGAAAACGGTACCTTCGCCGATTAGGTCGCTTTTTTACAATTGTATTAAAAGTTAAAAATTCCATAATAAAATACTTCGAAATCCAGAATTTGAATTTTTATAATGTAAAGTAGATATCTTTTTTTGCATTTTAGAGTAGATTGCTTTTGCATTTGCGAGAAAATGTTTACATTGAAGTAACGACATTTATCTTGTGAAGTTAGTAAAACAATATTATATTGTTTCTTTAAATTCGTTCTTCAAAATTCACTGAACAAAATTTAGCGTTTATAGTATCCTATCTACAAAATTAAAACGCTTGCTAGATTATGATTTTTCGATGTTATATAATCTTACAAAATTGTAGTTTAGCCTTCATATATTTCTACGGTTATTTGGATTTTATTATCTATTTATTTAATATTAATAGCCATTGCCACACAGCTTTTTGTGGATAAGTTCTTAGTTTTACCAATAGAAATTCATCATGTCAAGGCCTAATTGCCGCGTTGGCCTAAAATATAAGTCACTGAGCACTAGCGCACAATGGCCGATAAAAAATATAACAGTAGTCTACAGACGCGTCTATGAAAAACCACTTTAGGTGTATTTTTATTTAATATAATTGTTGTATATTGAAAATTATTATTATATATTGCAATTCTTTTAAAAATGTGCAGTAAAAAGTGGTGGTAGTATTATATTCATTTTATTTTTATATACATCGTTTCACCCAAATGTCAAAATTAGTTTCGAAATTTATTTGTAATTTTAGAAAAAGATTTAGAAAAGTTTAAAATAATTAGAAATGTTTAAAATTATTTTGATAAACTAACTAACTTAACTTTGTTTATTTTGAAGAAGGATTTTGTAAGACAACATTAGTAACTTCTTACACTCAAAAAGTCATACTGCCTAAATGCCTAAAAAATAATATAAAACGGGTAGGCGTATTTGTAGGCAACAGCTCGTTATACATAATATCATATTTGTTTGTGTCACAGTTAAAAATAAGGACTGATCTGTATCTAAGTAGCGCATGGCACGACATAGTTAATGCAGACAGATTTATTTTATTATCATTGCACTAACTGAACAGAAGATACAGATCATTGAGATGAAACCGCAGTTATTTCCCTTGAAAAGTAAGATGTCAGCGCCAGTGTAACATGCGGAGGACATTTGCGGACGGTCGTTCTGAACATTTGTCTGAATTTACGATCCTCCGTCTTGCAAAGCATATTTTTTAAAAGGAAAAAAAAATTTAACTTTCAAAGTAAAGGTGAACTAAAAAACGCAATTATGAAAGAGAAAGATGCAATATGAGACGAGAGTGGAAGTGTATATAGGTAGTTTTGAAAGATAATGTGTGATCGAGTTGAAATTAAGGAAAAGGTGTGGGAAAGAAAAAAAATGATAAGTAATAATCGCTGACTATGGACTCTGTAAAGAACCAGAAGCAAGACAAATGCATTGTTTAGCTTTAGGAAACATTCTCATCCTCCATTTGCCTTATGTGAAACAGAATTCTCATCCTTCTTTTGCCTTATGTGTTCCCTAAAGGTGTTTCTTTCATTGTCTTAGTCTTAGTTAGGAGTAATGAAACAAAATGGGACGAGAAAGAAAGAGACAGCGACCCTCAGGATCAATGTTCACCAAAACACAGAAGAAAGGTCACAACTCAGAAGTACATAGATTTTCAGGTATCAGGTACGTCAGTTACCTGATTGGTATAGGTATATCCATGGTATTACTAGGTCTACCCCCGCGATTACCTCCAAAATTTCTATCAAATTTATTAAAAATTCGTTCATTATACATATTATCTATTATACTTCCGATTAAGGTTTTTAAAATGTGTGTAGTAATTTTATGTTTAACTAACAACTAGCATTTTTATTTTGTATAAATTATCAATGTCCACTGCTGGGTATACATACATCTCCCTTAAAATTAACGGGTGTTGGCTTGGCGGGCATGTTGTAAATCGTAGATAAAATTTTATTACTCAGACGCTGATGCATGAAGATATAGATGGCCATTTCCTCGCCATACGAAACTTCCCTTTTCTACGCCGAGAAGTTGTATTGACATTTTATTTAAACCGATAATTACACTATAATAGACAATTTTAAAAAAATATATTTAAAATGTAGTATTCTTATCGATCATTTAAAATTTAAGGAATTAGCTATTTCTTGTATATATCTATGTATTAATATTATTTCGACTACCGAATTGACTCAATGGCGGGCGGCCTACGTTATCAGTGGTGAGGGATTCGATCCCGGGCTACCGTCTACGTAATCAATGGTCTCAGATTCGATCCCCGCATTGGGATAAATATACATATATATGGCCTAGAGATATTTACACCGAGTTGGTTTATCCCGCCAATCCGCATTGGACGAGAGCGGTGGGCTAATTTCCTCCATAAATAGCGAGGCCCGTGCCCAGCTGTAGGACATATATGGGCTATGAAAAAAAAAGTTTATTGTTTCAGTAGATTTGGCACCTGGACATAAAAGTAATTAAAATAGACAAATCATCTAAAAAAAATTGCAATACTGGTATGGTATATTGCAAGTTTAGCATGCATAAATATAAACTGTTAATGTATGATGTGGTGCAGAATTACTTACACTCATCGAATGATGCTCCTCCCCGGGCTGCGTGCGGCAAACAAGGCAATGCAACCAAACAAACAGACATGTTACAAAACAACAAAACAAAACATAAATGTGCGGGGAATAAGCAAATATAAATACATGTTTACAAGGCGTTTAAACATTTTCGAAATGTCTAATGAATGCAAAACAAAAAAACCATAAATAAAACGATCGATCAACTTAGTATTAAAGTGTTAAGCAGGCAATATGATTTAATACACATATGTACATCATATATGATTGAATACACATATATACATACAAAATCAAATGTCATGAGATTGGTCCTATTGTTAGATTATTAACGTGAATAATATTTTTCTAATACAAGCGGTATTAGATTGGTTTGAATGTTAAACAAAAATTTTAGTAATATCAAGAAAATCTTCTTCTTTTTAAAATAATCTTCTTTTTAAAAACAACAAAGCGATAATAATTGTATATCATTTTTCTTTTTTCGTCTATTCAATATTTCATTATTAACATTTCTTGAGTTTCTATGACATTTAGTGTCAAAAACGTAGTGTGCAAGGCTCTGTAGGCTCTATCTCAATTTAGCTTTTATTAGGGTACCGAAATGTTTATTTGATAGCTTAATTTTTAATAGCCGTTAAGTACTTATAAAGGTTTTAATTACTTTAATCGATGAAAAGAAAAGATGATCTCAAAAGAACCGTTAAGTTCCGGTTTTGCTGGTTATCATATCAGGGTATAAGTTCATCTTCTCATACTATGTAAGAACACTATTCTAGATTTTAATCTAAACTGTGCAAGATAAAAAGTTTTCCGTTTCACGGTATGGGAAGACGATTTTCTTTGTCAGGTAGGTAAATGTACATCAGTTATTGAAAAATATATTATTGAAGTAATGTTAGACAATCGCAGCAGTGAGATACCTACTGCTACTATTTTTGTCAAAGAAGTAAGCATTATTTTGTATATCCATACGCTAATATTATCACCATCATCAGCCTAAGGCAGTCTAATGCTGATCATAGGCCTCTCCAAAGCGTGTCACCGAGCCCGATCTTCGGCTTCATGCTTTCTAATTTTTGCCTGTCATACTTTAATAATATTTAATTATTAAAGTATGACGTACAAGTGTGTTCTATATCATGAATGAAAAAATTAAAGGAATATATAAAAGTTATAAGTTTCGTAGCCTACTAAATTCTTGAACGTATACGCCCCATAATGTACTCAAGAGAATTTTATGAGATTATCTTGGTAGTGTATGAAACCTTTTAAACAAGATCAAGGTGACGCCTTCATATATTTTTTTAAGCTTACTTTGTTTTTATATGTAGATAAACATTTCAAATATATTAAAGAAGATTTTTTACGTAGGATTATACATTCACTGTATAAACGATTGGCTCGTGGGACCATGCCGCTGAATTTCGTTCTAAATTTCCCTGTGACTGGTCGCTGCTATAGGAGACAAGAAAGCTGGCTCGTTGTTCGCACTAAGAATAGGCGTAGTTAATCAGAGGAAGAAAGAGAAGAAATGCAGTTAGTCACTTAGTCAAGGCTCTTCCCACCAACCCACTTAGTGAAGCCTCTTTGACAAATTAGTTTTATTTTTGTTTTATATTTTGTCAGTTTTTTTTTGTTAAAGAAATCTTGAAGAATATCTTTGAAACAAAACACTTTTTAAGTTTAATTATTTTCTAATGGATCAAGTTTTTTTGAACTACACTACCCACTTGTAAAATTATCCTAAAAGCAATATCTTTAATTTTATAAATTGTATTTTTTATTGAAAATTATAAATATTGTTGTAATTGTTCCACACAATTAGAAACGTGTGAACAATGTGTGGCATGTGAAACGTGTCAATGAATCGCACCATGCTGATGATTTACAGAGGTCATTGTTTGCCTTTACTTTATGTCACATTTTAGTTCAACCTGCATACACGTTTATTTTTATAGATAAGTTTTTATTTTAAACAAAATAATTAAGTTCTTAAAATAAACCTAAAACAAATGTCGTTTCTTTTAACTTTATCTACATACACGTGTATTGTTTTTGTTACTATTTGCAACTATGACATCAGTTGACGGTATATCAGTTCAAATTGAAAGCCGCTTCACTCATATATGTACATGTTTTTAATTAGCTTAACGCCATCATTTTGATGCTATGGAACTTAAAAGTTTAATAATATCGATTTTTAACAAAGTTTCTTATACCTTGTGAGTTAAGAAAGCGCTACCTCATCACGCTTTAGTTTCTAGGTAGTAATTAGTTGCTAGTAAAAATAACGGGATGGAAGAAGTAGGTTTGAGTTATGCCCGAATCAATTTTTCTATTTTATTTAAAATTTATATTAAATGAAATAGAAAATTAATAACGTAATGTTATGTTTAACATGCAAACATGCGTTGCAAATGCAAATGACCTAAATAGGCAGAGTGAGAATTGAATAAGCGTTAATATCAATGTCCTAAATTCTTCACGGGATTTCTGTTTGAGCAAGCGGAATGTATGTTTTAAGCCAACAATAGCCTCTCCTAGCCACTTTTGTTACGGATAAATTTTTAAAAAATATATCAGATTACATTAAGTAGATATGCGAACACAAACTACACTATCTTTTATTTTTAAATACGATTGGAGACTAATATAGAAGTTGACAACATTAACAAATCCAGGAACTAGAACTAGCAGTTACGTGTCAACAACTCTTCGTCCATAAGTATGTTAAGTTGAGATTAAGGTATCGTAGAAGCTATGTACTTACTACTTTCTACACAACTAATTTATACAAGACTAGCTCTAATGGTCAGTAATAAAGTCTATTCCTAGAGTAAACTTTAAAGTTAGTCCTGACCTCTTGTAAGACCCGCTTGAGCTGCAAGAGTAAGGTCTTGATATCGACCACATCTTGCAGTAATGATGACGGCGCCGGTGTAGTCGCAGGCGCTGGTGAGGCGCTGCCGTCACTGGCACCGGCTTCTGACGGTGTCTGTGTGCGTGAGCGCTGCAGTAGTCGGGCGGTGCGTACTGGAAGACTGGCCCTGGATCAAACAAAATGTAAAATTAACAAAATATACGATGGATGACATAAAACAGATGTTAAATTATTTTAAAGAAAAAAAAATTTTTTTTTTTCGTATATCTAATTCGTTCACGATTGTGCCAACAATCAAAACCACAAAACAAAATTTTGCAAGGAATATGCTTATGTGTATTCAAGGAATGGACATTATTTAAATATCAATATTTTTATGGATTAGGGAGGCTTACGAGCAGACGTATCGCATGATGGAGTGCAATAAACGCCGCCGATATATAAGCAAAGAATGTACATATCACACCCATTTATTATGATCGGTGCTAAAATGCTAATTACATATACTAAAGTTTAATTCTAACAATTATTAATAACGATACAGTTTTGCCAGTTGATATCATTTCAGCTATCAAGATAGGGTGCGTTCGTGCCCCGCCCGTTTATTAATTAGCGAAAATGGGGCGAATTGTTTCAGTTTACGTAATGAGCGCTGATGTTTTTACAACAGTTCAAAATAGAATTGGATACTAAACTTAATTATAATAATCAATCCTAAGAGTGATCCAGTTAGAAAGACAATCCGTAATAACCAACAATGTGAGCTAAACATGTATAAATTCAAAACACTGAAAATAAGTTCAACAGGTTATATGGACTGTATACATTTATATATGTGCACATACATATATACTTATCGTTGCCAGTCACTGTCCTGAGGGTTAAAGGAACAAATGGTAAAAAAGAAGACATGCATACATACATATATACACGTGTTCAGTATAGTGACTACACGCAATTCTACCCTTTATAAAAAACAGCTTCGAACCATCGAGCTAGGCAGCAAGGGGAAGCTTTTGTCCAGGAAAAGGATGCCACAGAACGTTGCTAGATATTTAGATATACATATAAAAATGTTTGTTTGTTGATCCCATATATACTTCTAAATCATTTGTGCAATTGCAAAATACCATTATTGATTAAGTTAAAGGACAGTTTATGTGTTTACTGTTTTAAAGAACACAAACACTTAAGATAATTAATTTATTACATTATTCGGATGGAGAGTCAATAACTACCTGGCTAAAATCAGCGAAGAATGACTTCTAAAAATAATATTGTGTGTTTACAAACCAATATACATACAAAAACACCACTTTTCAACAACGCCTTTCATTATTTCATTTACTGGTTCGTCAACACACAATATTAATTTTCGAATTTGTTTTTCGCGGGTCTAAACAAAGTACGTATTGATTTTTCATATGTACAAACACTTTTTTCCTTTATGTAGTACTTACAACACATGCCGGGTAATAACTAGTAAAGAATAATATCGGTTTTACACACATACATGTTTCTAAGTGTCGGCTGGTTTACATTGTCGCCTCTATAATAAGAACGATTAACAATGTTGCTGCCATTGACGGGTTTCGTCTCGCTTTTTTATACGTGTAAACTAACAATCAATTGCCTGGTTTATTTTGTTTTACAACAAAGTCTTTTTTGCTACCAACTACATTTCTTGTGTTAATGACAAACCATGTTACTGATGATGGAGATAATATTTCATAATAATAGATAAAGATAATATTTCATTTATGATTGGCTTAGCGGTTAGCTTATCTGACCTGACTTACTTTCAAACCCAGAGGAATCTAAAAATTGTATAACAAATAAATATTTTTTGTTTTAGTGTTTGCATACAAATCTTCTCATGGCATTAAAATTTCTTTCTGTTGGGATACGGTAAACTAGGACGGAAGAGCAACTTATATATTAAGCCATACTTTTTTATTTAAGACGCTGAAATATATCCTACGTAGTTGACGCTTCTTACATTTTATTAATCATCTTTTGTTGATAGCTATAAACAAAAGATGATCAATAAAAATTAAAGAATAACATCATCTTAATACTTGTGATAAATAGATTTTTTTCAATCCACTTATCTATAAATTAAGTGCTTAGCACGTATCGATATAGCAAATTTCCAAGTTTAGCTTCTTCAATTTTTATGTCTCTATCGCTATTCTTTCTTTTTATTGATCTGTAAACTTAATTCATAGTTTTTCTCTTTTACTTGTCCCTTTTCGTCTACCAAATGCCAAACTAAATGCCCAATCACACTTCCCTTTCTATTCTTAACGTACCTACTATAAGAGTCGCCGTTTCTCTTAAAGTTTCTTATAGCAAATATAGGATATTTTTAATAAAAGCATCAAATTTAATAACACTACGGTATTAATAATAAATGAATAAACGTACAAGCACGCTTATATTAAAAGCACGTAAATTGCAATTGTCTATTGTTTCTATTGCACGTGAAAACAAAATGTCATTTTTATTGAATTTTTAAAAATATTTTTAAATATACGTCCATATACCGAACCATTGGATATTGGCAGCTTCAAAAAATAGGCCTAAATACACTTTAAAGACCGACAACGCTTCGCTAATAACTATGGTGTTGCGGATGTCTATGGGCGACATTGATTGCCTTCCACACATATCAGGCTAAACACTCGCTCGTTTGCCCTTCTATCCTATGAAAAAAACACTATTCTATTGTAACTGATCTATATATCTATATTTTAATACAGTTTTATTAATTTTTAGTATTAACAATAAACTTTATGATCTAGCTAAAATTTGTTTAACAAATTGTTTATTTTTTGCCGAACAAACTTAAACAAAAAGAGGAAACATGATACACTTACGAAAACGGTTAACCAATAGAGCGAGAAGTCTTGATTGGAAAGAAACAAATGGAACTATGTTTAACACATTATTCTTCACTGTAAATTGTTTAAACTACATGGTGATTGTTATGCATAATTTATTGTTAACAACGTCATCCAAAAGTCGACTACACTACAACTACAGAGGAGAAAGGTAGTGTTCTGGAACAGTCAATATAAGAACAGAACTGACCTCATAAAGCGTGGGATTGTTTTTATTAATTGATCAATTAGCGAATATTTACATTAAAAAAAAAAAAAAAGATAATATATATATATATATATATATATATATATATATATATATATATATATATATATTTATATATATATATATATATATATATATATATATACATACATACACACTTGAACTAAATAATTCATATGTGAAGTAAACTCTAATCACCTAAATCGCTTTCGATCGCTACTCGTTTGGCCTTGCGCCATTGTTTTGGTTTATTGAAATATTTGTAATTTATCTAACAAAACAACAAATTTAAGAGGTTATGCCATGCAATTCAAACACGGAAAACATTAACCTAGAACTGATAACTCCTCCACTTACGATATTAAGAATATCGTTCGGAACTCAACAGGTTTCAAAACAAAATATCATACGATAAAATGACACTCGAAACTCTGATAACAAACTGCGAAATGGTTATTGATATCAGATCGAATATTTATTTATTACTTGTAATATATGACATTTGAACAAAGAAATACGAATTTAAAAAATATAAAATAGAATACGTGTTTGTAATTACTCATGTTTCCACCGATATGTTTCAACGGCGCACCTGTATTGTTTTGCTCGTTGACTTCGCAAGCTGGGTGCTGGGCTGCACGACCGAGCGGTCGAAGGTTCCGCCATGTGCAGATCAGTCTTCAGCCGTCGTGCCCCCAAAACCTGCGAGGCGCAAGGCGCGGTGGACGTGGCACACGTGGAACGCATAACGTGCGGGAGAATTTCACGGCGCGCACGCACTCGATAGACTGAAGTTTGCACGGCGGCGCTATCGCCTCCACCGCCGCCACCACAGTTCGCCCGGAAAAATTAATTCTCAACTCGACGACCCTACCCATTCATGCCGAACAGATCACAACAATCACGATTTCTTGTCACACTCTGTTTCAACACAGCGTCTGTTGCACATTTTACTGTTAGATCACCTACATTTACCTTATAATTGTAATAACAATAGTGAAATAGATATTTCGCTCCATGCACAAGTACATTGATTGTACAAAATTGATGACACCGCACGTCGGTCGTACAGTATGGCGGGGGCCAGTCTAATGAGGCAGCGAGGTGTGTCGGACAGGCAGCTCATGAAATGACACGGCTAATGTTTGTGGACGCCGTTGTATTGTCACGCTTGTTACCCGCACCGGCTTCGCCAAACAACACTTTTCTTTTACACGTGATTTTCGTTAAGACAATAATCGCACTGAAGCCACAGCAATGTACATAAATATATTTTAATAACACTAGTAAACATCTAATAAAGTCTCCGTTTAACTGCACACGTGTATAAGGACGGTTTGTGGTTGATATGGTTTTGAAGGGCAGAGGTTTCTGTGGGTCAGTGTCATCGTCGCGGCGCGTTTGTTTATTTTGCGAGGGCCACCGGGCAGACTGCTTTCAAACGATACTACGCATGCGTGCGACCGCTCAATACTCTCCCCCTGTCAGCTGATTCGAGGTCAGATTTATAGCGAACTATTTATATACAATATAATCTAAACTTGTATCTTATTTCTAATATTCATTTATTATTACTGCCGTAAGCCTGTTTTACATTTGCGTGCAATATTTAACGAAATAATATTTAACTCAATGGCTATACTTTAAGGTGAATACGAGGTGCTGTTAACCATAAATAGAATCATTTTTAGAGAACTGTGACACTAATTCAACTTAAAAATAAAACCGCTTATGACAAAAAAAAAACAATAATCATCACTAAATAACAACAATCCTTTTTTCTAAGTCTAAAAATAATAAGAATTTAATTTATATATTATTATATATTGCAATTAAAATCAACGTAAAGAAGTTCCTTAAGTAAGCGATTTAAACATTTCAATTTTAATAGTTTAATTTTAATAGTGGCAATTGGTTGCAATAAAGGCTGGCATGAATGGATCGGCTTGACTGGAAAAGTACAATGAAACAATATTTACGTTAAGTGGTATTGTTTCTTTTCCCTTTTTCTATAAACAACCTCATACGATAAAAACTTAGGAAATCCTAACGGAAACCGACACACCGACTAGAGATGTCAGTATGGCATTGCGTTACGACGTGAATTCAACGGAGCGAGGCGCTATAATCCAAAAGTAACGGTAAGTCACGCCGTAGACACCCTCAATTCCTGGTAAATGATGTTTAAGTATTTTTAACCGATTTTAATACTAATGTTTCAACATATAGCAAATTTTTTTTGAAATATTTCACATTTCTGATAGTTCCTTTTCTTTTCTTTGGTGGCAATTAGTTATAACTATTATACCAGTGTCAAGTAAAATACAATTTTCAAATTTCTTGAAATATAACTAGTTAGCTTATCACGTTACGTCTTGATAAAATGGTGGCTATTCTACCAAAACCTTCTATGGACTTATTTTCAGTCAACTTAAAACCACGTCTAAATCTAACTATAATTGTATAATACACCACCCCAATTAAACAATATAATAATAATAATTTAAGATTATGAAAATGAAATAAAAACACAACGACACTGATGTAAGTTGAGGGGAAAAGACTTTATGATATTTAATTTAGAGCATACTGAAATGACAGTTGACATCTTCTTTTTTTTTCATTTTATTTTTATAATGGATTCGGGTTATCTAATGATTACTTTATCAGTTTTGATATGTGCATTGCCTTCTCAACAGACGAACGAGAAAAACAGGAAAGTATCAAGTATCAACTTTTAGTCGAGTAAACTTTTAGCTTAGTTAGTATCAAAGTTTGTTTTTAGAAAAAAAAAATTTAAACAATTTTACTATTATAAATATAGTTGTTTTTTAAAATGAATGACACATCTCGTCGGAATTCATTTAGCGCTTAACCGCACACAAACAAATGCTTTTCTTATAAATATCTCCTGTAACTCGAATATACGAGTACGAATACTTTGTGGACGAAGTATCTTCCCCTAATTACACATTGTCTGTTAATTGCCGGGAAAGCAGACGGAGGAGACGACTCAATACCCAAGACCCTACATACGAGTGAGGAAGAAAAAATATACAAACGTGCAGGATGTTAATGACGTGAGATTGAAATTGTTTCGTGCATAACGTGGTGGGGAAACTTTTATTTTTAGCAACACAAAAAATGTTTGTTCCATGTGAATTTTTTTTATCAGCATGAGTTTGCAGTAGTCCAGTGTTGGAATAAACCAAATTTTATTGAAGCTGTTTTATTTAGAAATATTCAATTTAATCCTACGAGCTTACTGCATTGAGAAGTTTCTTAAATAAACAAGTTGAGTTGCCGGTTATTTTTACACTACAACACGTTGTGATTGTGGAACAAAACGACACTCTTGGAATGCAATCTATCTCTTCTTGCAAATAATTCATTTAATGTAAAATATTTTGTAGTGCAGAATGCATTAACTTTTTTTATGGAATAGGAAGGCGAACGAGCAAGCGTACCGCCTGACGGAAAGCAATCAAAGCCGCCCATAGACAACTACGAGACATCAGGAGTCACGGAAGCATTGCCGGCCTTTTAGGTATGTGTAGGCTTGTTTTGTGAAGGTGCCAATGTCGTATCGGTTCGGAAAGATCGCCGAAGCTAGCTGGTTCCACAGAGTGGTGGTGGAATATTTTTAAAGTGCGTAAAGCATCTATTTACCCTGGATTTTTTTGTAAAATGTGTAACTTTTAGTATTATATTCTATAAAATAGAAAAATAGTTATGTTTTTCTATTTTATAGAACAAAAATGTTATTTTTATTTCATTCGACCATATATAAATTTCAACGGAGGGTACATTTTAATAATAAAAAATTTTAAGATTCAGGTCCAATAAGGTGGTGATTTGGTTAAGTGTGGTTCAATTTAAGTAACTACAGTATACAATGATTTAATAAAAAACGTAACACAGAAGTGAACAAGCCGATTCGATTACAGCGTCATATTTCAGAAATTACAGAACCCTTAACTATGGATATTTTTTTGCAAGTAAAATAAGAAAATGCTTTTTTACCCAAATCGTAGTTTTCAAACCGAGTATTTTCGAACCGATACAACATTGGAACCTTCACAAAACAAGCCTTAAAATTTCTCAAAGATCGGAAACGCTTCTGCAACGCCTATGGTACCACGGATCTATATGGGTGGCGTTGATTACTTTCCATCAGGTGATACATCTGTTTGATTGCCTTTCTATCCCAAAGAGATGAGAAAAAAGTAATTGTCTGCGGCATGTCAATAGGCTGCCTCATCGCCTAGGTAGCACTACACTCTTGCAAAAATCTATTTATAGAAATAAAAACATTTATTTAGGAATTATACTGGAAATTGTAAAAAAATAAATATTATATTAAACATAATACAACAAAAAAATCAACATTAAATTTAGAATATGTTTTACAAACAATTTCTTATTCAGCGTACACTAAGGTTTTCCGCTAGAGAGCCAGGCGCTGGTATTCAGTTATAACCTATATAGAATCTACTTACCCACAATAGTAATATTTGAGCTGGATTTTGCTAATGCCCTTAGGTAAATGGTTGAAGCTGGAAGCGTAACCTCAGAACTCATTTTCAATACCGGAAAGTTTGTTCAGTCTACATATGTAATAAGTTGGTTTTTTATTACAAGCAAAATCAATCTTTTAACTTTTTTTCTGCCTTAAATGCTTTATATTGTCACGAGTGTCATTCCGCGCAGCTGCGTGTCCTTAAATAGATGTAAGATGAGCAGCTGGGCTTTTGAAATCAAACCCTTCTTTAGTGATATTTGAATTTTACCTAATATTGTTTCTTGTATTAAAATAATTTATTACTACTAAGCCAAAATAATTTAATTTTTTTTTCGTATTCTTATATTAATTTACTTTACAAAATCCAGGATTTATTGTCAGACAAATAAACAATACCTTTTTATTGACCTGAAGATTGCTTAAAAAGTCCATATTACTTTAGTTATTTATTAAATTGGTAAACTAAAAGCTATACTAGGTAATAGGTACTACAAACTTATGTATGTGAGAAGTAAATAAATATCAAGCTATGTTGTTCCTGTTATACATGACAATTAACGTGAGGCACTTTATAAATGATATAACGTAGAACTTATAATTATTTAACAGAAATAATAAAAAACAAGGCATTGAAGGGTAACAACTCAGTTGGGATACTTTTTTTTTAACCTCTGCGCCATTTGTTAGGACTGCGGGAAACGCTGAACCATGCTACCGCAGCCTGGACAACGCTGTCCCTATTTAGGGACCAATCTCATGGTGAGAGTGGAGATGAGGCTCCCCATCTCCTCCCTTCTTTGGGGGCAGACATGGTGCGCCACCTTGAGTTTCAAGGTGGCGCAAGTTGGGATACTCCGCTAACAATTTCAACACAATCATATAACGCAATATATTTTCAAAAAATATTTTATAACTAATTCTGAGTGCTTGTTTCATAAGAAAGAATGATGACAGATCTTACTTGTGCACGTATGACCTTTGGCGCAGAAAAACTTTATTTCTTATTGTATTTATTTCTGTCAATTTTTACTTTAAACCAGCTGTTGTGCCTGACGTTGCTTGTATTAAATTTCTTTTTAACGTAGCGGTTAAAAACTTTTGTTATGGTTAACGATCTCTATAATATACGTTGTTGTGAAAAACAACTTTCATAATAACTATATGTTAATGCGCTAATTAATGCAGTTGGTTGTGTGGATGGATGTAAGCATTGATGGTCCCATATCAGCAACCTCCATGCAAGTGCCCATTATAACTAAAAATTTTCATCGCAAAAAGGTGAAAAATGCGCGAGAACACAAAAATTCTTTTTTTCATTATGTAAAAAGATTTGACTTGTCCCGACAGTTTGATAAGCCTACATATTTCTCAAAGACCAGCAACGCTACTACAATACTTATGGTGTGATAGATGTCCAATGGCGACTTCGACAGCTTTTTATCAGGCAACACACTTGCCTGTTTACGTTCTTATCCCATAAAAAAATCTAAATGGAGCCATTACTTCATTGCATCATAAAATATCAAGAGAGACGATAACTGTGCGGTGGATAACTGTTCATAACGTTGAGATAAGGAGAGTACTTATTAACCAGTGACAGGCAGTGGCTTATCTGCGCCTGTTCTAAATAATTATTAACTGATTTACTTTCAGCCTATCACTCAAATTACTTAAGCACATTTACATCTTATAATACTTTTCCGGTCAAAAGGGAATGCAACTTTGAATAAGATATAAGATTGTTATGTATGTATAACAATTATTTTACGTGAAAGTTTAATATAAATTTATTTTTACATAGGTATCTAATATATATATATATATATATATATATATATATATATATATATATATATATATATATATATATATATATATATATATATATATATATATATATATGTATATATATATATATGTAACTAAAGTAAAATTAGTTAATATATAAGTATATTAACCAATTTTACTTTAGACTTAGATGTATTCTACATCTAATGTAAGCGAAAATATAAATATAAGCGAATGTGTAATTGGAAACTATAATTTGTACTTGTTTTATACCACTTACATCAAAATTCAAGATGTATTAGTGTCAGATTAGGGTAGATCTGTTTAAGTATGTTAATACACCCTACACCTTACATAAAATATATAAATATTCTGTAAAATATGTTCTTCTGATGGCTCAAATGACGCTGCGATGAACTATTCGCTTTTTCAACTAAGGTTCGTGAATCAACTCCCACATCAGGATACATATTTCTATGACTTGTTATATCTCAGTACCCTAGAGTGGTTTTATAAGTGTAAAACGTCTTAATTATTAATGAAAAAATCTTTATTTACGTACCTTTGTGCTTGACCGTTCAGCATAGTAACCACTTGAGCTACAATGCCTTTGGCTGGCGCCTCCCTTTCAGACACAACACTAGGTCTTTCCATCGTCATCACAGCACTTTGCACTTCACTATTGTCAGTTATGTACATTGGTAATGTATTAAGTTTCTTTCAATATGATATATTCACTTGCAAAAGCGGGTACATGTCATCCTTGAGAACACGCTTCGTTAACTCAAGGTAACCCAGCTGTATAGAGGCCGGGTAGTTCTCTCATATTGGTTCACTGGTTTACTGATACTTTAGGTCAATCAAGTTTCCTAAGGAAGATATATGTAGGCGTAAATGTTCTATTTGGTTTAAAACTATCTAAACGAGTCAGGTGTATATGTATTTTTTATAGAATCTTCTACAGCAGTTTGACACATGTCAAGAACACATCACATAAACTGCTGTAAAATATAGTTAAGTATATAAAACATTAACTTGTTGTTTAAGCGAGAATTAATTACGCAAAGAAATATTTTCCTTAGATTTATAATAACAAAAAGATTTTCATCATATTTCATTCCACTGATTAACACATATGTAGAAACAAGTAAATAAAATAATTATTTTATGATTTTCTTATATATGTAACAAAGATTGTGTATTAATTATATATTAAATTACGCACGTTATTTTCTTCATATTACATGGCATAATTTATAACTGTAATTCAAAAGATGCTTTTAGGTTTTTATTCGGTCTTGTTAAAATTAATTTTAAACTGATTATCAGTATTGGCTTGACTTCACATATGTTTGCATTAGCCATGGCGAAGATGTGATTTTAACAGCCCTGTCGGTCAAACAGGCCGATTATTGGGTTGACAAATTCGGCTATGATGTCTACAGTACCTCATTTTAGCGAATAAATAGACCAGTAGGCTAAGTTAAGGGGAATTGCTGCCTCAGTAGTGCAAGAAAAATAAATGAAAATTTTAATATTTTCGCTTACTCATTTTTCTGCCTTTTTAAAAGTATTTGATCTATCTAAGAAAAAAATAGTTGTTTCCCACATACTTATATAAGCGAATGTGTAATTGAAAACGATAATTTGTACTTGTTTTATACCACTCACATCAAAATTCAAGATGTATTAGTGTCAGATAACCGGAATGAGCA
Source organism: Baronia brevicornis (assembly GCA_031353405.1). Classification (NCBI taxonomy): domain Eukaryota; kingdom Metazoa; phylum Arthropoda; class Insecta; order Lepidoptera; family Papilionidae; genus Baronia; species Baronia brevicornis. The sequence continues at coordinate 74,867 of JASFAT010000877.1, read as the reverse complement.
GTTAGTATAAAGAGTTTTGAAGTTGGTTATCGAAAATAGTTACTGATTAAATATTGTTACATCATTCGCAGTCTTTTCGAAAGTAATTCTTAGAAGAAAATATGCATGTCATTGGTTACAAATGGACATATTATATATTATTTGTTTATCTATTGTAGTTAAAATTATGGAGAATGATAGTTTACGTAATTCGATTCTTGTTGCATTTAACATTTATGCCAGTTTTTAATTTAATAAAAACCCTTTATTAAAATAGCTTTATCGTCAGTACCATTGCACTGCGCTAAGGGAATCTTAGATTAGCAAGGTGGTACGCAACGGGAGAAGCCTATGTCCAGTAGTGGACTGTTTCAGGCTATTAATGATGATAACAAATTTATAATAATAATTTCTTTATCTATTATAATCTAATTTTAACGAAGCTTTTGCCGCTTAAGATACCGGACGAATCACCAAAAGCAAATTTAAAAAGCCGGTAATGAGGGCCAGCCCTAGATACTGGGAGATAGGAAACTGTCACTAAGAGCTAGCATTACAAAATAAGGTCGAGTATAGACTATACAATTTAAGATTATATCGATTATATGTCATGAGAATCTATTTAAAGAATGGAAAAGACAATATTTTAATAATTTAATGGACTATAACATATCAAGGTGTACTAAAGGTGTTTGGTTCAATCTTACTGTACCATGTTTTCTTTTTTGGAATTTTTATCAAGTACTTTAAACAATACCCGTAACAATTAACATCACGCTATTGTTTTGTGAAGGTAAAGCATACCACACACGCAAGAATATTGTTTCAAAAAAAGGTGACGATTGTATGGAATATTAGAAAATTATTGCTACAAAATAATATTTGAAATAAAATTTCTTTCATCTATTCCTTTTTTGACTAAAGGCATAAAAGCTATTGTCATATAGGTATATAAATAGGATTGCCACTCGTATTTGTTTAGCGTATAGTAACAATGCCGGTAGTCGTAAATAGGATTGAATTTGTACGACCTATTTAACTACAATTCTAAGAAACGTACCGAGTTGGTGCTGAAAATATTTTTGCATGAGTAGTAGCAGGCCAAAATAAACTAGTTTTATTTTAGACGCGCGAAATTAGTATTAGGAAACCACTACCCGGAGAGGGTTTAAACAATTTAAATTAGTATTATTACATCTTCTAACATTATAAAAACGGATTTTTCTGTATGAGTTTGTCATTTATGAGTTCATTAACCATTCATCTGACCGATTAAACTTTGGTGACTTGTTCTGCGAACGCCGATGAAGTTTCGCGGCTCAAAAAAATTTTTTTCTTTAAAGCTTTAGCCGGGTACAGCTAGTTATACACACTCGTTAACATGAAGGAATCTAAATATTCTATTGGAAAACACAGGTAAACTGATATAATGTAATGGACTGAAATGGTGGTGGTGGTGGATGGTCATGGTGGCCCTCCATAATATTAAAGTTTGTGTCAGTATAAAATGCGTATTTATACCGAAAAGTATATCTAGGTGATAAATATTATATATTATATAAGAAAGTCAACAACATTAAATGATCATACACAAAAGATCAACTTTCATTTTTTATGATTAGATTTTTGATAAAAATACATATATGCATAATATACATGTAAATGACGAATTAATTAGATATTTCTATATATTTATAAACCTCTAAAGACTTATGAAGAAGTGTATTTAATATAACATTTATGTTAACTAAGTTTTTATTTCAATTATATTTTTAAAATAAAATGTTTGAATGATGAAACTTTTTATATAAAATGTTTAGTTTCATCACAATTGGAGGAATAGTTTAAGAACGCATAGATAACATACATATATAAGACATTCTTTATTTTTTATATAAATTTATAAGTAGATAATAAATAATTCACTGCATAGTATTGTTTTTCCCTTGTTCGAGCGACATTTTTTTACCACTTGTTTTAATTATTATATTACAATGTTATTTAAATTGATTATTTATACACATTAACAATAAGTGGTGGACCCGCAGATATTAATAATTTGTCTGACATACGGTTGGCATGAAACTAATTATAAGGCGAAGTTTATATATCAAAAAACTGTTATTATCATTTTTATTACCATATGCGTCAGCCGTAAACAATATTTGTGAATCTCAGTGTTAATGATACCAAAAAAGAAAGAAAATAAAAACAAAAATAAATAATAAGCACTAGATAATAACCAGTGAAAGAGCAACTTAAGAAATAGCTGAGACGGTAATTGCAATTAGAAAAGATCTCGTTCCAGTTCTTATGTAAAATAAAACTTTTCAAAGCTTAAGATGCAACAATGAATTGATTTCACTTTCGACTCACGCCGTGTCTGGGTAATTAGGCACATCTTCCTTATCGTAATCGCACATTTAATTTTCTATTTTCTGCAAATGCACGCGAATGCTTCCGCCATTGCCGCAATGGGTACATTGGGCACGCAAAACTTGGCCGCGCTATTCAATGTTGCCGTGGTAACGTGATTTGGACAACAATGCGATGTTCAGCCCGTCGTCAAGTCAACTGTAACGAAATATCCCGGAACTAGGTTTTTTTACTCGTTTAGCACCAGTACGTACCATTGTAATAAGTAGTCGAAATTACATTTATACGTTTGTATTCCATGCAAAGTTCCGTGGCAAAATAAAATAATTTCAGTTGTTATCACCATAAATATTTTGGTTTTACCATAGCGAAAAAGTCTCCATCGCAAAAATAGTGTTTGATAATATACAAACAAAAATTCACTAAGAGGCGCACGGACCTACAGTAGCTACAATATTAGAAGTAAGAAAAAGTTGTAATGCCATTTGCCGTCTCTCTAATTGCAAACTCTTGGGTCAAAAGCATGGGTTATTGTAATACAATTTTGTGTTATATCCGCTATCTTCAATCAAATTTAAGCGATTATAAGGTACATTTCCATAGTTTCATTTAAAAAATAAAATAGAATATAATTACTAAGGATTTATGATAATATTCTTTTTTTAAGAAGGCTAGTATTATTTTTAATATTACTAGAATTCTTGTCAACTATTCTAAGCTACTAAGAAAGTCTAATGAGAAATATGACTTACGACTTCAGATTTTAAATCTATATATAACAGGTGATATAGATTATAATATTTAAAACTTGTATTTAAAGCATATAGATTCAAAAAAGGAATATAGAACTTGTATGTTTAGGTAGCATATATCATTTCCGGTCATTAAATGGCACATATATTCTCATTATAATAAGCTTATATGTAATATCGTTATCATCAATTTACATATATGAATAGAGAAATTTTAATTTCATCATAGACGAGTAGTTCAAATGTTATGTTGAAAAGCTGTTGCTGCCTTTCTCCTTATATTGTTCAATGGAGTTTTGGTATCACAGTGGGAGATGCGACGAATTTTAATAATTTTTAACGCCAACGAATCGAAGTCCAACCCTGATAGGAACACACAAACTAGGAACCACAATTTCTAGTATATTAATGATTTATCAATTTTTGCACGTACACTCTGACGTTTTTTGGTTTATCATCTACATATTCTAAAAAGAAGACTAGTACTTTTTTTACTACGACTAGAATTCTTGTTAACCACTCTAGCTAAAATTAATAATATATTATATATGTTAAGAAAATATGATCCGACAGCCCATTTCTAGGTAGAATCAAATTCACTTCAATCCGCTTTTGAATTAAAGTAGCCTAAGTCATTCCCTACAATGTCCTATCATCATTCATTCAGCTGTTTCCACTTTTTTTTTCACAGTTACATTGGGCCATACAATACACACACAAAGGTTTTTTTGCACATAGTGCAAATAAGCATGTAACTAAAGAAAACAGTTAACTAAGTTAACCTATAAATAAAAGGACTACTCTTTTAACTTTACATTGGTCGGAGTCACGAAATCTTAATTTAAAAACTTCCTTCTTTGTGTTAATTAATAATAAGTATGTCATATATGTTCTTAAATATATTAACATGAGAGTTATACAAAAGTGAAGGTAGATAATCATATACAATCATGTGTATAACCCCAAAAGGGACGTTATAATCAACAGTTGATACAAGGACAAGTTTGCAGAAGGTAGGAAGGACCCTTCAATATAATAGTTCTTTCAATGGATAACGCAATACACATGCTTAAATATGTATATTGCATGCATGTATAAAAATATTCTGTGAAACCCAAGTCAAAATGTTTTATATGTATATGTAAATATGGAATGTATACTGTATTAATTTTTTGTTCCAATTGTTTGTCATATATTTATGTTTATACCGAGGTAGGATATATCGATCAAGCGAAAGATAACAACGGAAATTACTTCGATATGCTATCATGCTTGTTCATTGTAGATACATATAAACAATACCATAAAACGAACTTTGTACAAAGCATAGTTCACGACTTAGAATCGGCACGCACTAATGAGCTTTGCTGTAAATTCTTCAACGGATTTATGTATTCACAATGTAATCGAATTAGTCTCACCTATGCAACGTACTAGACTATTAACACTTGATAATCAGGTGCGATCTGATCTAGTATTTTAATTTGTATTCAACGTCAATGACCCGGTAATGATCGATGTCGGAGATTGAATTCGATCGGTTCGGATCGGCTCGACGCACGTGTCGATCGTTTCGAGTACGGGCTACGTACGTCCGTGTGCGCGACGACTTGCAGACTAACATCCGATCCGAGGCCGAGAGCTCGGCTCGACAGCTCTAAGGCACGCGCTTTTGAGCACGCGGTAAGATGAACAAAAGCCCCATGCCGGCTGTTCGCTGCTCGCTCACACCGGGCCGGGTTTATCAGATTACCTCATGGTGCAAGGACCTTTCGACACAAAGTATACCGTAAAATTTACCTTGAAAATCGCTGCTAGAACGCGAATTTCACTTTACGAATAACATTTCAAAACTTAGCCGAACCTAATCAACAACAACTATGTAATTTAGCCCTTAACGGATCAATGCTGCTATATAAATGGCATGGAATTTTTTCTTGCTTAATTACTTTAAATTATTTTGTTACTTTTTACCCTGAATTATATATGTATTTAATAAATTTTCACTAAAATATAAATAAGTTTTCTTTTATATACTCGTATAAAAAAGTTGACTACAAATTTCTCCTCGTATGAAAAATAGCTTGTACCTGGTCATTAGAAGAATACTCGATATACTTTCGGAACATTAAGGGTTAAACTATGTTCGATTTACTGTTGTTTACCAATTATATATTGCGTTATTGTTATTTATTTTGCGATACACATAGAAACAAAATGACGATTGTTCTATTGAATTGATTGGAATGAACAAGGTTCGCAGTTACCCGCATCAAGATGCTGTGGAATAATTCCCATTGTTGAATGACTGTATTATGCTAGTGTGTCATGCATGGAGGTCAGAGCAATTAAAACGATAATTGATGCCGAAACCATTCGTTGAGATTGTTTTTATTTAACGTCAGTAACAGCTGTTTAGTGTGGGAGTATCTGTAAACTTATTAAAGTTTATCGTCTTCGCTTTTTTATATTATATCTATCTATTCTCATTTTTATATCATATTATACTTATCCACTAATGGAAGTTTAAAAAAATGCGTTCATTTAAAGTAATTTATAATCTGTATGAAAGTAGCAGTAGCTAAAATAATTAAGATGCTAACCAGTTGAGTAAGATCGTGGGTTCAATCCTATATCCTATTGATCTGTTGACGTGAATAACAATTTTTAAGCCCAAACACTGTTAGCACAGTTAGCACAGGTCACAAAAATCTAGTAATACCCAAACATCACTAATCTTCTTTTATAAACAAAATTTCATGAAGAATCCGCCTTGGGCACGCATGATGCTTATGTCCAATGCCCCTAGGAATTGTAAGCCCCCGCCCAACAGTGGAACTTATATGATCTGTATAGAAATGATAATTTAATAGATTCGTGGAGGTAGGTATGTACAATATTACGTAATAAGCTGTTTTATACTTTACCATAATCTTAAAGTTCGTCTTTTGCAATATTTTAATGCCAGATTCACATAAATAAATCTAAGAAACAGAACGGTGGTGTAAGAAATAATCCGACTTTAATTTCTTAGCATACTCGATAAAAATAGATTATTAATTGGTTTAAATAATATCGTTTCCTTATAAAGAGCATCGACCTTGATATTAACTCTATTTATTAACATTTTAATACATTTTACGAGTTTTAACAGCCTAGTATTTACGACTGTAAAATAAAAGCTCAGCTTTATTTTTCTATTTTTAAAGGCTATTAAAGTAAAATGGATCATTAAAGGTAAGTGTGAGCTTGTACGATAATAATACCGCAAAGCTTAAATAAGAGGCAATCTGAGGAGATCTATTATGCCTCGATTATTAAGGAAAATAAGCAGTTTACGTATTTTAACATTACTGGGCGTTATAATTGAAGTTGAGCTAGTTGCAAATGGTGCTATTGTTTGAGCCTGAAAAACGATTAAATTTTAATAACCATTATTTATTAATTAATATAACCATCTGTAATATTAAAATAATTGCCTTCAACAGGCTTACTTAAGAGCGAATACTAGAAAATTAGCAACAGCTTCCACCGGAGAATTTAAAATCAATCTATGAGTCTTTTCATTCATCATGAAACACATTTGTTCAATCAAACAAATATAACTAAGTCGAAATAATGATTACGTTAAAGTAATAATAAATCATTGACGAATATCAAAAAAAATTAAGCGGATGTATTTCTCACGTATGTGAATTAAGGTATGATCAAAAATTCCACACTGTCGCAAATCACCTGATTCTGTGTCATTTCTACTGCGTTTCGTTTAATGAGCAGTTAAAGCTAGGGCTCAACTTTTCTCCCTTATTTTACCCTATTTTACGTTAATCTTACCCTAAGGTATGTAAATCACATAAAACGCCCTTAGTGTTACAGATTACTATAAGTGGCGATAATTACTTATCATCAGATGGCCATCAACTCAGTTTGCCTACATTTTCCACAATGAAAAAGTAACGAAGTTAATATTAAAACTGTGACTACAGGCTCCAAGAGCAATCATTCCTCGCTGAGCAGTTCCATTCAGCAAGTCTGCTGTAGGGGCGGCGTCACATTATGCAGCGCCGGATTTAAAAATTTTGCGTGCCCTGAATACACATTCAACTCCTACACGAGAATTTTACAACGAGGAATTATTTATTTACATATGCTGTTGCGTTATATTTTTTATAACATGAATATTAAATAATAATAAAATAAAAACAGTGTGTCAACTATATTGTATAGGCAGTGTAATATCACGTGAACGCTGAAACACTACGAATTTTCGGCTATATTATTAACATTTCTGAAACAGTCAGCACTGAGTTACGTTCGAAGCAGTCCGCCTTTCACGGCGTGTATATAGAGCAGGCTTAAAACAGTTTTGTCAGTGACAATGGTCCAGTAAAATTTGTGTTTAAGTATACTTTATATTTAATGAAGTTTATTTTATGAGTGTAGTAAAAATGATTTGTAATTTTTGTAGAACGCGAGGCCTCTCAAAACGCGGAGAAGGCGCTGAACCCGCCTTGCGCCGACTCTGGTCTGCTGGGCAATAGCTAGTGTGAGAAGCACATTACTAACAAATGCATTCTTAACATAATATTTTAACATAATTCATAATTTAAAATTTTATTTATTATCTACATACGCACATATATCGCCGCACCAACAATTATTTAGATAAACAGTCGTACCATTGTATTGTTTCTGCGAAGCGTCTTTATCGTTAGCCTGACAATGGATGTTATCTTTAGGTTGGTACACATACACTGAATACAATACGCTGATAAATTCAAATGTAATGCAAGCAAATGGTATTTGAGAATTCACTGTCCACATATCACGAGAATAGTGAGATAATGATAAACTCCTGAGTTATTTTTTATACACTTTAATATTCTAGTTAACATTCTTTATTTTCTTAACAAAAGAGGTTACATTTCATTTGTCAAACTTCACTCTGTTAACAATCAAGCTTCTACCACAATTTAGTAATGAGATTCCTCTAAAAAGAGAAGTAATAGCAAAGGTAAGTTCAGTGGTATCCTCTTTTTTGTTTTCTTTTTCCAGTTGGATTATTTATTAATACAATATAATATTTATATAAAATAAAAAGATTCGAAGAAATGAATTATCTGATGAAAAACAAGCCGTCCCACTGGAGATTTATCTTTGAAAATAATCTATAATATTCTATAATAGATTGGATAGGAAAGAACAGGAGAAACAGATGTAAGAAAGGGAAGAGTTTGGGGCTTCTGTTTCCATCGTTCACTGGACGATATTGAGGTGTGATTTTTTAGCGGTTGACCTCAGACTGGGAATGTCCCACTTACTCCTAGTTTATCGATATCGTTAAATTATTTTAAATATTTTCATATTATTAACCACATATAGGCTAATATTGTATAAGATCTATACAGATGAAAGAAAAGTTTCATTTGCACTATCTGGATGAGTGGTGCCATTCAATGGTGCAATGCAGTACGGTGCACTTTACCCAAAACTTCTTTCCTCGCACCACCCTGAACGGTATTTACGAAACCGTACGATATTGGAACCTTAAAAAACCCTAAAAGGCAAGTCATACATTCCATAGATGTGGTGAACATAGGCAGAAACTTTTGTAAATTTTATTATTTTTAAGAAAACTATCATCATAATAAAAGGTCGATTTTGTCGAACACTCTTCACCTTACGGAAAACACAAGTCTACATTCAAGACTGAAAATTGAACGATAGGAAAGAAATAGCTATGAAAAAACGATTGTTAGGATTTGAAAGCTTAAATTTCAGACTTACCCGACGCTGGTAAGGCTGGTGGTGCTAGCTGTCAGTGAATCCTGTCCGGATTTGAGCGACATGGCTGCAAGCTGTTTGTCCAGCATGTTGTTCTTCTCTAACAGTTGACTCCATTGCCGGATACTTGCTTTGGAAGAAGAGAGTTCCTGTCGAAACTGTCGCTCGTCCAGCGAGTTGAGACCGCTACGTAGCGAACTGTCGAGCCTGCGATATATAACACAACTACTATTTTTTTTCGATTAGGTTAAAATAAGCGTAATATAAATAAATGGAGATGGTTGTCGGAGAATCGACAAACGCTGGAGTAGACGAGTGCTGAAGTGGACATGACGTTTTAGCAAAAGTCCTAGGTTAGATTGTGTGACGATCTGCGCTGGACGTGAAACTGAAGATCGAGCTCGATGGTGATTATTGGTGGAAAACTGCCGCAGGTTATTGATAGATACCATAATGAAAAAGACCTCTATTTTCATTGTATGTAAAAGTTTTATATTATTCAAATTCTTGTTAGCAAACAAAAAAAATAATTTCTTAGCATTATTAAGTTATAATAATTCTAGTGGTCTTAGTAATTATTGCACACAATTCACATCGATACTGGAATTGTTGAATCGAATTCAGGAAAAAACGCAATCATAACCAATTAAACGATTGCTGTTCTTATTAATATTTGCACACACATATAATACATTTTTCCATGCTATTTATATGTCATGAGTATTAAAATGTTCTACAATGTTATTTTGCATCATCATCATCAATATATATGTAATAGTCCACCGTTGGACACGTGTCTCCCTCAAAAAAGAGGGGTGTTGCCGATTGTATCTACTGGTATTTGCTCACGCACGCAAAAAATTATACTACTTGCAAAAATAGCGTAGTCGTTTTTTCAACATCAACCTAACGTATCGTATAAAAAAATTTGGCTATAACTTTTTGTGAAGATTTCAACAAACTTGTTCAACCACAGGCGGTCGGAAAGTGGCGACTTAGATATCAAGCACCCATGATCGCTATCTAAATTGAAAATAATTATAGTATGCTCCTCGATAATAATAGCTTTATACGCAATATGAAGTTGAAAATTACACTGATTGGTTTTTAGTTGAAAATATTATGTTAGTCTGTTTTTTATCGCCAAAATATTTTTTTTCTAGATTCCATATATATCCCATTACTGGACACAAAACACCCCATTATAGGAATAGACGTAAACTCACCACGTTTGTTCAAAGCGGAATGGTGTAGTACCCAAACTCACAATAAACAATATTTCAATTAGAGTTGTATGTGCATGTCATTATAGGCAGTTCCTACTAAAAAAAGGGATAGTATTTATACAAAAAGTCATTAAATATATTTACTATATTCGTAGATATATCATTATATTGTATATTTATTTCAAATAATTAAATTAAGGTAAATAAAAATTCGGAAAATATTATTATATAAAGTTTTATCCGTGAAGAACCAACTTGGAAACGATTGGGCTACATTGAAAATCAGCGCTGTGACTTTTCATAATCCATAATGCAGTATAGGTAACATAATTGATTGCAGGTCTTTTTATTTAATTATTTGTAGGTATTTTTATCATTGTTATTTTAGTTTCTTTTTAATTCTTTTTGTTTTTTTTTTTCACTGATTCCATTTTAGTCACTGATTCCTTTGTTTTTTCTATTACACATAGTATACTAACAATAATTTTTATTTTTTATATGTTTATTCTTTGTTTACTGTTTCTGAACTGCTTTATGGGTTATTGAATAAACTTTTTATCTTTCTTTCAAATTAATAAATAAAAATAAAATGATTTTAAAAAAAATCTAATAAACTCTTGAAATATAGAAAAGGAAGCTAACGGTGATTAAATGTTATAGAGGCACTATTTATCTCTACACTGCACTTAAGTTGAACTAAAATAATGTAAGTGCTTCAGGACAGGCATACGCATCTGGAATCACTCACGAAAGAATTTATGACCAGTAACATGATATACACATAACATTTGGTACCAAGTACGTACCTAAAGCAATACGATCACAATTAGTGATATTAGTTTTTTAAATTATAATAAATAAAATTGTGCTCGTAATGTCAAATTAATAGTTGTTTAAATCGGTTATCAAAATATTTTTTCCTAAATTATAAAAAAAAGGATAGTCACCATCAACATTAACAGCTCAACACACACCAATAATGCAGCTGACTCCCTAAAAATGACCCTCATTTCGAAAGGCATTGTTTTAACTTAATTAAAAAAAAAGAAACAAAAATTATAAGCGATTGGATTCAAAGATGTTAATGCTGGTAGCCTATTGGCTTTAACAGCTTTATTGTATTCAGGGCCCGCGGGCTGGAAGCCCGCGGGTAATAGTAAAAATTATAAGCGAAACGCAAATTTTATAAAGGATAACGAAAAAAAGGCGAAAAATTTCCTAGCTCAGCTTTACTTTTGTTAATAGGAAAAAAGCCAAGGATGATTATAAGCTGAATTTACCGTAAATAAAAGGGAACAGATGATATCAATTAAGCAATAAAAAAAGGTTACCGTAACAACTATACATATAATCACTGCATAGTCGTTAACTAATTTAGTTTACAACCTGAACTATCATTTGCTTTTATATTTCACACAAAAATAACTTAAATAAGAGAGTGCAGTATTAAGAGAATAAAAACACATTATATAATACATTTTCATAAAAAACAATATTATTTGCACACTTTGGCAAGGCAAGGAATAGGGCCATACCATTTTTTCACGTGGGTGTAGTGCGAGATGTACTATGGATACAAACAGATTCATTGCTCGGTTAATAAGGAGCGGTGTTTAGACCAAACGTTAAAATGCCTTTGTCAAATTATTATTCATTCATTCTCTCAATTTGTAGCTGCAACGCGTCTTTGTATTCATTTCAAAGATATCACGAAATTCATATTCAATTAATAAATATCACGTAATTACCTATAAAACTTGTTTTTATGTTTACTCAGTAAACAATCGGACTTATGATCGGATATCGTGAATTCATATCCGCCATTGGACTATTGATGTGAACCGTATCCTAAAACACAAGCATTATTGGCTCAGTTGGAATAACAAGAATTCTAAAAGTAATAATAGTAAAAAATATTAGTAGATGGCCAGTAATGTATTTTTGTACACTTTAAAAAATAATATATAAAGACTACACACACCTTTCAATGTAGTCGTCGACGCTCTGTAGGCTGGTTATAGAATGTGCTAAGTCGTTGTCCATCATTAGATCATCGGATGCCAGGCTCGACAGTGTGTCCAATGAGGGGGTGCGGTCTGCAGCTAGGTGACGACCTCCACCTACTTCATATAAAATATTTTTTTTAATTATTTAAAACTAGATGACCCAGTGAACTTCTTTTCACCTACTGTTTATTTGCAATATACAAAGAAAAAAATAGTTTTTACTTTTATCCGACAACAGGCAGAATGTTAACAATAAAGTAGGAACGTATTTTGTTTCTCACAGCCATGATGACCTACTTCTGAGCACGGGCCTCTCCATTTCCGGAGAAACGGACATTAACCTACCACGCTTGTAATAAAATGATAAATTATTTAATGTTTAAGCAGTATTAATGTATACTTTTTTAATCGATACAGTACATTATAAATTAGATATACATAAGCCATGAGCTTTTATAATTTTTTATAATGTGAATTTATTATAATGTGATCATGTCCAAAGGTTATATATTTTAATTGCCAATAAAGAAAACATTATGTTATTCCAGTCTTATGTGGAATTAAAAGTTAATTTTGTGAAAAGAGTAGTTATTTAGTGAATCTTACGCTTTCGACTTCTTTGTGCAAGCGGGCTTGAAGTCATACGCTCCTTTGACCTCCTTACATGTTTGCTCCCGTCGGAATCTGATCTTTTAACGAGAGGACTTCCATTTGTATTTTCTAGAAGTGAGAAAAATATAGATAATTCATTGTACGTTAATTTAAACTTGTATAGTAAAATTTGAAATACAAAATTTACACATTGTCATTAGTAATAATAATCAAGCAAACTAAAAGGGCGGGACTTTGTTTTTTTTTACATTTTATTTTTTAATTGGCTGACATGACATTCAGCCAGCTTCCTCAATGTAATTAAAAATATATAAATAAAATATGTTTTTCATTCAGTGTAGCTGAGTACAGATAACAAAATTTTATAACATTTATGCTCTATTTGTCAAATATTATTTTAGTCCAATTGTGTAATTTTGGTACTCAATAAAAATATCACAATCTCTTCAAATTGAAAACAGTACGTTTCCCAAAACTACAAAAGACTTCTTTTCAGGTTTTTTTTCTTTATGTAGAACAAAGATATCTATTACCATTATTAATTTGTTTAATTCATAATTTGTATTTATAACGTTAATGTTTTCTTACTTCTAAATATCAGTGCTGGTTGGTCTGCTATCTCATCATCGAAGAAGTCCCTTCCGTCGGAAAGAGACAAAGATCCGGAGGCATGAGTTGGAGTTCCCGGTGATGGGGGGGTAGCATTCTTACTGCCACTACCACTGTCACCACTGTTTGTTTCACTACAAAGACGTAAATTTTAATTATTAATTTTTAAAATTTGTAAACAATTTTACTTATTTAGTTTGAAAGTTTTAAGCTATTAAAGTTTGAAATAAATTACTTGTTTAAAGCGAAAAATATAAGGTACATTTTTAACATAACATATTAAAAATAAACAATAAACAAGGGTCAAATCTTTTGTAGTGAAAGTATTTTATGAATGAGCCCATAACCAATTGTTTAACGAACATATGTATGCTTATAATAATATTTTATTACCACAATGGGTATGTATTTCATAAATATTAATAATTTCGCATAAAAAAATTAGTAGATAAATTACATGCGCAAATTGGTGACATTTGAGTGATATTGCCATGGCAACACTGCTAGTCGTATCGCTAATATTTTTTAAGATGAAAATCACCTAGTCATCTTAAAAAAATTTGAAAATTTTTATTAAGATGTCTTTTCCCGCCAACTTACATCAGTGACGTTGTGTTCTTATTTCATTTTATTATCAGCTATATTATTATCAGTTATATTGTTTAATTGTGGTGGCGAATTTTGCAATATAGTTCGATTAAGGCGTACAAGTGAAGTGATATGAAATAAATGCGTGTATCGTAACTTTTTAAGTTGGCCGAAAAAGTCCATAGAAGGTTTTGGTTAAATAAGTACCATTTTATCAAGACGTAACGTGATAAGCTGACTTGTTACATTTCAAGATATTGGATATTATGGTATTTTACTTGACACTGGCATAATATTTATAACTAATTGCTATCAAAGAAAAGAAAAAGATGACTAGGACTGTTCCCGCCAACTCACATCAGTAACATGAGCGTTTTTATTTCATTTTCGTAATCAGTATCATATCATCGTATATTATCATCATTATCAATAAGTAGATAAATATTGTTTAATTGTTGTGGCGTATTATACTATACGGTTCGATTATGGCGTGTAAGTGAAATGATATGAAATGAATGGGTGTATCGTGAGTTTTTAAGTTGACTGAAAAAGTCCATGGAAGGTTTTGGTACAATAGCCATCATTTTGTCAAGACGTAACGTGATAAGCGGATTAGTAACATTGCAAGAGATTTGACATTATTGTATTTCTCTTCACAGTGTCATAATAGTTATTGCCATTCAAAAAAAGAACAGGAAAAGATGACCAGCCGTGTTTTAAATATTATAAGAAACTCTTGCTAACAATTCCAACTAATAAATGTTTGTGCTAGGATATGCTCCGCATCAATAGTCCAATGTAGAAAACGAACTCACGATCGTAAACCCGAACCTTGCCAACTAAGCTATTGCTATTGGTTATAAAATGCTTCCGGCATCCATAAATTGTCGAGCGAGGTAAATTTTGCTTTTTTATTTATTATTATATTTAAATGGCCAATTTACTGTCTTGTTAGGCAAGTTATAGTATTGAAAAACATGTGCATCTTAATCCATTCTATATCTGAGTAGCTTTTTAATTTACTATTCAAATAATGATACATGATAATAAATCATAACTAAAACAAACATCTAACTGTACCTAATAATTTATACGTAATCATTATAAAATATTTGTAATAGATACTAACATTGCTTCTCTCAAGGGTTGTAGTACTTCTCCATTTACACCATCTACTTCTTCAGTAATTGGATCTGGTGTCTTCGTCTTTGTATTAGCCGTTTGATATGCGCTAGATATGGACGGAGCATCTCTATCCACGTGAAGGTCATTGTTAGAATCACTAGTACTAGTTGAGGATATAAGGCTGTCTGCTGGAGATGTTTCATCATCGAGAAGACTTTGAGTTGATGTTTCTAAAGCAGACATATCAAACTTGGATTCTTCTAGAGTAAGGGTCAAATTATGATGATCATTGCTTTGATTTGTGCAAGTGCTTGTTGTACTGTAGTTAGAGCTCGTCATGGAACCTGGAAGGTAAGAATAATTTCGAAAATAATTCATGATATTTGTGTAACTATGAACTTGTTTTTTTATTTGTGTTTTTTGACAACTCATTCTGTCCTAAAAATTAGAATATGTAAAGCAAATATGTCTTTTGAAGAATTTAAATTTCATATGTTAGAATAATCAAATCTATCAATTTCAAAAGAAATCAGTAAGTTAATAATAGTAACTAAGAGATCTTATGTAATTTAATTATGTCTCTTTAAATGTACAATTAGGAAAGAAGTAATAATAAAAATTAAGTTTCAGTACTAATATTTTGTTAACTGACCCATCATTGTGCCGCGAAGAGAATCGTGCTGACTTAGAGTCAAAGATTTCATGAGAAGAGGATGCGGCACGGGCGGCTCGTCTGTTATGACGATCGTTTTTCTTGGAATTTCTTCGTCTACGGACTTTTGATTTTCTTTTACGTCTAACTTAGACTTCTCATCTTCACAACTCGACACGCTAAGTGCTATGGAGACGTCATCTTGGGATCTGCAAATGAAAACATTGTAGACATTTTTGTTGTTTTCTGTCAGAACCAAATTTTAATATTGTTTTTTTAATTTTTATATAAACTGAAGACATTAAAACTTTATGGGTCTATCTGGGGCTTCAAAAACTAAAAATTAACCGAGATTCAGTTATTAGTAATCAAATTAAATCTAAATTTTAGAATAGCATTTATAAGATGCTGGATATTACACAAAAATTGCAGTCTAATATTGTGTGAATCTTGCGGTAATTTTAATATTTATTATTGAATTTAATATTATAATACCTGTGTAGGTGTATCACGAAATCACTGTCTATATTTCTAAATACAAACAGAAAGAAAATTCTTGTACATTACAATTACATTTTTGGATTTACAAAATACTTTTTTGGAGGTTTAAAAATTAATATAACCTATTAATTTTTAATAGATGAAATTCTTAATGATGAACAGAAAATTGTATATTTACAATGTTAAAATGCTTGGATTTACCTCGTGGCCATAGCTTCACCGGCAGCGTGACTTTGCCAAGCACTGCTGGTGCCGAAGTGACTCTCCTCACTTTTACACGACGGACTCGACTCCTTACTGGAACTCACAGTGGCAGGCGAAGCAACACCGCTTGGGGAACTGATGAAAGATTTCTAAAAAAAAAGACACGATGAATACTCAAAAAATAATTATTTATGTTACATATGTATGTACGTCTTCCTTTTCTCAATTTTAACCTATCAAAAAGGGACAAGCTTTAATATAACATTTCTGTGTGATTCCCGGTGTAGATAAAGTCAATGTGGGAAATGCACTACCACTGATTACTTCGCTTTTACTGAAAACGATAACTTCGCTTTAATTTTTACCTACATAAGTGAAAATCTTTAGTAATAGTTGAATTGTTAAACGTAGTATTATTTTATTAAAACCGAAATACCTGCTTATTCATTTTTTCCGGTTGCGCCCTATCCAAAACGAATTTCTCTTCATCTTTAAATTCCACGCTTGTTTGAATCCGTGTTGGCCTGTTCTTGTTCCGGTACCTTTCAAGGGTCGACATGGGAGAGTTCTGTCTTTGCTCTATCACAGGGGTTGGCTTTGGTACAATCGGTGACGGAGGAATATAGGTGGGTTCTGGAGTCACTTCATACTCGGGAGATAGTGCACCTTCAAACGAACTCGGTAGCTTCGGAAGAGGAATAACTGCATGACCAGTCACGACAGCATCATCTGTTAATATATATATTAGTACTTATTGCTTTCAATAAAATTTAAGAGTTAAACATGTCCTTATATTGTGTGTAGTGCTGTGGAAAGAATAACAATTAACAAATAAACTGAATAGTGTGTAAACACTATTCAATTGGCTCCTCATTACAACACGAACATAATCATTCCGTCATCATTTGCATTTAACATTAAGTTCTTTTCTATTGATTTATTTTAAAAATCAAAAAGAAAAAGAGAAAATTATAAAAGAGAAAGACTAAAGAAAGCTTATTAAACCAATAAAAGTAACCGGAACAATGACAATTGCTATATCGACGAGTGCTGATTGCTTAATTTATAGATGGAAAAGCTTTATTTTAGAAAATTAGGAACTCTCAATAAATGTTTAATTTAAAGTTTCTGATTGAAAATAAGTTTTATCCAGAACCAGAAAAGCTAGCTAAGCTTTTTAGCTAATTTTTATCTTTAACATGAATATCTCGCCCGGGGAGTTATCTCTAGTAGAAAACTGACTGCTGAGCTTAACTACTGCACTTTATTCGTTGGGAGTTGAAAGCTTAACTCCTTTCCGAAGGGGAAAGGAGTTTTGATTCCATCTTTACAAACTTCACTAACTTTGACTCCCTCTTCACAAACTACCATGCAACAGAATCTGTTTGAAACAAACTATGAACAAATATAGTACAATAGTTTAGCCGATTAAATGTAGGTTTGTATGCTCTCAACTAAATGAAAGAAAAAAACTAGTGCTATCAAAACGTACCCATTATATCAAGATCAGCTACTTGCAACTCTCTTAGGTGGAAGCTGTGTGTACCCCGCATCACCATCTCAAGATTGCGGGGCCGGCGGCGAGAGTGGGGTGAGCTGTCTCCCCCTGGGCCTCCTTCACCACCCGTCCACACGCCTGAGTCACTTGACACCGCGGAACCTGCACCTGAAAAAAATTATAATTATCCTATGTGGACAGTCAACAACAAGTAACGCCTGACTCCATTAATAATCTTATAAATATCCATTTGTGGATTTATTATTTCTTAAATTTAGCTACGTTGTATTAAACGCCAATATAGAATGTTCTTTGCTTGTATAAAAAATAATGCATATACTTTATTTTAATTTTAAAAAATTCACTCAAATTTGAATTCAAATGAAATCAAATCAAAAATGAAATTCAAAATAAAGGTGTGTCAAAATCGAACTCAGCAGCGCCAACATATGACATATTGTAAAGGGATCAATGACCTGTTTCAAAGGAAAGGTATCAATGACCTCTTTAAAACAAAAAAATAGTGCAGTTATTCACGTTCAATTACGTTTGTAATCGTATAGAACAATAATTCTTATTTTTTATAAAAAATATGTTTTGTAAAATAAATAATATTGCTTTTAGGACTACAAGTGGGTACCACTCGTACCCACTTCTGTAGGACTAGAATCCGCAATAAATTTGTATATCACAATCCAGTACTATAATAAAGATGACCTATACTTTATAAATTATATTAGTGCATTACACTGGCTACTTCCAGGCAAGATTACTAGTTTAAAATAAGAAAATGTATTTTAAAGTACCAACATCAGTTCGTGGTTTCCATGGAATAATTTATTAGATTATTTTATGTGTATAAGTCGTCCTCTAATTCAGTTTTGACGGAAGTAAAAGACAGTACAGACAGGTTATTAAAATTGAAATTGGTAAGAAACTGATAAAACAATAATAACCTTATACTATTAAGTGTGAATAATCGCAACGGATTCGTTTTAAATTAAATTTATTTTAACCCGATTATCATAATATAATGGAGATATAAGAAAATATTATAAATGGGTGTAAAGTATAATAATAAATTACCTTCTCGCCATCCGTCCACAGCGCCAGCCTTTCTCGTATTGTTTACCACCTGTGAATGGAAAAGAAAAAAATATTATAGGCAACACTTTCACTCAACATAAAAGTAAATAACAGAAAGTAATGACCATAGTGTAATATACATGCATCATTCAAAGACACAGAAGCCCTTCATAACGATAACTGGTATACGAATGTCGCTCGGTTAAAAACATAGTTAAGGAGTTAAAAATAACGAGTTGGGAGTCACATTCACAATACCGCGTGAAACATGTCTGAAGATATCTGCTATTACACTTACTTTATCATTTTCTAAACTTTCGCTGTAATTTGAATGCTTTTTAAACACAATGTTTTTTTATTGCCGATTTATTCTTACGTATATTATGAAAACACTACACGTGTTGTCTTCAGGCTCGCGAATAACGCTTGTAGATACGCTGTGTTATTTTTATTGGGTCATTTTGTTGCAAAATGTCACGCATGGAGTTACACGCCTTACAATCTCCACTTACTGTGTTCTAGACGTGCGCGTGTATCTCATAGTTTTAATTAATGATATATTATTAACTTATGTGGACGTTATAGCAAAAAACCTACAATAACATTATTTCAAACCTATTGCCAAGTTTTTTACACGTGAAGCATGTGGTCCGAAAGGAAAAACACCAATGAGCTTCGGGTTTAATTCAATTTAACATGTTGGTAATAGTGGGAGCAAGTACCAGTGGATAAACTGCAACTTCAAGTTGAGTTATAAAACTCAATTTACCTATAATTACATAACGACCTGCAATGTTTTACGGTGCACACTTATGACTATATTCATAATATTGCAAGTTATATGACTAATTCATTGCAAGACCATAGCAATTGCAAGTTCAAGAATAAATAGGATTATCCGGATATATATTTAATTGGTTTATCTCATTTATTTTTCTAGTGATGAGATGCAGTATGCATAGAAGATATTTTCAGCAAACCGATCCCGGTGTCTAAATCGGCAGCCCTGAAATAGATGAGAGACGACCCACTTTCTACGGTAGAAGAGGAACGCTTTTCTTGTATGCGCAATAAGGTTGGATTTATTCTGTGCAAATATGAATGTTGATGTAGTGGAGAATTTTTGTTGATCTATTAAGAGATGTCATCAATGAAAGCAAACTTTATACTCACTATATTACATCCGATGTTTTTGCTTGTTGTTTACGGCAATTATCTAGCAATGTATAGTATAATATAATACTTTTAATAATACTAGCTGTATGGTTATCGGTTTAAATAGGGCAACGCCTTTTTATCTCGTCGTATAAGACAACTATGGGAGCAAAGGGTTAGGATTACGGCAACAATACCCTTAATTTTTGAGGAAAGCAAATATCTGCCTAGCCAACCAAAGCATGTTACGAATACATTGATGATAATGATGATGAAGAATCTGAAGAAATTCCTCAGCAAATCAGATTCCCCTTTTGACTTAGCAAACATAAGTGTCAACGTCATGTCTTCGTTGGAGTAGACGAATGCTGGAATGGATACTACGTCTTGACAAACAAACTGTTGGAGCGATGAAATGCGTGGAGTTGATGGCAGAGTTTGCATGAAGCCTAAGATCGAACATCTTAGGCCTGTGTGTAACAGATGTCCATCGTTGATTATAATGATGTGATGAGAATATTGTTGTTGACAAGTCAGTCTCGTCTGTCGTACCATTTAACTGTTGCACTTACAATATCTTAAACATTTTTCTTAACAATTTTGCTTTTTTCAGATTACATCTCCCAACCGCATTGAATGTAATGCTATAGAGGATGTATATCTTAATGTTATGGAATGTATTCGAAATGAGAGATTGTGCATGTTTTATACTTAGAATAAATATGTCCATTGTACGTGGACATCTTTAGTAGTATATGGCGTTTTCGCTCTAAGGCCGCTATGATGCTACATAAAGTAATACATACGGGTTGATCTTGGGAAAGGAAAGCATGATAGTTTATTTTATGGTAGTTAATTTTAAGTTTTAGAATACGTAGATTTTATTTATATGTACAAACATACGTGTGTATATGATTGTATTCTATGCAGTTTTTTCGTATAAACATGCCACTTTATTCGTCCCGTTTTAAACCATAAACAAAAACTATGGTATTACAATTTATGTCTGACGTTCCGAATATGCTAAAATAATTAAATAAATTTCACTTAAAGTTACCTGTTTAGCTGCTTTCGAGTCTATGTTCTTAACAGACGGATACTGCGGTCGGGGCAGTTGATTAGTCTGGAAGGTATATTTCCCGGGTGGCTTCGGCATGTCATTTCCGGCTTGTGAACGAGTCACGGAGGTGGCGCGGGCGTGATTTTGGTCACCTCTCGGAGCCGCTTTTGACCGACCATCCTTTGGGTTAAAATGAATGGAAACGAATTATGATATTTTACAAAAAATATCGCTTGTTATTCTATGTTGTTGTTGTTCTAATGAATGAAGAATGTATTATTGTTTAACTTTCAACTATGGGCAAATTTCCTTTACGTAGGAGAGACCTAAATATGTCTAGCAGTGCAATGGATTATTCTTTGATTTATATTTCTTATTCTTCTATTTTTATGTAGATGATTGATGAACATCTGGTAAAAATGACATGAAATAAATGCTCTAGTCCACACATAGAGAATATCAAATTTTGCATGTAATATAAACGAAACTGGATCCTTCTTATAATTTTGTAATAATGACCTTGCACAAAAACAAAACCAGTCAAACGACTGATTACCTTTGCAACCTTGAAATATCCATTTTTGATCCTTTGATGCTATGCGCATGTTGCAAAATCATTACAACAATAACATTATACCTGCATATATCCTTATCATACTTATTGATCTCGCAAACAATTAATATTTGATCAAAGTAGTTATTATTATTGCGTAATAAAAATAAACTATAAGATTGAAGAATCGGTTTTCGTATACGGAAATCCATTATGAATATGCAACGCTCTTTATCTCTTATTCACAGTATTGTTTGTATATTGTTTATATTGTTCGAGATATTTTTGCACCTAGTTGTTTCAATGCTAAAATTAAATAACACTTTGGTAACGGCACGCGTCACAATTTGATACAACAACAATGTATAAAATAAATAAAACTACCTAATTTTCTTTTTTAAGACTCATAAATGTGTTTCACTGCTGGGGAAGGATCTTCCCATTTTTAGAGGAATAGCCATAACCTTGCCACACATGTCCAAAGATCACCATCATTGTCGTCGTCATTATCAGCCAAAGGAAATTATAATTTTTTAGACTTTGAGCTTGTGAAGCAGATGGACCTTCAGTGTCCACGTTTCGGCATCGTAAGAGAATACAGGCAGGTCGCACTAGTTGAAGACTGTTCTTCCGGCTCTGAGGTATGGGCGAGGAAGACTTCTTTTTCGAAGTTGTCTCCACTTATTTTAATTATATAATTACTTTGGACATATTCTTGAGCACCTACGAGAATGTTACCATGGACGATGATTAATTCTGTTTCAATATGGTCATTGCGTATGAGTTCAGATTTACCTGTGTAGCATACTGTTGTGGTTGATAAGTCAGTATGACAGTCTGCTTCGTGATGGGTTTGGGTAACCCACCGGCACCTATCACCGTCGTAACTCCTGTAGAGGATACCTGAGTTGCGACCAGAGGTAGTTGATTGTTGTAAGATAAATTTGTACTCTTCTTATCTGTAATGCAACCAGTTACTGAATGAAATTGTTTTTCTTTCTCAAAACATTATAAAGAAACGTTTGACGTTTAAAAATATTTTTTTTAAAGCCCATATATGTCCCACTACTGAGCACGGGCCTCTCCATTTTTGGAGGAACAGACGTTAACCCACCACGCTTGTCCAATGCGGATTGGCGGGTTTACCAGACTCGGAATAAATATTTTTAATCCATACATATATTTATTCCGATGCGGGGATCGAACCCGCGACTATTGACTCCACGGGCGGAGGGCCTCGCCCCTGAGCCAATTGGTCAAAATATTAGTATTGTAAAAAACAGTTATTTAATTATTATTACTAGGTGCCATTTGATGCCTTTGAGATTAAGTTTTAAAAATCCTTTCATAATGATTATCTTCTATCTACTTTAGACCTATCAGCTTAGGACCCAATTAGTATTAAAACTTTATAAAAAATGTAATATTCAATAATTTAGGAAAAATATAACAGATACAAAAAGCAATCTGGTATTTTACTTCATAAACTTTATAAAAATAATCGCTACATTTACCTAAAACATTATTGTTGATGGCGGTTTCCTTATCCTTATGTGGTGCAGTAAACGCCTGCTCCGCAGCCACGCTCATGTCACCCACCTTCGCCGTCTTAGTGTGCGGCTGCCTGAAACCGAACCTAGCAATACAAACAACTTCCGTTTTCATCCGCTCCTAAATCAAAATAACAACTTAATTAGCATACATAGCTAAAGTGGCATTGGAAATGCTAGACAATGTAGACGAGTGTTGGTATGGTAACAGTGTCTTTGCAAACATAGAGTTCCCAACTCCCCCGGTTAGATGGAGCTACGATCTGCGTATGACGTTAATTTAATGAAGTCGAAAATAAAGCTAACTAGCTCTATCTTAGAAAAAAGATCTTAGAAAGAGCCTATGACCATTTGGAGACTGCGACAGGCTCTTGTTGATGATAACTAATATCTTCATTGTAATTCGAATGGTATGTTTTATTTAATTTTGTAGCGTACATTGAAATTAACATGAATTAAAAGACGCCTAGTAAAAATTAAAAGCAACGGTCAAGTATGCTTGATCTAATAAAATATTGTAGGAACTAAAGTTATTTTTCTTGATGCATCCATTACCCAATAATTCATTGTAAGAAAAGTTGAATTTAATGTTCATTATAAGAATTTAATTTTTTTGTAATTTAAAAATTACTGATATTTTTTTAAAAAATAATTCCTGATGTAGTTCCGTTAAACGAAACTGCAAGTAGGTACTTATAGTGAACTGCATATGCCTTATAATGAATGAAACTTTTATTTAATAACTTTTAACGCATATTTGTATGCAACTTCTAACGCTGGAGACCGCAATAGATACGTATTATTCCTAATTCGGTAACAAAGACTACCACCCTTAAAATAAATTAGCCTTAGCATCGTATGTGTGTGTGCCAAGTGTCAAATTATGTATCTTGTACTTTAATTCCGAAAGATACATTTTTAACAAAAATAACTTTCCTCTGTTTCTGGGGGAACTGATATAACATACATTTCTGTTCTGGTTTGTTTTCCCTTTATCTTATTTTAATGGTAAATTAATAAGTTTCAGTTTATGTCCTTGGTAAAGGTTTTTTTTAATATTTTATTTTATGAAGACTAATTAGAGAATGAAATATATAAAGCCCCACAAAACTGTTTTGCACAGTTTGACTATGGGATCCGCAGCCTCATTACTAAATTTAAATTAAACCTATATAATTAAATTATACAGCATTAATGAAATGTTTAAATAGAAATATTTTATATTTCTTTCTATTTAGTTCCAGTCCAATAACCGCGGGTAAATCGTTGAGATTGTATGGAAGACTTTTTTGAAGCATCGGTCTCCATAGTAGGAAGTTACCCTAGGTACATCAAATTTACCTACGGTTACTGACCTCGTGACATGATTATGATCAATTTGATACATATTAAGCTCCTGACTGCCATAATGAGTAACTGCCAATAAATATTTGTGGCTCATACTAGCAGGGACAATACGGCAATATCTTAAATAATTTGTGATAATCGTTTTATTTTTTTTTTTGTCTATTTGTTCACCAACAGTTTTAAAAATCTAATTGGTTTTTTTCGATCTTATCAAATTTTTTTGTTATTGTTAATCTTATCTAAATTATTAAGGATTTTGAAACTGTAAAGTATTGAATATTGTTTCACAAACATTAATTTTTATAATTTGTTTACAACATAAAATGATATGTTGCAAAAACTAATCTATTTATATAACAATTTCCAGGTATTTACAAACAAATTCTAGCCTTACTAGAACGTAACAGTAGTAAAATATGATCGAATTGTCTAACAGCTTTCTATTTTATGCATTTATAATTTGATCGGAACATTTTACTTCAAATGTTTCCTAATGCTTTCTATGCAATAAACCGATTATATGAAAGAAATCCTATGCTAATACTTGTGTCATTTAACAGCTTAACAGGGCTGCAACCACTATGATTGTTATATAATAAAAATAATATAAATTACGACGACATATTTGAAATCTGGTAACGTATATCTACATGCGAAAGCTTTTAACGAAGTTTTATTTTTTTTTTCAGACGTTATTTCCATTCTATTTAAGTGTGTTTTGTAATTTCTTATAATCGTACTGTGTCCATTTATTTTAATGGTGGTTAATTTTTTCTCTGAAGGTTAATTTTTATAACACCGTAAGTAACTTAATGAACAACGCTGCAGACAAATTCTTTGGCATATTATTTGTCATATACTTCAAAATGAAGTATTATTTGTCTGTAGCATGAATGGGCCGGCTCGCCGGGAAGTACCACACTCCCATAAAGACACTTTCCTTAAAAGCCGCCAACGCTTCTGCGCTGCCTATGGCACTGCGGATGTTTATGGGCGGCGTTGATTGCTGTCCATCAGGTGACACGCCTGCTTGTTTGCCTTCCTATCCCATAAAAAAAATGTTAGTGAGAGTAATATTTATTATAAAGCCGGTATTTGTTATAAAATATTATAAATAAATATAGCCCTTCATTTGATCCCATGGTGTAGTATCAAGTTAGCCAAACATATGTCTGTGACAACCCTCGGTGTAATTAATTTACCTGTTGGTTCGAAGCGGTTGGCCGGGTGTCTCCTTGCGGGGTCGGGCGAGTGGAGTCGAACGCCCAGATAGCACTTCCTCGGGGCGAAGGTCCTCGGTCGAACCTGGTAAATGATAATCCATGTTAAACGATGAGTCGTTAGAAGTCTTATGACTACAAAGATATTTTTATATGTATTATATT
Source organism: Baronia brevicornis (assembly GCA_031353405.1). Lineage (NCBI taxonomy): Eukaryota > Metazoa > Arthropoda > Insecta > Lepidoptera > Papilionidae > Baronia > Baronia brevicornis. Next base: position 48,819 of record JASFAT010000877.1, on the reverse strand, counting down.
TGACAACTAAACCGGATAAATATATGCGTGGTCGACAGCTATTTATTTCAAGTCTGAACGTCCATTCGTTTCCGAGGCTCGTGCCTAGCAGTGGGTAACATACATATCAGATTTTTAAGGACATGGAAAAGGGCAGCGAAATAATGCATACGTACTAAGTGATACAACTTTATGGATTATCATGTCAGGTGCGTCGGGCACGAGTTAGAAACCCTAAAAGGTACTAGATTACGAAGTCTTATTATTTTTGCATTGCGCTTATATTGGAGAAGTTAAAATTATCCTATATAATTTCAAAGTCGTCTTATCAGTTTAAAATATTACACAAAATATCCTTTCATACAAATTTAGAAATATTGTTTCATACATTTTTAAAATGTTTTACATTATCATATAAGTATTTATTTCCAAGTCGATATCAATTTTATTAACCTGCAGTCAAATAATACGATTTAATTTCAATTTTCCAATTTTTTACACAGCTTGTTAGATTTTAAAATCCTATTTCAGATTAATTATTATAGTATTTTTAAACAATTTGTTAATAAAATTCGATGATTTATGGCATAATAAGAAACAAAATACTAATTTTTTTGTTAAAGGTGTTCTTTGTCAGTTTGGAAATTGTATAGTCGAAAGGAACCTCAAAATGTATTTACTTTTATTGCTTTTTCATTAAATTAGACCGATTCTTATACCTGGAACCCTTGGCTCAGGAGCCAGATACTCTCGTCGCGCCCTTAAATACTTGATGCCCATATCCTTAGGAAAGAACCAGAAAGCCTAGACTGCAATATTTTATTAAGGAGGGTACATGGCATAAGACTTGTTATAAGCGTAAAATTTCAGTCAACGGTTACCTCCATTTCCATTTTTGTCATGCGACTTGCGCTTTCCACGGGCATTGTCGTCCGCGCGGGACGTGCTGGCGGGTCGCCTACGAAACCCAAAGGACGTGGCGACTCCTCGACTTGGCTTCCCGTTACCGTTTCCTCCCCCTGCACTCTTCTCACGTTTCTTTGCACCCTTCGACTCAGAGTGACCCTGTTAACAAAATTCATAAATTAATACACGAGAAGCATGTTACACTACTACCTGGATGTATCGATATACTGCTTCATTGAGCAGTCGTTGGTACATTAAAAACTTCGTTAAAATAACATATTGGTGCAAAAAAGCGAAAGCGAAACGCTGTAAATGATACAAATATCAATGTTTTTTTATTGCATGTTTAGATCCGAAAAATATTGCGTCGAATGATCGGATTCTCACAGCTCTACGACCAAAATTGTGCAGCGATGAAGCTGACTGTTTTTGAGTGATGAACTACATTTTTAAGAAATCTTAAAAGTTTTTTGGCTCCGGTTTGCATTTTGCGGTATACTAGGTTTTCGCTTTTTTGCGTCGATATAAATATTATATATTTGAGATATTTTTATTTTAAAGGAAACTATATACTGTTGTGGCATTCATATCAGAGTTTTATAATTATAATTATAAACAGTACATTGTGTATTGAAATACAAATCTCGTGAACAAAAGTTCAGATGAATAGCAGAAACAAAGAGGTTATTATATTCTAAATAAAAAAAGTAATCTCTCTTTTTATTAGACTAAGAACAATACTAATAGTAATTATTAGCTTTTATTTAATAAACAACTAGTAATTATTAAACAATATATACTAATTGAAGTCAATTATTGTAATATATTATAGATATGTTTATGAATACTTAATACATAATTTAATAGCTGAATAGCAACATTCATTAAGCTATGTATACATTTCTTAGTTCTACCCAGCGTGAAGCCACAACAAATCTTGTATTGTGTCGTAAAATTAGATAATATCAATTCACCAGTGCTGACCATACACTATAATAATACAATTTGCACCAGAGATGTAAATATATCCGTAAATGTACCTAAAATGTGTAAAAATATCCGAAAAAGAGGCACACTTTTATGCCATATTGACGAGTACAAAGTGCGTTTTTCAGTTTTCTTGTAAATTTCGTAAAAATCTGTTTACAGACCTCCCATAAAAAATCTCAAAAACACATATTGTATAACAGTGTTTGAAGAAAGGGAATATACAACTAGTGGTACACAAGCCGCATCTTTGAGTACCTATACATCTTACTGGTTTCAGTAACATTTTAATTTTTTGTGGAATAAATAAGTAAACTAGCAAGCAAGAAAATTAATCTACATTTATTGCACTCATTACATATAATACAAGTTTTACATCACTTCTGCTGTTATATCCAGCCAAATAAATCAAAATGTTTTTAATGGAAGTGATATACAGATAATCAAACGAGTCACCTGACACTTTAGGGTAAGGATGTAAATAACAGGAAGAGAACAATGAAGTTATTAGAGGGAAAGAGGAAATAAAGAAAGGGAAAATTAATTGGGTTTCCCCTTCCTTTATTTGGGAAGATCCCTGCAATTATCGTACGAAACACGGTAACACAGTAAAATGCCATAATAACTTAAGAGCGGTAATTCCGTGAGGGTGCCATATCTCTCGGCTATGCCGACCAATTCGTGCTGTCAATGCTCTACCACTATTCAATAAATATAAACATTATATTAGATCATAGGTTTCCAACGTGAACGGTACTGCCCGCTAGTGGGGGCTGGAGCTTTTCATGGACAGTAATGGGTCCAACGGCAAATGGGGGTCGTTATGAAACACCTCTATTTTCATGAAAAAACACTTTATTAACCGTCTAAAATATTTATCTTATTATTATGACGTAAATAAACATTTTTTTCTTGTAAAGGGACCGGTAGTCCATTAAAGGTTGAGAACCTATGTATTAGATAAATCAGAATTATTGTATATCCGTAATCATAAGCTTTCCATCCCTATTTCACGTTATAAGTCACAGTGATTGCGTAGCGGGCCACAAATTACATTCGTCAGTTGAACCGTACACGGCGGCTAACAAATAACGACGTTGTCTCGCTCGTGTACAGTTGCCGTAGGGTAAACGCACTGCGATCTTTTGACTGCGGGATAATTGTTTGATTACGCAGCTCGCCGGTAAGAGATTATGTAAAAAGTACTCCAAATGAGATAAAAAACGAAGTGATATTGTAACGCGTTCGTCTATTTAGAAACCTAAAAGTGAAACTGTCTCCGAAATATGCTTTTATAATAGATTTATCATGACTTAATTATCTTAGTCGCAAAGCTGCCGTTTATGGTGCTAATGGTCACGGATTCAATTCCCACATCGCGATAAGTATAATAAGACCTACAGATATTTATTTATAGTATTGTAAAGCCGGTGCCTTATATAAAAAGCTGTTAAAAAAAGATCCATGGATTTACTACTTTTTGGGATAAAAGGAAACAGTAACGAAACCTGTATGTCACATTTTTTTTAAAATCATGTAAAATGACTGATAAATGATTGATACGAAAGAAGAATGGTTATAGGTTGAGGCTTTGCTTCTATAAACATCAGCCTTATATATAAATGTTTATCATGAAAAACAATTTAAAATAAGTTCAATACTATTAAGTTTCAGCGATGTTCGGATTACTAGTGTAATAACTTGTACAGGTAGCCTAGTTTTGAAGTAATTCATTTTTTAATTATTTAAGAGCATAGACAAACACTGACGATCAAATGACTCAGTGTCAGGGTCCCCCGCCCACGATGTCAACGGTCGCGGGTTCGATGCCCCCATCGGAATAAATATATGTATGCCCTAAAGATATCTATTCCGAATCTGGTAACCCCGCCAATCCGACCTGAAAAAGCGCGGTGGGTTAACGTCCATTCCTCCAGAAATGGGGAGGCCCGTACTCAGCAGTAGGACATATATGGGCTGTGAAAAAAAAGAGAAAGTGCGAAGCCCGTGTCATAGCAAATGTAGTATGGAATACCTCCCTGCTAAAAAGAGTGACGATTAGCTCCAGCAGTAGAGTGCCGGGTGCTGATGACGATGATAATGACCAAAGAGAAACATAAAATAGGTATTTAAGACAAAACTTTACAAACCTATTTTTTGTTTCTCTTAAAAAAAAAGGAAAAAGCATACATATTTACAGCTTGAAATCAAAGCTGTAAATGTTAATAACTATTCTATTTTTTTGTAAGGATTATTCTTCTATTGCAGATTTTCTCATTATAATTACAATCTAGCCATGAACGAATGAGTAATTTGTTTTTACACTTAATTTGCTAAGTACAGTATAACTAAAAATGTGTCCACTAACACTTTTCTTATACTCTAAAATATGTTAATAACTAATGAAATATTTTTTAATAATGTAATATTCTTCCTATAATTATTTTATAAAAAAGCTCTAACCTTTGTTTTAACCTCTAATCATATCATCAATATGCCTGAAGTTGAAAAGGGCAGTCGCTTAAACCTCATTCTGTGGCTAATAGAGTATTAAAATGAATGGTACAAGTGTTCGTGACACCGGCGGCCGTGAGCGGAGCGCTCATTGTTATTACATCTGAGCGCCGCGGGGCTGCGGCTGTCAGATATGGAACAAAACGGTCACCGGCTGCCACAGACAATGGGCTCTTCACTGACGCCATTGCGACATACATATATGGCGCCTGTTTCTAATAGCGTCACAGGTTCCGTTTTATTTTAGACAGCTGGATGTTGAAGATTATCTTTGAACATTAGATAAATAATTATCTCTACATCTCTATATATATTTTGTCGTTCATACCTCAGAGCCTGAGAACAAATGTCTTCGACAGTTGTGTACAGTTGTGTTATTTATGTATAATACATCAACGGAAACATGTACACGAACAGTCCGTGCTTTACAAGCTCAGAATCACTCAATGAGCTATGCTCGGAGTTTCTCTGGTAGATATGATTCGTAATGAATAAATCCGCGAGAGAAACAAAGTCACCGAATTAATAACTGAAGTGCCAATGGGCTGGTCAAATTTGTCGGAAATCAGACTGCTGAAGCAGACGAGGCTGTAATGGAGATTGCGTCTTGACAGACGTAGTGTGATATGTCCGTCGGCAAGATGGAGAGACGATTTGCCCAAGGCGACTGGCAAAGACTGAATACGTGAAGCCAAAGATCGGGCAAGGTGACGCTTCTTGGGAGGGTCTATGTCCAGCAGTGGACTGCCGCAGACTGTTGATGATAGCAAAGAACTCGTTTAGGGTGCTAAAACGTGAATACCGACAGTTCATTAGCTTAAAAAGCTCAAGTTTCTCTAGTGGATTAAATTATTATTATAGATTAAGTCAAGTTATAAAAGTAGGAAATAAAATTAGTATACTCACACTATCTTTTATAAAACTTATAATGCTAAACTAAAACGCAACAGCTATTGCGTGGGAATGAAATTAGAATAATGCTCATGGGGGCAAGATTTCACAATAAAAGCATCAAGTTGTTCACGTCTGTCGATTTCGATGCGGACTGTTGAATTGTAATAAATTACAATCCTTTCTAATATGGGAGAAAATTGTTATATCTTGATGTGTTATTTTCTGAAACATCGCAAGCAGTTTGTGCTGAGTTGATGTTGAGTAATTCGAGAGATTACGTTTGTAATCTCTAATGGTATCTCGACTAACCCACTCGTCAGAGTTTTCAAGCCATCAATTGGTCTATGTAGCGCCAGGCTATAGGCTCGACAATATAATAATATTAAAAACATTATTATATTATATTAAAAATTTATTAATTCACCTACGCTATAAAACTTAAATAATTTTTCTTTAAAAATTAAGTTGTTAATACGCTAAAATTTTCATAGCAATAATTGTTGGCTCTATTTTCGCAATTTCCATAAGGAGAAATTAAACGCATGGGAACTATTACACAAATGGTTATTCGCAAAGTAACTTACAAATGTGACTGTTCTATCTTACGAAGTAAAAGTGATATATGGTACTGGTGTAGTTCTCTTTACTAATAGAAAGTTCTAAGAGAGCAATCAAAACGTCAGAGTATTACAAATCTCATGCATATATGTATGTATCAAGCATGTGAATAAGCCAAGAGCGATTCAATGTTAATGCGTATTGGTTCCCACAAAATGGTACAACATCGCGATGGACTAGATGAACATGTGGCTCGGATGATGTTGAAAACTGACAACGCCTTTCGTAATCATGTCGTAACTTAAGAAAAACCTAAATCGAAAACAACGCCTGCACTTCATACGCATAGCACATCTTCACGCCTCGTGGCAATAAACGTTATTTACTTTTTGTGTTATTTCCTAAAGGGTATTTCATATATATGTATTGTAGCGTGCCTGCCGTACTGCTTCGGCGACACACGGGATCTTTAGGGAGTTTTATCTTCGAGGTAATTGAACTTCTTCCAAATGATTTTAATTTATTTTTCTATTTACTATACATTTATATTTTATTCACAATTTATATCCCAATATATATATATATATATATATATATATATATATATATATATATATATATATATATATATATATATATATATATATATATATATATATATATATATATATACACAATTTCTTGTGCCGGAAAGATGACATGTCTATCGAAAGCCGTCAATCGAACTAATCTTTTTGTTTTTATAAAACAATTTATTACTTTTTTATTTTAAAAAATAAAATTTTAAAACGAAGTAATATAATATAGAAGGTTTTAATATATTCAAATAAAAATTGTTTTAAACTAGAAAAATTGTTTTAAAAACAGTTTTATTACATTAGTGATATATTTATCAATGTATCACTACAGTATATATTACAAATTTAAGGAATATACCCGTCGAATATTTCGTGAAATAAATAATGAAGTATTGTTCTTTTTTTTTATTCTACAGAGATGTTAAGGAACATAGTAACAAATTCCGTAATTTAACTCAATAAACTATTGTTATTTAAAAATGTTAATTATTTCTACATTTTTATACATATATGTGATACTTAGTTCAACTTATTTGGTGTCATTTTAATCTCTTTGTTCAAGCTTACAGTAATTTCACGATTCTATAAATTTGAAACATAACTTTTTACAAAAAAATGCAAAAAAACTTAAAATCAAAACTTAACTACTATGTTCATGATTATTTAGGGTTCACGAAACTGGCATTTTGGTTATAATTACGCTGTTATTTTGTTAAAATGCAGGCTTAAGGAATTAGTCCTTGAACATTATATTATAGTTCTTAAAGGAACGCAGTTATTCTAAAGTATTTTATTTTTGTAAAATTCTTATCGATATACAAGTTTTAAATATAGAGAAAGCAATCAACTCAACACACACCGGAATTTTATATATGGAGTAAAGTTACATGTGAATAAAGTATTCCAGCGAGTGTTGACTAAATCACTTTCTTTACTACCAACAGTCGATCGGAAAACTCTCGCGGGAAATTTTATTGAAATCTCCACTCAGTCGGGGCTACTCACCGACTGAGTGATTTACAATATATGGCTACATCGACTTTTTTATCAGTTTTAATTAGTATTACAAAAATTAATTCTGATGTTTTTCAATATCAGTCACCTTCTTACTTTTTTGAAAGCACATCAAGTTTTCGAGAACATAATTTTATTTGTATATATGTTATATTTTATATATTCTATACATGATTGTAAAGAAATGAACAAAAAAAAAGCATTTTGGTTCATTATGGTAAATAAAGCTATATTATATAAATTATATTCTAAGTTCAATTTTATGACTTGACAATACACCATACAATATATATATATATATATATATATATATATATATATATATATATATATATATATATATATATATATAGGTGTACAAATAAGAAATCAGACAGACCATGTGCCATCGACCGGAACAGGTGATAATCAGAAGGGGCTAAGTCTGGTGAATACGGCGGGTGGGGTAAAACTTCCCAGTTGAGTGTTTCCAAGTATGTTTTTACCGGCGCCGCAACATGTGGACGAGCATTATTGTGTAAAAGAATAATTTTGTCGTGTCTGGAGTAGTAATGGGCGCGTTTTTCCTTAAGTGCCCGACTCAATCTCATCAATTGTGTTCGGTAGAGAGCTCCAGTAATGGTTTCGCTTGGTTTCAGCAATTCATAATACACGACACCAAGCTGATCCCACCAAATACACAGCATGAGTTTTTTTCCATGAATATTCGGCTTAGCTGTCGATGTTGATGGTTCGCCGGGCTTAACCCATGACTTTCTCTTCTTTGGATTATCGTAGTGAATCCATTTTTCGTCACCAGTGACTATACGATGCAAAAAAACTCTTTTTTTATTCCTGGCAAGCAGCATTTCACTCATGCATAATCGGCGTTCAACGTCTCTCGGCTTTAGTTCATATGGAACCCAATTTCCTTGTTTTTGAATCATTCCTAACGATTTTAAACGATGTGAAATTGCTTGTTGAGTCACTTGTAGAGTAAGTGCAAGTTCTTTTTGCGTTTGGGACGAATCTTCCTCCAATAGTACTTCTAATTCCATGTCTTCGTACACTTTCGGCCTTCCACTGCGTTCTTTGTCTTTAACGTCAAACTCACCGTTCTTAAACTTTTGAAACCATTCCTGACAACTTCTCTCACTTAAAGCAGCTTCACCATATGCTTCTAGAAGCAATCGATGCGCCTCAGCTGCAGATTTTTTCACATTAAAGAAGTAAATCAAAAGTTCCCGCAAATGATGCTTATTCGGAATAAAACTTGACATTTTTGCACGAAAAAAATTACGTGATGCTGATACGGAATCACTAGTACTTTAAGGTTATGGTGTTGCCAGATGACTAAACTTGGGATATTACGTTTTACATCTGACAATTTCTCCATAACCTTCTGGTGGGGCCATCTTTTGACAAACCGCGGAAACTTATTTGTACACCTAATATATATATACATATATACATATATATACATATAATATACAATAGTTCTTGAACCTGTTTATATTGCATTTCACACTATGATTGTGTCTTTCTACTATAATACATTAAACATCCACGGTTACTACTTTCTTCGTCTTTCAAATTTTTATACAACTTTTTCTCACGATTTTATCAATTTCGTATTTCATACATAAAATTGTAGGTTTTTTAGTCAGAATGAAAATTTCCCACGTTTCGTATGTATTATGTACATATATACTTTTAAGGATTCTACAATCGTACAGGATTGATGTTATTATTCTTTGTAAGGCGGACGTTCGGAGAAATAACTGTAAGTAAGAAATCTACACGAAAAGGAACAATGTTTTGTTCGTGCATAATAAGTGTCGTTGCTTAGCAAACAATGGTTGCATATATAGCTTAAAATTGTAAAGTTAGAATTGTAAAGTTGTTGACTATACATAACGTATTTGCCATTCCTATATTTCTCATATTACCCTTTTTACATTGTAAATTGTAGCTTTCAAATTGCAAATCAGGTAAGAGTATACTTATATAGAACTATATAAAAATGGAATTGCGCTATTTTATGCCGGAAAGCAACTTGAAATTTTCTCTATTTTCTCGCCTAAATCGAAGTCGAGACCGATTCAAAAGCAGCAATAGCTCAGTCGGTAAGCCTCGGCCTCGCGATCTGAACATCGTGAGTTCGTATCTTCCACTGGACTATTGATGTGAACCATATTCTAGCACAAGCATTATTAGCTTAGTTGGAATGGTTAACAAGAATTCTAGTAATATTAAAAAACATTGCTAGTCTTCTTTAAAAAAAAATAATACTATGCAATTTTTAATTTGAAATAGTATCTTAAACGTTCTTTTGATGCATAGGGTGTTACAAATGTCTAAGAGCGCCGTTGATTGCTTTCCATCCATCGACATGCTTTTTTACCATAAATATCCCATTTGAAATAAATTGATACTAGAGTCTAGTATCAATTTATTTCAAATGGGACTTTTTCTTTTCTTTGTCTAGTAACTAGACTGTTTCATATACAGTAAAAATCATCTCAATAAGTAAAGATGTTACTCTGCCTTTATTTCCTTTTGTTTCTAAAGAGAAAGAAAAGTAGCAATGTATATTAAATAAATAATTTCTTCTTAACTATTCCAATTAATGGACAGTCAAAAGTTTTACTTAGCTAAGATCTGCGACAAGCAAAACAATAACAGAAAATTAATAATGTGTGTTTTTCCGTTGGTTTTAGTGGATTTATTTGGAACTTAAACCAAAAACTTACCGAAAATCGACCATCAACTCTCCACTCACCAACCACTATACACAACACCAAACACACTTTATCACTTTTCCATCTTGTAAACGACACGTGTTTCGCCCCAACACGAGGCATCTTCAGGTATAGTAGACTCTACGGAACACAACCGAAAAGTTGTCTTCCGTAGACGTAGTGCCCGATTTGTGGTAAGTTTTTGGTTTAAGTTCCAAATAAATCCACTAAACCCAACAGAAAAACACACATTATTAATTTTCTGTTATTGTTTTGCTTGTCGCGGATCTTAGCTAAGTAAAACTTTTGACTGTCCATATAGTGATGGATTTCCGCAAAATAACGCCTGACTCCATTAATAATATTCCAATTAAACTAAAAATGCATGTGCTAGAAAATATTTCAAATCAATAGACCAGTGGAGGATACGAACTTACGACCTGGTAGCCTCGTAAGCCCGAACGTTTACCAACTGAGCTATTACTTATTTTACTTCGTTTTTGTTATACAATACCTCCAATTGTGTATTAACACGAGTCTTTAACAATTTCATACTTAAAAAACAGGCACAGCTAGTTTTTATACTAGTTAACATAACCTGTAAACATTTGTCTTAGTTTACCCATAAAAGCCATTCAACACCACCCACCACCCTCAAGTCGTCTTGCTATAGCACGTATAGGGTTAACGAACTCACAAATCAAGTGAGCCAAAGGTGGAAATAACGCGTTTTGTTGTACGAATTTCTATTTTTGTAAACAGAAAAGTGTGTAGAAAACAGCTGATGTTTAAAAGCATTAACCTATATATACTCTATCCTATATATTCATGGTTTTCTACTGAAGGGCATAACTCGCCCTTCAGTAGAAAACCATGAACAAGATTTTAAATTTTTTTTTTACAATGTCTTCTGTCGTTCTTTCAATTGTTTTAAATGAATATGTATATTTAGTTTAACTCAGCTCTTACTAGCAAAGGAAGGGATTCCCATGTAGTGCTGATTTTCAACCACTGTCTTCCCGCAAGATGTTACGTGGGAGTTGAGCGGGAGGGAATTAGTTAAGAGGTAGGCGTGCGATATACATTCAGTCAAGAAAGTATAAGGAATGGTTTATTTGTTTATAGTTCCAAATTCGAATTTTTGTTTTTTTTTTTTTAAGTTATATTGGCACAACTGTTTTCCGTTTTGGCGCGGCCTTTGAGTTGCATCTGTTATTTATATTAAATACAGTGCTGTTTTGAGTTATATCATATCTAGTGTGTATTACGAATTTCATAGTGGACAAAAACGTCGAACAAAAAGTTTGCCTTTAATTTTGCATCGCCAATGGAATTTAATGTTCGAAGTCAATGAAAATGTTACAGAAACCTTACGGTGAATCGACTTTATCAAAAACTCGTTCTTTTGCGTGCTCGTGCGGGTGGTTCAAAATCGTTCAAAGCGTTCAAAATCGGTCGAGATGTGATAGAAGATTTGCCTCGCTCTGGTAAGCCATCAACGTCTGCAACTGAAGTTCGTTAACTGCAATGTTTCGCAAACGTGAAGAAAACAGTGACTGAAAATTCTCATTCAACTTCATTCAACAAAAAAGGCCAAATTTGTGAAAGAATATTCTCGGATTTTGCACCACGATAATCCGCCTTCGCACAAGGCCATCATTGTGAACGAATTTTTGACCAAACACTCAACAGATACCATCGAGCAACCACGATATTCACCAGATATGGCTCCAGCCGACTTCTTTCTTTCGAAACGAGCAAGCGTGTCGTCTGATGCAAAGCAATCAACGCCGCCTAAATCAATCTCTCATTGAACCAATGATTTTACATGTTAAGAAAACATATACTGCTTGGTGTATAATCAGCATTTCAATGGAAAAGGGAAAACTATTCCTCATTTCACTTTTTTCTAGAAGATTAGTTTTATTACTTATATCATAATGAATAACGTATCCTTTATTTGTCATTCATTGTGATACTTGTAAACAGTTTTTTAACTGATTACAAGTATTGCATTCTTTCTATACGAGAGATAATTTCAAAATGTGAAATTAATTAAAATAAATTAATCCAGCCATATCTCAAAGGGAACCCCCCTCATTCATTATTTATTGCAGTTACATATTAACAATGTTTTAGTATACGCAAAACAACGAGTGAGTTCAGTTGAGATGGGGTAACCTCAACAGGTGTGTGATGCACCGCCATCCATAGAAATCTGTAACAACTATGAGCACTGGAGATAGCTTCCATCCCCATCATCTGGATGCCTGGCCGTCGACTGCCGCTCGATTTAGTCGCAATTTTCTATCACGCACTGTGCAAATGGGTAACGATATATCACCTGCGGTGTTCCCACGTGAATATCACACAAGGGAATTCAAAAAACGAGTATATGTGTTCCTCCGACTTTGCGGATGTCTGCGGACGGCGGTGATCACTTACCACCATTTGACCCGCATGTTCATTTGCTTGCTCAGCTATAAAAAACCCGTATGAAAAAAAACTGCTGATATTTAACTTCTGTGAGGGTGTGGTGTTTCCTGGTCAAATAGCTTTATCAGGTATCAATCACCTCATCTACTCATCAACTAATCCATATGTCATTAACATCTCTACAATTGGCATAAACACTACCGGTTTTTTATTTTAGTCGTTGAAAGAAATGTTTTAATCAGTTTATTAAACGCAATCATATACTAGAATTGTTCAATATCAAGGTGCAAAGCTGAATAATCATCTAGTATTGAATTCATTGAATAGAAATGTTCTCAAATGCAAAACGCATTATAAACAGGACATAAAGTTGTGTACAAGCTATAATGTGCTTGGTGTTATGAACTTGTTAGAATCCGTTACACGTATGCGATAGAGAGCTGACCGCAAACTTACTACCGGGGTCGGCGGAACACCGCACAATATAGTCGCTATCATCACCGACAGCATATTGAAATAAAAGAGCCACAAAAGTAAAAAAAAATACTTAAGTAATTAAAAAATATAATCTAGAGTAACGATCCAGTACGGTGCGTTTTTTCTGGAAATAGTTCGGCTTTTCGCTTGCAACACATGCATTTACATTCAATCGCATCTTACGTTCCCGACCATGCTTTTACAGTTACGTATCGTTCAGTGAGGAAATTACTCATTTCTTGAGTTACAGCTTACACCGCCCGGTCTCATCGCCGGACGAACAAGAAGCCAGTCTCTAATGGACCTTTGATTATCTCTTTAGGGTGACCAATTGCTAAAATTTTAAATTGAGGATACAAAATACAAAAGTTTAATTTTTTTAAATCATTTATAATTAGTGTATTATATTAATGTTTATTAATATAACACACTAATTATAAATGAATACACAAACAAATGACAAATCGAAATAATGTAATACAGAAAAATCTCATACAAAGAAAGGAAAAAGCAAACAATGCGTTATGCCTCTATATAATCTATAATCATCCTGGCGCTTATTTTCAGTAAGACCTATTGCTGTCACAATATCATATATACATACGTATAATCTTATACAACAATAAACACACAACAAACGCATCCGCAATTGCAATACTCCATTGACACAGCAGATGCATTTCCTTCTTTTTAACCAATTGTACTCATATTGTGGTAAAACAGGGAGGATTCTTTGGTCCCTGTATATTGTCTTTATAAAAAAATATGTCATAATATGTGTATGAAATAATATGTCTAAAATTGAAAAGGGGAACCCTTCACAATTTTATGCATAAGGGCTGCAATTCAGTTTGGGGGTGGGTGTTAATTCTAATTCCAACCATCGCCGACAACGCCGAAATGTACTTACATACAACAGTAATACTTAATACGACATAAATACGACAGTAATACAAGAAGGTAGCAGAAAGTCAGTTTTTATGTTCTATGAGTGGAGGTATTGACTGAGCCATCGCCCATTTCATCTGTAAGTACTGTAAATTATAATAAAAGTATGTACTGTGAATTAATATGTAACTAACTTACTTTGTTGGCGCAGCGACCCAAAATGGATCTTGGCCTCCAAACAGATCTTACGTCAGAATTAATATGTAATAATTTAATATATACATATGTAGTCATAGTGTTGCTTCAAAAGAAAATAAATTTCTCTATCTATAGAGAAGAGAGATCTCGGCGATAAATTCTGCTCGTCGGTTTTCAAGCCCCACTGAAACGATTATAGCATATGAGGGATTCGAAGCAATCCAACGACTAAAAATCTTTAAAGTCACTATGGGAGACAAAATTAGATTAAAGATATTTGAAACATCTCATTGAGGTGTCTAAAGAAGTGCCAAGAATACCACTATTCCACGGTATCAATAATATCTACGAAAATTAATTTAGTAATATGGAAACAAATGCAAACTGTCATTTTCTCGTTTGAAAGAGAAAAGTATGATAAGATATATGCGACTCCATAATACCGTAAAGATGGCTCATCCCATCTCTAATAGGCTGTCAGCCCTAAATAACGGTACGTACGCTCATAGCTGTAATAAATTGATGCTGTTGGTAAGCGAATAACTCACATTCGACCACGACAGATGCTATCATGTTCACGACAGACCAGTTCGGACCCTGCGTCCAAATGAAAGATCGGTAAAATTAACAAAAGGTTGATACAACAAAAGATAGATGGTGAATTATGGCAAGTCATTATTACAGCAATAAAGGTAACGTATAATCACGTATCAGTGATTTATTTGTGGTTGCAGTGAACCGTATTGCATAAAGAGTGAACAGATTATTGTACTACGAGTCTATAAATTAAAATATAATATTTGCATTTCACATACTTATCGAAATCCCTGACCGTATTCATTTGAGTTTATTCACTTCAACGTTATCTTCTATAATATTTTAATAATATAATTTGTTACTTTTTAAAGTCTGTTAAGACATGAAGATGGATAAAAGATATGACTTTAAATCGAATGTATGTAATCGATAAATCAATTATAATTTTAATGATAATATAATAGTATAGTTATGTATTTAGATCCGTATGTATGTAATAATTAATGAAATTTATACGCCATAAGTGGCAATGTGATGGAGCTGTATACGTCTTTTTTCATCTTGTTATACCTCACATTATACAAATAAAGAATTATTATTATTTTCTTAAGACAATTAAATAAAAAAATAACTAAAAACATTATAGAAATGAGAGCATAGGAGAAAAGATTTTAGTGATAGTTCCATGCATGTATAGACCGACTTAACTGAGGAAGTCCCCGACATAATATCCGTGTCAAGCAGTAGCATATTTCTTCGAGTATATTACCGTGTTTCATATGATAGGTGCAGGGATTCAGTGGCACAACTACTTTCCCCTTTCTTTGCGTCCTTCAATCTCTCCGTTTAAATTTTTATTAAGGTAGGCAAGGCATCGATGTCCTATATAAAGGAGGTTGATTGCTTGCTATTAGGTAATCCAGCTTACTAGTTTGCGTATTTCTACAATAAAAAATAGGTTGGAAAAGCAAAAACTGACCAAATCTTGCTTATACAACATACAATGAGCAACAAAAGGTCCACAAAATGTCGGAAAAATGGGAATAGTATAGAAACTAAAATAAAATAACTGTTTATATTATTTTGAAATTACAATTTTAAATTAACTTAAAAAATTCAAAAATAACTTATTAGCATTGAAGTGGGAGATATTTATAAATAAAGAAGCAGCTAGCGAAGTGTCCATTCCATAAAAAAACTGGTTAATAATAACAGAATAACCGGATTGGCCGTAAGTACAAAAACTAGCTTCAAGTCTATATTTTAAATTAAAGATGAATTTTTATCGGTTATAAAAAGTAAAAACTACAATTACTGTAAATTAACCAAGGTCACGTTTATTATTCTGCCAAGGCGTGCCTGATTATCATAAATCGATTGCATCTAGCTAGCTCGAAATAGTAAAAAAGTCGCAATGCGATTGCAGCCTTGGGGAGGTAGAGTGGTCAAGTTCAAATGAAATTGTTTGCATTTTAACAATGCTTATTTAATAGCACGCCTTCTACATGAATCGCATGACATTATATTTTATGATTAGTACTAGCAGTAGGTGTGATGCGATGTGAAAAATTGTTAGGGCCTCTCCAAGAATAAATATGTATGTATATACAATTATACCGCTGTAGAAATCTAAATAATAGGCCATAAGTATTATATAAACGACAGTTAATAAAGGATGTTATTAATAACAGTAGCTATTTTAGCAAATTAAACGGTTTTTAAATAATAATAAATAAATTATATTTTGTTTTATACTAAGTACCTGTGTAATTTTTCTTTGGCTAAAGAATCTGTCAAACTTTATTCGATAAGAAGCTGTTCGATTATTAAAAAAAGATAAGAGAAACAACTTTGAGAAGATTTAGGTTTATTGTGATTTTAAGTACAGTAGATTATTTTTCTTATGTAATAAGGTAATACAGACTTGTAATATTTATTTGTAGTTCCTGATGATGAAAAATGTAAAATAGTTCAAACTTAAAGTCTTTATTTTGTCTTTTTTTACATTTTGAGTTCATTTCTCAACATAAGGAATTACATTTCATTTGACAAACGTCAGCCCGCCAACAAACAAGCTGATACCACCATTTCATAATAAGTTTCCTAAATAGAGAAGAAATGACGAAAGAAACCCTACAGATATCCTCATTTTTTTCCTCATTTACAATGGACTAATGCATTAAAATTAAACTTTATAGAACTAAGAATAACGCACACATATACAATAAACTAGTCTGTTTCTTGAATTTGAAATCTTTAGATTATACCCGCTTAACTCAATTGTTTGGTCAAAATCCCAACTCAGATCCCTCTGGGTTCAAATGCCAATTAAAACTAAAACAGAAATTAAACAACTAACAGGAAAGGTGACAGGCAAAATATAAGTTGAAGAATCTGAAAATTTCAAAAAGATTTTTTTATCATAACCCATATATGACCCACTACTGAGCCCCTGCCCATGTCTAGAGAAACTGACATTAACCGACTACGCTTATTTAATGCATATTAGCGGGGTTACCAGACTCGGAACAAAAATATCGGTTGGTCATACATATTTTTATTCCGATGCAGGAATCGAACCAGCGACCATTGACTCTTTTTGGCCTATTGGTCGCCAAAAAGACATTGCAGTATCTGAAAATTGTCATAATTTATAAAAAACTAGTAGGTACACACAATAATGTATATAAAGTGACAATAGTCCATTTAGTTAGCTCGCGCTTGTGTTAAAGGCTGTACGTACCAAACCACTTACCATTTACGAGGACACTAGGTACTACATTAACTATATTTTCCTAACACAATTTTTTCATTGTTACTTTAATTTTGAGTAATTAAGAAGAATTCTTATAATTTTGCAAATATTGCTAGTCTTCTTTAAAAATGTAATAATAATGACGTTACAAAATGTTAACTCAAATGGTTAACATTTTGTAAATAATAATATATAATATAAATATAATTATAATAATTTATATAATGGACGGTGGGTATGTAATTAAACGTCCCTTATTATTGCTTATTTATAAATAGCCCTTACATTATCAACTCGTCAACCGTTTTTGTTTGGTTCCATTTTATACTTTCACTCTTACCTGTAAAAAACATGTAGATAAGAACTGGTTAAGCGTGAGTCAAACTTGCTTTTAAATTACACCCATATATATGTACCCATGTATATATTGCTTCTAAATTACTGGCTTTATTTTTATTTAAATTATTAAATTACAAATATATGTATATATCGCTTTTTAAATTACTGACTTTGACTTTGTAATTACTGACTTTAACTTTGAAATTACCTAAAGGAATGTAATATAAAAATGTCATTTTGTATTTTTAAGTAATATATTAATACATTTTAAGATTTATACCAAACCAACCTGCAATTATCGAAACAAGATTAAAAAATATTAGCTGTCCTAATCCATCATTATAAAGATTTTTTCCGGCTTAAATAAATTAAATAGAAATAAAAAAGAAGACAGACAAAATAACATATAGTAAACATATCAACATTTCGTAATCTTGTCACGTCTAATACTATCTAATACATTGTAAGATAATTTGTATTGAGTAGAAATTGATCGCCTAGGGCCTAGACTATTAGGCATGTAAACCCATTCATATATTAACTTTATTATTTATAAAATACACTAATTTCATATAAAAGTATTGCCTGGATCCTTTTTAGGCTTTTGTTTTAGTTTTAGTTTTATCTTCATCTCGATGAAAATACATTAAGAATTCCTTATTTATTGCATTCTTCTCAAACTAGTTACGAGATAAAGAATTTGAATTTTGGTCCATGCAAATCTTTGCCCTCTTTCATTGTGGTAATAAGGACGAAACAAAAAATGATTATAATATGGTAAATATTGCATAATGCACTAATAAAAGATTAAAAATATATGTAAATTGATTGTTAGCATAATTATAGGTAGATTACAATTTCTTCTTGCATACGAGTATAACGCATGATCCATTACCGAGATACTTCAGGCTGATAAAAATGGTTTTCTACTAATAAAGTCTTGTAGTTGGAAGTGCTAAATAACTTTCAAACATAAAAATATGATATTCCAAATAGTTTACGGAGTTTTTAATTTTTAGTTAATAAGGCGGTAAAGTATCACCAATCTCGGTAAGTTATCAAAAATCTAACCAAAAAAAATATATATATATAATATATATATATATATATATATATATATATATATATATATATATATATATATATATATATATATATATATATATTTATATATGTATATATAATAATATACATATATACGACATTTTTTCCTTTGCACCTTGCAATATTTAATGCAGAAGAGTTATATAACTTTCTGCAATATGGTTTCCCTTTTCAATCTAGCAATAGATAACGAATTTATTTGTGAAAACGAAAGCATATCTTTCCAATATACTATTACGCATAGCAATAACAGCAGACACCACGAAATCGTACGACTGAATACTTACAAGATATAACAGCAGATGAAACCGATTCGATACGGCATCGTTGCGGAAATCTAGACGTCCATTTTGTATATAAAAACTTTATTGTTAAATTCATTGAATTTGCTGAAGTTGGTTTATTTATCTACGCTTAAAATAAATCGATTTATATGCGATAGCATAAATATAAATTGTATTCGTAATTCTTAATATTTCATATCTTTTGTAAATGTCCGCAATAAAAATAACAAACTTATGTAAAATATCATGCAAGATGCTCATAGGTATATGTTAAATTAAAGTGAAATTTTATTGAATGGACAATTGGTGGTGTGTATGGACGTACCATATCGCACGGAGCTTCACCGTCGTCGTCATAGAAGAGGCTGGTGCAGTCATCCATCCCTGCTGGTGTTCGCAGGCCTCACTCGTCGGCCGGGCCCTGTGGCCCGCTCATCAACTCGACGACGCGTTGCCGGACCACCGGCATTCGAATACACTATCACCGCTATACCGACACGATTTTCTCCGTTACCACTGTCGTATAATGAATTGAGCGAACGAAATCTTCGGGATAATCCTATGAGTCACGCACGCGGCAGCCAACCGACTAGATTCAGCTTGCAACGAGACCCGGAGAAGTATGAGCATAGGTGTCCTTAACGAGCTGAATCACATGTAATCGCAATCGTTACTTGTGTTCACTGTTAGACGACGAGTAATAAATAACGTAAGATAATAAACTTTAGTAGTAAGTTGGGGTTTAATGTGGATGTTTTTCGTGGCGAACTGCGTAGATAGCGGTGGCGAGCAAGGGCGAAGGTGGCGCGCGCAAGCCGGGGTGCATTGATCGCGTCTCCATTGCGCATGTGCCCCCTTACGATTTTCTCATCTACTTTGACATTTACTCAACCATCGCTTTAAAGCGACTATTAGTTTGAAAAGTCTCCGATCTCATTGTAACTAAATATCACTTACAACTTTGACGCTGAACCCGCTTTATAACACATATTACTGACGATCTAATAGGCTCAGGGATGAATTTATCGCTTTCAGGATTAATGGTCGTCAGTTAGATTTCCGCATGGGGAGTAGTACCCAACAATTATTTATTTCAAGTCTCGATATCCTGCAAATTCGCCTTTGACAAGTCAGACTCCGTCCTTAGCAGTTGTACATATGAGCTGTATATGACGTCCCAAATGTTCTTTTAGATTTATATAGATTAGAATGAATATTTTTATGGCCTACAAATATCTATTTCAAGTGTGTTTGTCCTTGTCATTTGTATGTTTATGGAAATGGCAATACCCACGACCCTAATATATTGTAATTTAGATAGGCTAATATACGATGCAAAGTACTTAAAAATAGATGTTTTGGTGTTACAATAAAATTGGAACCGTTATGAATGTATTATGTACAATATAATTATAACCATTATACAGTATAATTATAACCATTATACAGTATAATTATAACCATTATGTACAATACTTATTATCGTGACATACACATGTAGTGTTACCTATTATAGAAGTGTTAGAGCCATGGTATCAAGAATGGACTGGCTTAACCGAGAAAGTATCATACTCTCACAGAATAACAGTGTTTAGTGTTAGGATTTGCAGTGCTACAGCTTTTCATATGGTTACTAGGATCCGGAAGCCTAATTCAAAGGAATTATTTCCTTTTATCCTTTCAATTACTTTCTTGTTCTGCCCATATATTTCATTGAAAAATGTTTATGTTAGTTCCCACGCCATTTCTCGAATATAAATAGAACTGACGAGTTTTTTTATATAATAATTATGTTCGTGTCGCGTCCTTCTATGGAAAGTAGTTCTTTGTTTGCTATGAAACCTTGACTTCACCGTTTATATTTTCTACGCCAATGCCAGTTGTAGTTACAGTACCGTTCTTAAAATAACTATCTTTAAAATATATTACTTATATAATAATTAAACCTAATTTTAATTTATTTAATACTTTATTGTACACAAAACAGGAAATACAAGAATTAAAAGGAAAGAAGATGTACAAGGGTGAGCTTAACTCAAAATTGAGTTTTCTTCCAACAAACCCAGGAGTGAAAGAGAGATAAGATAAGCTGTGAGGATAGAAATAAGTGTACAACAACAAAAGATAATAATAATATACATAACAATACATACTATATAAAACCATACATATATAAATACTAATAATATATATTATATTACTATATAAATAAGAGGTATATATATATATATATATATATATATATATATATATATATATATATATATATATATATATATAATATAAAAATATTTTATACTGAAAGGAAATGTTCTTTAATTCTTCTCTTAAATACATCCAGTAAGAGGCTATCACGTATAGTATGTGGGAGAGAGTTCCACAAGCGCACTGCGTGTACAGTGAATGAGCCACCGTAACGGCTGGAAGAATCGGAGGAATACGAAGGCTAAGGAAGATAATTTCAACCAGAGTGACTGAAATGACCTTTCGAATTGCCAAACTGTAGTGGCGATGACTGGTACCCGTTTGATGGAGAACCGACAGCTATAGGAGTGAAAACCGTGTCTTGGAAAATGTGTTATGGGATGCTACCTGGCCAAATGGAGCGACAATCTTCACAGTACGGTTTGCAGAAATTGGATACCTGTATCCAGATATCAAGCGATTTAGGAAGAATCGTTTATTCACCAGTGGATTGTCATAGGCTAACTGATACTTAATTTTCCATCCTTGGTAGCCAACAGCAGTCCACTGTTGAAAATAGGCGTCTCCGAAACTAGGGAAATTTGTCCATATGGGCACGCAGGGTAGACCGATTATCGATCGCAGAGCCAGGTACCTTACACCAGAATGCTGCTGCCTGATCAGCCTGGGTCAAAATTTTAAGGAAAGCCAGGTAACCGGTAAATAATGTTTTTTTTATTATATTAAGTTTAAATACGAATTTACCACGTGATCTGCGGGAAAGCAAAATACAACATGATACCAGCATCATCATCATTGTTAACAGCCTACAGCTGTCTTCCAAGACACGCCACCAAGCCTGACCTTCAAATTCACGCATTCAGTTTTGGTCAGCTGCCCTGCGCAGATCATCGCACTGTTTACCCGGGGAGTGCCCCATACTTTGTTTACCAAAACGCAGTCTCCACTCCACCATGCCCCAAAATAAATCACACGTTAGTGTACCGCCAACTATCGAGGTGCTCAGTATGGTTCTTGATGAAATATATCAAGATTATAGTCATCATCAGTTTAAACAGATATAAATAAACACAAAGATAAGCCGGCACTTCCGTAATATCCACGGATGCCATACAGATTGGAGATCAGTGACTTTATTTTATTACCCAAAAAATGATCTACTGGTGTTTTTTCCCCCTAGCCGTATCGTACAACACCCACATGAAAAACTCTATGTCAGGAATCACAGGAAAAATGTAAATTTTTATTTAATTAAAAAGATATGCAACGTGGCCTTTGTTGTCCAAAAAAACTTAAGATGTTTTTGTAAATATTCGACACATTGATAACGCATAAACCACACAGCAATGTTTTGTAGTAAAATATATAAATTTATTTAATTAATATACGTAATATATTTATAAATTATATATATAAATTATATGATTTATTATATAAAAATGTTTAAAGATGAAGTTTGAACCATTTACAGAGCTATGTACGTACTCCTTTCATAAGAACAAGTTTCCTTACAAAAGACTCTAAAGTGTATGTCTACGAAAACGTTAAACTATGTATGTTAAACTGTGTCAAGGTACTCGGGACAGACAGGCGTTCACTCTAGATAAAATTTAATATTTAAAACGCAAGGATATCATATTTTTAAACTCATATTTTGCAAACAAAGGGCTCTATAATACGTGCTGTAAACTTAACAATAAAATACATTCATTTTTTATTTGCGAAATAAGTGTTAAAATCCTTTATAATCTGTATAATGTAGTTATTTTGCGTGCAAAATTAGATTAATGTGTAAGTTAGTTTTATAACATCGAAATAAGTTTCTGATCATTTCATGCTTTTGAATTGTTTTTGTTCAAACTTATTTAATGTCTTTTTTGCACTAATATATATATTTTTTTTTTATGGGATATGAGGGCAAACGAGCAAGCGTGTCGCCTGATGGAAAGCAATCAACGCCGCCCACGGGCAACCGCGACACCGCAGGAGTCGCGGAAGCGTTGCCGGCCTTTTAGGTATGTATAGGCTTGTTTTTTGAAGGTTCCAATGTCGTAACGGTTCGGAAAGACCGCCGAGGGTAACTGATTCCACAAACTGGTGGTGCGTGGAAAGAAGTTACGAGCGAAACGCACCGTAGTAGATCGCCACTCATCCAGGTGGTGGGGATGAAATATATAATATTATTATAATACGTGCTGCGAAGTAACAACGATTAAAAAATATTCGATTTAGATTTGTAAAAAGGACACTTTGATAACTAAAACGATGCACTGATAATTAGATATGCAGCCGATGGTCCCGTGTCAAATAACTGCGTAAGAACACAAATATTTGTTCCGAGTCTATGTCTTTATTTCTGTGTTTAAAATTAAAAATCTATTGTGGGAAATTAAAATGACGATGTATTAAAAATTGAATGCGTGAAGCTGAAAAACAAAATCAGTTCATATTAGTAAATGACAAATGGTAAATAACTTACGAGACTTAATTTTCTTACAATAGTGATTTTGACTATTTTAGGAAAGTATCTAAAACAATGCATAAGTACATTAGTTACGTATGTTTTTTTAATATAGTTAAAAATAGTGTAGGTAAAATATGTTATTTTTTTTTAAATAACAATTCTTTAATTTCGGTTTGGGAGCAATTTGATTGACAGTTGCCATCAGGGTAGTTGAGAGATTATGATGCGTGATTATTAAGTAACTATCAAAAGAAATTGCCAGTTCGCGGCAATATTATATTTTTTATTTGAATATATATTGAGCATCCCAATACACAATTTTTTTCTTTAAAACAATAAATATTATTGTTATATAAAATAGTTGAACAAATAAGTATATAAATATATACTTAATTTTCAACTATTTAATATAATAATAAACATCTCGATACACAGTTTTTTAATTTAAAACAATAAATGTTATTATTATATAAAATAGTTGAACAAATAATTATAAAAATATATACTTATTTGTTCAATTTTTAAGTTATGATCTCTGAGTTACTTGGAACCACGGCCATATCGCAGTTATGGGCGCCTCATCTCATTGTCCACAAACAATACCAGTTCCCATTGCATGAAACAACCTAAATTACCTCAACCGTGTATCCACGGTAGCTGTATATATACTACGTATAATAATAGTATAATTACTTTGATACTCTATTCATATAAATTAGGGATTCCCAAAGTGATCGATATCGTTTTAAATTGGTAAGTATGTTCGTCATATACATTACGTTGCAAAATTTGTAAATTGCGTAGTATTTTGTATCAATAGCAAAAGAACTGAGAAATAGTATTTTTAAAGTATTTGGCTATGGGGGTTTTAGGTATCGGTTCACTTGGAAAAAGTTGTCTTTTCCCTAAATAGTTTGGGATTCCTTGATCCTTTTTGATAGTATAGGATACGCTTTATAAGGATCACGACGTTCTGTTCTATAGAGGGTCGCGGAAACCAACTGGATATCGTAAGTGATCTACACTGAAAACTCTCATCTACTCCACCCAAAATTGCAAAGCTTGTAAAAATGTATAATTTTTATTCGTCATTTTGAGTTTTCTTTCAGTGTAAAAACAATAATTAATGAGTAAGCTAACCAGTTGTCCTGTCCAAATTACTTGAAACCATACAAAAATATGTTAGACCTTATAGAAAAAGGTGTTAGACGTATTTACTACTTATCCGCAATTTAATAATTATATTAGTTTAAAAAAGTGCCTCCTTACATCCATCAGAGTGTACTTGTAGTGGGCGAGCGTATAAAGGAGGTTTGACAAGGAAAACTTGAAACTCTTCAGTTGCTTTCATCAACATCAAACTGTTTACACTCATAGGCACGCCGTGAATCCCCAGTGGGTCTACTTTCTTAATACGAGCAATCCGATATAATACATCAGTCTGAAATTAAAAGGGAAATTGGGACATAAATACAGACTCTTTTACTGTTTCTGTTTAGAGGAGTTTAAGAATCGGTAGGTGAAATAACTTGATTGTTTGATTGAACTGACATTTTACAAATGTTAATTTATTTGACGAAAAAATATTACTTTAGATAAAATATATATAAGCAAAAAATATTACTCACTTATTGTGTATCTAATACAGCTTAGAACTGGCTCATGAATGCTTAAGCTATAACGTTTTGGTAGGCACATACCTAATTTACGTATGTACAAAATTCCTCCACCTTTCGCTACACGTTTCTTCAGCGATATTTGTAAAATAATGTCTTTGGGCAGGGTACGATGCCGGTCATTCCCTTTTCCTGTGTGACCACATTCCGATAGGAGCGCATACGAAGGCTAACTGAGGTCATTGCAAATTCATCGCGGTTTTTTACATCAACGTCCATTGAAAAAACATAATCACTTGTGGATGGAACACTTATGGTACACATAATTCAAATAAAATACCACTCTATATTTTATTTTATTTCATTTATTGTTTACAACTGTGAAAATTAATTGAGCAAAAATTACTACTATATTAGAAATACTTAGAGAGAAAAAGACGAAGAAAAAGGACAAATAAAAATAAGTCTAAATTAATATTTAAAGAGATTTAATTAAGTAATACTACTTACTAATTAAATAATACTACTTACTAATTAAGTAATACTACTTACTAATACTTAATTTGTTTGAAAATTCGAGCTATGGCCGATATCTTTTTCTTTTGTTTATAAGTTTTCTCATGCTAGAATGAAATGATTTTTTCTTTTTAATGTGGTTCTCAACAAGAATATAATGATAGCCACAACTATTTTTTCCCATGGTTGTCGTACGAAACGCGTATGGGAGCAAATATCGTTTACCCGAGTATGCCAGTTTGAGATCCTTTACCCACCCGCCTAGCGTGGGGTAATCCCCACACTTCTCTATCTGTTACACCTCTCAATTTTGGTTAACCAATGTCCAGTTCTCAATTAATCCTTGAATAACAATAAATTTTTATGCTTTTTACTACTTTAAGTCCCCGTACTTTTAATACTATTGTGCGCTACGCACAAATTACCGTAAGTTTTGATAATACCTCCTTTGAAAAGTTAAGTAAGTTGCGGTTATATCTACTTAATGTTTCAATATTAACACAATACGCGTTATCTATGCACTCGATCTTACATGTGCGTGTCGAAAATTTACAAACAAACTTCAAGGTTTTGTGTTGAATAACCTTTTAATTATATATCGACATACATTTTTGTTTGTCATGACGCAGTTTCCACTCCAGCACTCGCATACTTCGGCAGTTGTCGGATCTCCGACATACGTAGTGTGGGACGTCTCCCGGCTAGATGGTGCGACTGATACATCTAGTCTTCCAGATGTATAGTCGAAGATCGCGCTAGTTGGTGTTTCTTGGAGTGCCGCTGGCAATCGATGATGGTTATAATACATACATTTTTGTTGTGTGATTTCTGACATAGAATAGAGAAAATGCTTTTCTCACTGTAGGTCTCACAATAGAGCAGCTAGATGGGCATGCGGGTCACTTGGTAATATGAGATCACCGACGCTCATAGGCATCTACAACGCCGCAGGCGTCTCAGATGAGTTGCAGGCCTTAAAATCCCCATTATATTTCCCAAACGTGGTCATTACACTCGTCAATTTTGAGGTAGACCAATATCCAGCAGGGCAATACCTCATCCCGAGTCTTCCAATTTGTGGAGGAATGGACATTAATCCACCACACTTCTCCGCATTGGCGGAAAATTCAGTCTTAGAAATAAATATAGTCTGTATTGACGCATATTTTTATCCCGATTCCGGACGTGAATCCAAGATTATTGACTCCAAAAGCAGTGACTTTGCCAGTCTGATCACTAAGCAAATTAGGTCATCAATAAGCCATTTAAAATATGAACCTTTTATACTAGGCTCTTTCGTATGTGTTAATTCCTTAACACCCTCTTATAATTTGTATCAAAATTAACCTTTTATTTAGCAATAAGTACCTATATGACTTTCCCCGCCAACTTACATCAGTGACGTTGTGTTTTTATTTCATTCTCATAATCTTATTTTATTATTAGTTATATTGTTTAATTGTAGTGGCGTATTATACAATATAGTTCGATTAAGATATAAAATAAATGCATGTATTGTGACATTTTCAGTTGACTGAAAAAGTCCATAAAAGATTTTGGTAGAACAGCCATCATTTTATCAGGACGTAACGTGACAAGCTGACTAGACATTACAAGATATGTATTTGATATTATTTCATTTTAAGTACTGGACACTGGCATAATAGTCTTAACTAATTGCCATCAAAGAAAAACAAAAAGTACCTATATTATTATTGTCAAATCATAATTCTAAGACATTTTTAATTTTAGATAAAAATTAACTTACAATTATATTCTTAACCTAAAAACAATAGTTATAAAAAACATAATTTAAACTTAAGATAATTTAATATATAAAACAAAAAAGTCTCAGAAATTAATCTATATTTTTTTTGTAAATAAAGTTGTCAACATATTTTTTGTCATACAAAGTTAAAAATTATTTTTCATGACAATTATAAACGTATTAACAATTTGTCAAGTGGACACGTGTCAATAAACCGAATGACGCTACAGTTTTAAATTGAGGTCATTCGATGATCCCTTTGCTTTTGAAGATGTAATTCATCCCTTTAATTTACGTTATACATTTGAGCTGTTGAGTTCAAAGTTGACATGACGATTAATATTTATGGATGGATTTTTAATTTTAAAAAAATTTAAAATAAAAAGTTGTAGAACAAACGTCGTTTCTTTTAAATTAAACTTTATTTATGTATTTTTTTTTTCGATAAATATTTTTAAATAAAAGTAGAATTGAGTGAGATAAGAGAGGCATAGAGACCGGTTGCGTAAGCCTCTACTCGATGCCGGCGGCGGCAATTCTGACGGCATGCATGTCGTCGTACTGTATAATTAATTAATTGCATTCTTCACAAGACATCAGCGCATCGGAGCGCGTAAACTTATGTGATTGTTGCACAACTTTGTACATGCGAAAGCAGTAAGGTAATATTTTTTTATTGAAGAAATAAACAAACCTGACCATAGCATTTCTGTTAGTATTGACCATAGACATCAATACTAACAGAAATGCTAAGGAGGGGATAAGGTAGTAAAAGGATGGCAAAGTTTACCCCCACTGCCCGCTCGTTTCGACATCTGTAACACCATAGATGTTACGGAAGCGTTGTCGGCCTTTGAGATATGTGTGAGCTTATTTTGTGAAGTTCCCGATGTCTCATCGGTTCGAAAACACCGCATATATTAGATAGCATCACAGAATGAAGGTACGTGGAAATAAGTTAGTATGTTGCATTCATCCTTCTGAAGTACACCTGCTCCCACGACAAATCCTGTTCCCACCCTAAAAGGGTTGAGTTTGAGTGATAGGCCCGACTAGGTATTAGGATACAGCGACAACTAAAGACGACATGAAGTCATCTCAGGACGTCCAATCTGCGATGGGACATGGGGTAATCCTGTGCTTTACAGTGAACTGCCACAAGTTGATGACGATGATGAAGTATACGGTGTTTAAGAAAGTTATCTTTTCTTTGATTTAAAACCTCTACTTGAATTTATAAAAGTATAGGTAGGTCGCCGAGATCTTACACTGAAACTAGAAAAAAATGTTTTTAAAATCACAATTCTTACATTCGAATCGCACTGAGAATACAAAAAAGTTTTTAAAGCTGAAATCGAGGCACTTATATTTGTGGCGTGATGTTGAGAATACTGCATTGGCGAGCTTTTAGCACTTCAACTGGCGCAGCTCTTTCACGGCAAGGGAAGTAAGTGTCTTTTTGTTTATATTTCACAAAAACTAGTGATTTATTGTATATAAAAATGCTTAACAGATATAGCTCCAACTTCGTGTAGATTTCGTATGCCATGGGTGATATTATAAATTTACAAATTTAAAGGACAAATGTTTAGATTCAGACCAAATACGTGTGTGTAGCCCTTATAAATATTTTCAAAAACAAATTTAGTTCAAAATACAAGTACTTCGTAACTGCGCCATAAATACTTCAATATACCTAAATTTAACATTTCACAACAATAAATTAACGTCCTAAAAATAATTTCAGGTTACAGAAAATATTAAATTAAAAACTTAAACACAGGTTACAGAAAATATTAAAGAAATAGCTTTAAACTATAATTCATTATTATTTCGTCAAGAAATCAATTTCTTTCAACTGTCTTTAAAAATTGGGTTTTTTTATGTGTAATATTATATTGTATAACATATTTTAAGCATCATAAAAGTAATATTTCAGTTCAGTCAACAGGTAACTTATACTTAAACCAAATGTGACTATAAGAAATACGCAACTCATTGTTGTAGTTCATTTGCATTCTAAACATATTGTAATGGATGAAAATGAATCACCGGAAGTAAAACATGTTTGAGGATATCGCTGGCTTTATTTTAATTTCCGTAAAGGAACGCTTCACTCGAATGACAACACTATACTGATAAAAGCAATCGCACGTATTCGATTACATACATGAGTGAAAATTTATTCAATGAAAAAATATGTTAAAAATTATGCAAAAAAAAGTGCCAGCCACCTTTTTTAATTTTTATAAATATTTCTTTGTTTTGATTAATATTATATTATTTATGCACGATTGTGGTATTTTCCACCTCATTTTATTTTTACCTGACTAGCCACCCAATGCTTTTGGCTAAGAACACTTATTTATATTTTGAAAAATATTTATATGTATTTCATTATAATCTTAAAAATATATCTCGAAAACAGCACCACCTATCGGATCCAAATTATTCTTCTTTCTTCTTCTTCTATCTTTCAAGCTGGAACCAACCATCGCACTCACAAAATTTCTTTCATACCAGTTGGGCGATTTTGAAGACACAATAACAAGTCATTTATAGAAAAAAAAAAAGATTATTAATATAGTTGTATTACAGCAGATTACAGCAGGCTGATGAAGAACATGATATGTCATAAAAACTTAGTATTATCATATTCAACACCTCGTGATGGTCTACTGCTGGACAGGGCACAATTAATATTTTACATGATGCAAGTTCTTGTTGAAAACTTTCTAAAATCTCCATTCCATCTTTCCTGTTATTATATAAAATAGTAAATTGGAATACTAAAATAATTAATAGTAATACTATAATGTTGTCTGCTAGTGATAATGGAAGTTGTAAATCTCTACCGATTGTGATTATATACACAATATGTACTTGTTTTGTTATCAACGTTTGTCAGAAATATGAGTCATTTTAGACCGAAATGACATCACAATATATGTCAATAAAAATAATGTCAAATCGTCTTCTTCTAGTCCCTCTCAACCTAACGCAAATTGACAGCTAATTCGGCACAACTATTTCTGATTTTAACGAGGAGAAATAGTTCATTGACACGAGCTGCGTAATGTTACGTATCCCAATATGGATTCCATTAATTATTTGTAAATTTTATTCAGATAAATAAGTTTGTTATCAAACTCCCAGTTTGTCGATGTAAAGCAGTTTATATCACTATTTGTCATTTTAAAATGTTTGCATCGTTTATTAAACTTTATCGCAATATATACAACATCCATGAAAGGAAGAGGACGGTTTTGATAATTTTGATATCACGCGCACTTCATGAGTTGCTTTGCAATGCAACAAAAATGAAATTGTGAATTATTGAACAATTTACGTCATATTATTTTTTTAAAAATATACAAATATTCATAAGTTCTGACGATTGTTAAGTATAGTAATCAATCATCAATACTTACTTGTAGTATTTGTAAGTTATGTATTAATCTATTTGATAATTATTGTGACCGTCACACCAATATATCATTGTTGTTGGCATTTTAGTTTAAGAATCGGGCTTGTTTCCATGTATTTTAGTATATAACAATAATTAATTGATTTTTAAAACGAAACATTTTTATAGTAGAACAAACAAACGAGAATACCATTAGCACATTGCGTGCACGGAGGAGGGTAAGATTTGGCATAGTTAAAACTCATATGGAAAAGTGCCGAAAGATAAAATAAAAAAATCACGAATTACGGTCAGAATGAACTTCATAAAGATATTACTGAATAAAAGGATATATACAATGCAAGACGATAATAGTTTCCAGAGTTGTCTTGTGCAAATATAATTCAAAGTATAGCGACTGTTTATTTAGTATTCCGAACTCGTTTTACAAATTACCACCCGCAAGCGAGAGAGATGAACGCGATTTTATATGGGGGCAATTCAACCGGCCTAGTGTATGTACAGTCAGCTAGGATCAGCATCAGTGCAAGGATACGAAAGTTATTGCGTAATATGTAATACGATCTCTCCTACAACCTTCTTTAATACTAAGTACGAACAGAATATATTCTTATATCATATGTATACGAATGTATTATGTACTTACATAATTTCTCTTTTTATTTAATTTTTACATAGCGACGTGCCCTTTAGTCAGGTCGCCATGTAAAAATTCCTTAAAGAGAAATCAATAAATGAAATTTAACAATAAAATGTTTTTAAGAAACACCAATGGGAGAAACTTATTCAGGAGCACATAAACTTCGAAAATAATGGTTAAAACTTTTTCTCCAACCGAAATAAAGGTGTTATAAGCTTACGAATTATTAATTATTAATAATTCAATTAATCAAGCTCACAAAAATTTCAGTCTATTGAAAAAAAAAACTTGATTGAGATTTATGATGATAAATAAATTGATTATTAACTACACATATTATATAACTATACATAACATATCATATAGATTACTTTATAATAATAACTTTTTACGTCAACTGTACAACGTTATATAAATTCCAGAGATAATTACAGTACTATGGAACAGGTATGTAGAGCGCGGTATGTGGGTGTATGCCGTGGAGCCGCACCTGCAACCTTATCCTCCTTCATGCTCGACTTCACTCCGAGCTTTCTCTCAATCGAGGAAGATGATCGGCCGCTGTGCTATACAAATGATATGTTTGGCCTATTTTATACAAGAATACAATCGCGGTTAAAAGCGAAAGAATCGTTTTCACTCAAAGAAAGTGGTCAGTTCGGACAAGCTTTACATATACAATGCAATAAATAAAATTTATTTATTGCATAGGATCGCAAGGGAGGATGGAGATCAGCCCCAGCAGAGCCCTGCATGCTGAGGTAAGGCACCATAGTCCCCCCCTTAGCTACGCATCCATTGGCACGGCAGACCAATGGGATTGGCGGAGAGGAAGGGAAAGGATAGAGAAGAAAGGAAGGGACAGGAAAGGAAATGCGGATTGGGGGGGTCACCAGACGCGGAATAAACATTTATAAATCCATATAAATATTTATTCCGATGCGGGAATTGAACCCGCGACCATTGACTCCGCGGGCGGAGGGCTCCGCCACTGAGCCAATCGGTCGTCGATACCCGAACTCAAATATTATTTCACATTTTTCCCTGTGTGTCATCCTACTCTTGAATACAGTTGAAACGATTTTAACTGGATTATCACCGGCACGTAGTGAGCCATATAGCATGTGGTTAATGCTCCTTTACTTAGAAAATATTTAAGATGATTGGACGAAAATTGAGACCATACAAAAACCTTTAAAATTAAAAGCGTGAATAATGTCACTGGTGATCATCATCATCAATAGCCTGCAGCACTTCACTGTTGGACATGAGCCTTCTCCAAGGCGTGCCACTATCAGCTTCTGCTAACCGCCACTGTACAGATCTAGCCGAATCACACTACGTTTGACATAACGTGCTCTTCACTTCAGCACTCGTCTTCTTCAACGGTTGTCGCATCACCGGCAAACATAAAAATTATTTAGCCACCTTAGTTGACTACTTTGAGGGACATAACTAATATTAAATATAAACATACCACATATAACATATATAAACATACATATATTCTTTTAATTCAAGAAAGAATTAGGAAGCCATCAAAACAGAGATCATTTTCAAAATAAGAAAACCGGAAATTTGTCGGCATTAACTTATTTTATTTTCCCATCATAATAATCAATGTTTAAACCAAATAGGAAATTAAAATTGTTCACATATCAATAAATACTTGACTCAAACAAGAATCCATTAAGCCAGATTTGCAGTCATTAAAATGCATAAATAAATTAAACATTAGTTGGCAATTTGATTCCAAAATCACCCATTAGCTGACGATAACGTCAAGCGGCAAAGGATGATGTAACGATGATTAAAGGTTATGTATTATAAAGACTTAGACACAAGTGAGATATTGGCTTCGAATAAGAATTTCCAAATAAATATGTTAATATTAAATGATATCCTTATTTTTTCGAAGTTTAGATGTGATAAATATAGTCATGACTTTTGTTCTGATCATAATTATTAATTTTATTTCGTATTACAAGTGTAAAAGTATAACTTTTGTAATTTCATACTTAAAATACATAATAATGACACGTAGGAAGCGTATCGCGTCTAAACCATGGTTCTGGCTACAAAACTAGTTAGAACTGAAATGTTTTTAATGAACTCAATATTAATTACTCGCGACGACTTAAATATACTACTACCGTCTGCAATAAACTTTTTATAAGTTTATATATTACTTGAGAAAAATATTTGTGCTACGTACCTAATTACGTCAATTATGTCTAATATAATTAAAAGTTTGTCCTATAAAAGGCTCTCGATAGCGGCAGAGCGTTCGTTTACATTTCGATGTCAATAAGTCTATATTTTTATTATTATCATTGGCTACGTCTCTTGGAAACAATTTGCGATATTTAATGAAAATAGAAGAGAGAAGTAGAGGAAGGGGAAATTCGTACCTCTACATCCCTCGCCGTACGAAACGCAGTAACATAGAAGAATGCTACAACTCAATACTGCTATTCTACTAATAAGCTTTACTCAATACCTCTTTATGCAGTATCATGATTTCGAATAACTAAACTGAATACTATTAAACTAAGAATCGGATAAAAACAAAATAAAATCAAGCATATTGTACAATTATCACAAATATAAGCATCTGTTCAAATTAACAAACTGAAATGGAGAATTGACAATCTTTAGATTGAAATAAAGGAATTATCCGATCAAGGCAACTAACTGAAACTTTTACCTCTGACTAATTCGTTTGCCTTACCATCTTTATTTTAAAAAACTAGTTTTTATCCATTAACCACAGCACTAAACTTTTTCACGAAACATTTCAGTTTCAGTATTTATTTTTTGTCATCAAACAATGTAATCGTACGTACCTTGAATATAGAGAAAGTACTGCAGGATTTATTTTCACGTTTCTTCTGCAGTCTCAAGCACATAATTGATAAACACATATTTTTTGACAGCCACAGGACGAATTACACAAATTGAAGTATTGCGACTACACCGAGTTTTAGTATATATGTATTGTGTAGCGGTATACCACTGCATGGTATAATTTCTATAATGGCTAACAGTTCATCGCGAGGCTCTATCACGTTTCAGTTCTCATATTTTATTGCAACAATCGCGAAATTTTGTTGTCGCTTTGTGAGAGCGTTACAATTTTATTATTTTGAATTGTGTTTGAAATAAAAAACAGAAACCGTTGCCGTTTCTGTTTTTTATTAATCGATAGAAAGATTGAATTTATTACAATACGTGAACTAACGTAAGATATTTTGTGAATGTACATTTTTAGGATTCTGATATAATTGTTATAAAATTCCGTAATACAATAAGATTGTAATTGTAAAAACAAAGAATAACGTTAGCTGTGCGGTTCCTGGAATAAAATAGGGTTGCCACCCTTTCTGAGGGTGTCATCCGACGAGTCTATGGGAGTAAATACCACTAGATAGGGAACAGCGCCTTCATGTAGAAATCTGAAAAAATCAATCCGTCCTCCATAATTAACTTACCAAATGTGGGGATTACGGCGACAACCCTGAGTTCTAAAAGAGGCCAATAGCCAGCGGTGGATTGTTATGGCTGTATTGATTTATCTATGTAAATTTTTGTCACGATATTTTCTTGTAACACACGTCTCGTATAAATCCTTATATACTCGTAAATGAATTTAAATTAAGATCGACATTTCTCGCCTATAAAACGGTCAATAAAATGAACATTTAGATTGAAACTAAAGCAACGCAAGAATATGCATCGAACAATTGATCACGACCGTGTGGTTTTCGTTTGTTATTTTACCATCTGAATGTACAAATGATGTCATTATTAGTTTCTTTCTAAATGTGTTATGTAATTGTTGTTTTCAAATAAATTAACTATTTATCAATGTATACATAAAAATAAATAACAGTAAATATATTATCAAAACATACAAGAGTCCTTATTTTCTTTAAATCTTTAATCACATTTTAACATCTTTCATAATTTTCAATGAGTATATATACACGTGTAGAACGTGACTGATGCTATTCCGATATATTAATAAAAGCTTCATCATTAATATTACTTGTTAAAAGTCAATTTAAATGTCAGGACCTGATAATTTGTCAATGCCGATGCAGCATATTTCTGCACGTTAGTGTTAAAACGTCGAGAGCCTTGCCTTGTACAAATAAGGTAGCCATCAATTTAATATTTTTCGGATCCACCATTACTTTTATCGAGTCAATACAACTACTAATAACTCGTAAAAACAACTGGCTTTAAGATTCACATAAATAAATATGTTTATCACCTATTTTCTTTTGGACACCTTAGACCTGTTTGTGGCGGTATCTATCAGATAGCAGATCCAATATGTAATATTAAAAATAATAACTTAATTACACTTTATCAATTATGCAGGTCCAAACAAATATAGAACGCCCTTCCTATATATTTAATAAATTAAGGTGGGCTCGGGAGCAAACCGATAGGTACACTATAAGAGTCGTAGTATAAGAGTACGTCCTGAATCTCACGAGGGCGAGAAGCGACTTTGCGAGCCAATGGAGAGCCGTTCCGCTGCGGTGAATGGTAGCCGATGAAGCTCTGTGGTCTCTGCCAACCCTATATATATATATATATATATATATATATATATATATATATATATATATATATATATATATATATATATATATATATATATATATATATATAGTAAAGTTTTATTTTTTCTTCTTTCATCATAATTAATATTAACGTAAGTCGAAGTATACATAATTAATTCTGCTACTTATAATAGTTATTCATTTTAATAACAGGTTTGAAAAACGGTTTCTATAATAATGTATGGATACAATAATTACAGTAATAAAAGTCTTAATCACAAACCTTTGAAAAGACTCAAAAATTGGATAGAGGTATAAAACAGACAAATTTCAATATTTATCGATCAAATCTTGGAGCTAAGTTATTATTTATTATTATTAGTATGTTTTGTTTGCTTCCGATGCATGCTTATCATCATCATGAAATGCTACATAATTTCTTGTGAAAATTGGGAAATAAAAATAATAATATCGATATATATTTAATCATCAGCAATAACATGAACTTTACTGGTACATATATAGGCTTTCCCTAAGACGCTTAACTAGCGCAATGTTCAGTTTCACGCATTCAATGTCCGCTTTCACTAATCAAAGGGCACAATGTTTAGCAAGATGCTGTCTCCACTCCAGCATTAGTCTATTCAAACAGTTGTCAATTCTGACAAACAGGTTCAGCCCATTGCTATGTCAGTTTTTGGTTATACATTTTGGTTCTACGGCGAATATCTGTATACATTCTAAATGATATCCACTAGAAAACTGACTTCAGTTTGCTTGAAAATGAAGAACTATATCGGTAACTTTGATTCTCCAGTGGATTTTATCTAATCCATATTTATTGTTTATTATATGGTTATCGTAGTGACACAGCCGTTAGAAGCGAAGTAAGAAGCAAATTGTCGTGATTCGCACAACATCACGAGTCAGGACAGTCATGCCTGCGGGCACTCTCTACAACTAAATTATTGTTCACCTTAACAGAGCAATAAAATAAAATTATACCTAGAAATTTTGTATTTAAGTTAAATGAAATTTCTACTGAAGCTAAAGCTGACTAATAAAAACTTCAACAATATTTGAGGGTGGTTTTCATCCAACCAACGTGGAATTTAAAATTTATATTTCCTAGCTTTCATTTACACCTAAAGTGTTTTTGCACCTAAAGTGCCTGCCACAGACCTGCATCTATTATTAAATATCTATTATAACTAACATGCTTTACGCTCATAGCTCTGTGCTTCCCTGAACCGTAGGTGTAGCTGCCTTATAAAACACACAAAAACGTCTTGCCCTAACACTCATACTTAGAAAAAATGTCTGTAGGCCAAAGAAATGTTGATGTCGATGAGAGTTAATAACTCGGCCGTGAGAATTGACCGTCTCTAGTTACGTACATATATACTTCACTCGTCATTTCTCCTCATCTACTTCTTTCAATGCAATAACTCATTGATCGTTCATACGATAGAGCAAGACAAATATGTACAACAACAGGCAATAATACAGTTTCCAGCATTGTTATTGTTCTTTTTTTAATCGTAAAAACATGTAGCAGACAATGATGAGTTTTATATTTACCAAGAAAGTATATTTCCGTACCTATTAATTACGCACTAGTCGCTAACAATGCACCATTCAATAACAAAGTACATTTCTTTTCTTTTAATTAAAAAATAAACTCACCAGTGCGTCCTGCCCGTACTCTCTTACGGTGCCGAAATATGGACAATGACAGAATATCGATTTACAATCACTGAGTCACTCAGAAAACTAGAGAGGGTTATGGTTGGTATTTTTGTGGTTGATATTAACGACTTATATTATTATTATTCTCTCTCTCTCTCTCTCTCTCTATATATATATATATATATATATATATATATATATATATATATATATATATATATATATATATATATATATATATATATATATATATATATATATATAACGAAAGCAGACAAGTGGACAGGGCTCAAACAAAGGTCGGTGGGATGTCAAGACGAAGCAGAGAAAAAAAATTTGAGGGGTCGCCACAGGCACATGACTGGCTCATTGCCACTTTAGTAGTGCCTGTGGCGACCCCTCAAATTTTTTTTCTCTGCTTCGTCTTGACATCCCACCGACCTTTGTTTGAGCCCTTTCCACTTGTCTGCTTTCGTTTTCGCGTGCCATATGTATATTATAATAATCTACACCCGGCTTTAAGTAACACATCAGCAAAGGTAAATTAATCCACCACAAGAGGGAAAGTTCAGTATCATTCACATGACATTGGAATGTTTAAAATATTTCTCACGGTTAATAATAGACGTATGTAAATTAAATAGCGAGTCGAGGCTTTTACGTTATTTCAGTTCCAATTTATATTCTTGAGGAACTATTTAAGCTACCTATTTTTTTCAGTTATAAAGCCATTAATGTTATATCAATCATAGTATATGCAAATACACAGAATTTCTATAAAATATTTATGTCAAAATTTTTAAAATGTCAAACGTTTTCGGCGGGTATTTGTTTACAGATTAAGTAGACCGGTTCTTTCGGGGAAGTACCAGATTATGTACCGTAATGTAAAAACTTACCAAAAATATGTAAATAAAGGTTATAATAATAGCTTCTTATTTGCGTTAAATTGAGTAATTTACAATATTGACCTGAAAACACAATTTTGATACTAAAACTTTTTTTAGTCGCGATCAAATTTTGATTTATTTAAATTTTTGTCTGTTTTAATCTAGCTTTTAACGTCGTTTTGTAATGAGTTTTCTCTGAACGACATATAAAAGAACAAAGAAACCCCAGAATTATCCATTTGTCACTTTTTTTAAGAAACAATACACAAAATAACAGAGTGGGCACAAAAGTACGTATAAAATAACATAAACCACCAAATAACAATCTGGTCAATAGAATTATGTGATATATGCTCATTAAGCTTTTTTGATATAAGTAGATAGTCTCATAGACAACCAAAAAGTCAAACAGCATTCATATAAATAAACTTTAAAAACTTTGTTACGTTGGGTTATTTTATTATTATGTTTTAATATTTACTCGGAAGCTTGTCGGACAAAAAATAGCGTCTTTGCTGATCGTTATCAGTAGCAACATCAACTGTGAATGCGGCAGCACTGAATGTTACAAGCACGTCGCTGCCGGGTTTCTGGTGGATTAATTTATTTAGCTAATTTACGAATAAATTACGAATTTATTTGGCTAATGCAAACAAAATTAAAAAACATTTTTCGCAAGTTCGTGTAATTATCATCCTGCTAATGCAATCGTGTCGAGTCGACTACGCTGCGAATAAGTCGCGTCTCGTCTAGGTTGCGTTTTGCGGCAGGCACATAGCGAGTCGGTAACGTTTTCCTCGTCATTGTCACTCATGATATCATCGCGATAGTATCGCTGTGTGGATTTACGTTCATAAGGTTATTTTTTGAATAAAGTGGCAAAACAATAGTACTAGGTCGTGGAGTTGGCGCCAAAATTAGTCTTAATGATGAGCTACAAAATAAACTTGTGGAATGGCGTTGTTGGCCTTAGGACTTAAACAATTTCGTCGGAAGGAGTTGCGTACAGGAGGCTCGCATGTTAGGGATTGGAGAGAACACCGACTATGACCATAACTCGGCACCGAAGGCTGCTCCTCAACCTAGAAACCTTACTGAAATATCGATTTACGAATCGAAATATAAAGGAGACTTTGAAATATTAGGTTAGCACCCCTGCTAACCTAATGTTTCAAAGCTATCCCCTAATAACGCTATCAGAGAGAGGCCTAATATATAATGTCTAAGAGAGCATTCGAGGCACAAAAAACGCTCCAGTTAATTTGCCAAATGCTAACTCATTAACGCCCTGGCCAACAGTCCAAACGTTGCTTAACGTTAGTTTCTGTTTTCAAATACACGAACCTGTTGACATTCTGACAACACTCCTTTACAGTTCTGTACTGAAATGTGTTCCAAATATTTGTTGTAGCCTCATAAAACAAATGTCATACAAATTCGATAAGTAATGTTTTATGCTATATTCTTATTCCATAAAAAAATAAAAGATCTTCAATAATACATTTGTCGACTGAGGTCATAAAGATTATATAGTGTATTATATTATAGATAGTGATACCTAACATGTTTATACAAAATAATTAGACCATCACATGTAGATGCACTGTTAAAACTGACTTTGTTTTTCGTAACAATACAATTAGCATTAAAAAGGATTCAGACGAGTGTGTATCTGCCTAATATACAGTGTGGCGATATTCCAGAAGCAAAGTCAATAAATTACATATGCCCCCGATCAGATCTTGCAACGATCTGTGCAGGGCGGCTGGCAAGAAATTAGATATATGAAGCCGAAAATTGGGCTAGATCCAGCAGGACATAAGCCTCCCCCAAGACGCGCCACTGACCTTTGCTGGTGATGAAATGAATGCAGGTAATTATAAAACATTAAGTTATTTAATAGTACAAAAATAAAATTTATAAATATAAGTGTTGTTTGATGTTATTTTTATATTTTTCAACCCTATTTAATGTTAACGATTTATTTTTTCTTCTTTTTACATTCATTTTCCCAGCTTAATATTATAACAAGTAGAATGTATCTTCTAACAAATATTTTATTATAATTTCAGTTAAGATCTGTTTTTATGAGAAATACATTTTCAATCAAAACACGACGCGTAGAAATGAAATTGAAATATATGTTTAATCTTTAAATGCCATTTACCGCTGCCGCCATTTCTAGGTTTTATTTATATTCAGAATTATGTTTATTTAAAAAATATATCTAACTTTATCTTACATAATTTTGGGATTCCTATGCGTAAAACTAAAAGCTACATATAATAAATTATTGGTAGGAGGAAAGACAAGGAAGGAGCTAATATATATTGTGACCAGCCAGAGGTCGTCATTATTAATTTAAAACGACATATAAATAAAATTTATAAACAAATAATATAATAAACTGGAAATAAAATGGAGTCAATAAAATCCATATATGAACATAAAACAATAAGATATCAAGTTTGATAAAAGTCAAATTCGATATATAAGTCACACGTTCGAAACATAAAGGCCCAATAAAATTTTTGCAAATACAATAAAATTAATTAAAAATTAAAATTAAACAATATTTATTAAGTGAACATATCGTTCACTTATAATTTATAATATATAATTAAGTTTTAAGTTATTCATTTAAAGATTTTATATGGCATTAAATTGTAAGCAGTTCATGCATTAGATGAATTTTATTTATTATTTTTAATAACTCAAATACTATACAAGGTAGAATTAAAATAATAATTTATAGGGCTGGAAAGATCATATATATAAATAAACATATTTAGACTTGTTAATAACAAATGCTATATTTCTTGTTTTTATTCATCTGTAATTATTATTGCGCAAAAACTCAATGTGTTTTCTCAAAAAAATATTATATAAATGAATGGTGTGTTACAAACTCATTTATATTTTAATTTAAAAACACGAATATCGAACCAGTAGATACTACAAATATGTCCTTAAATGGCTGCCGTCCCTTACATAACACGAAAGTATCAGAAACAAGTAGAATTTCCAAATTGCGAAATGAAACGAATGGTAAGGCTTTTTTAAGTACCTTTCCTTTAAGTACTTTTCCTTTAAGTTACTTTCAATTTACTATTTTCGTACAAAACGCTTAAAATTCTGCAAAACCGTTGCGTAACTAAGATAGCAAATACTGAGGGTTATAGAGAATGTTAGTTTTATCAAATTATTAATTAACTAGGTATGATTATAGGGTGCAGCGAGTTGGAAACTCTCACTGTCTGAAGACAAGCCGATGGTGAAAACATAATTACTATGTAACTTTATAGTGTTGCAAGACGGGCAATTACCCGCTAGTGCACTATATGATGAAGTACTAAAATAATTTGATATAATAAATATATGTAGAATAAAATAAAAAAGAAGAGCTATTTCGGTGGTTTTCTTCGGACGTCTTCATATCATCTTCCTGCATACATATAATGACAACTTTCATAGTTCGCTGCGATATCATGTTATAAATAAATTTGCATAGAAGTAATGTTTCAATTGTAAATTTAACCCCTTACTATATTTATCATTTGATTTTTTTAAAATAAAATATCACTCCTATTTTTGGAGAAAAGGTTATCCTGGCCTAGGCCTGCTCAATATATCAAAATTTTTGACCAATCTTTTACAGTACAGGCTGTTCGGTTATGGAATTGGTTGCCGCTGGAGG
Organism: Baronia brevicornis; assembly: GCA_031353405.1. NCBI lineage: Eukaryota > Metazoa > Arthropoda > Insecta > Lepidoptera > Papilionidae > Baronia > Baronia brevicornis. Next base: position 6,165 of record JASFAT010000877.1, on the reverse strand, counting down.
TGAGACAAGCGAAGTCTCCCCAAATTTTCAAAAATTTTGTTAAAATCTCTATCCTTATAATCCTATATTTATAAAGATAGAGAATATTATTTATTCGTTTATTATTTACGATTTACTTATATTTATATTTTTGCTTATGGCTATTATCAATGTTTATCAATAATTTTTTTCTATCATCCTGACGATAATGTATCACCAACCTACATCAAATAGTCTATTTAACATTGTGTCCGTACTATGGTTATCTGGAAGAAATCGCTATTAGGTATGAGACCGCCATTTGTATATAAATATTACAATCAATAATTGTATATCTTTGTTTTTGGCGCATAATAAAGCATATATCTATATATTTATCTAAAATACTATAAAAATATTAAATCAGATTTAGAAACTACAAGTTTCACATTTCATTGGGATTCGAAAATAGTCAACGAATGAAACCGAAACAAATTAAATTCCCTCGATATTGTTAGAATGTAAATGGGCTTATTCTCAGCTTTGAGGAAGAGGAACGGTTCACTGGCCCCACATTGTGTCTGAGCCACAATCGGAATGCTGTGCGCACCAGTTAATTGTAAGCGCGGTCTGCTGCTATACACCGGCTAGTATCTTAGATGGCAATCTTTGTTTGTGTAAAACTTTAACAGCTTCCATTCATCACAAGTCACGCTTCGTAAGCCGATAAAAATTCTTTGGCGGGTCAAAATCGATGAAACGATATCATTTTAATGATACCGGTCACAGTTGTTAACTCATTCATTTTAGAGAGATAATAAATAGACCGTCAAAAACACAGCCTAAATGCAATTGTCATTAATTGGTCGTTATTTTATGATGTATAATCGGGATGTCTTTTTTTTATAAATCTTTATAAAATTTTCTACGAAAGTATAAAAATATTATTAACCGGCGGTAGCTAAGCTACTACTCAGACGCCGGTAGGAAACCGGCGTCTGAGTAGTAGCTTAGCTACCGCGCTTCTTCCGGTGAGCGGTTGAGTTCCGAAGGCCTATCCCCCTCCCCTCTCCCCCCTCCCACAATGACACTTTCCTCAAAGGCCGGCAACGCTTCTGCACTGCCTATGGTATTGCGGATGTCTATGAGCGGCGTTGATTGCTTTCCCTCGGGTGACATGCTTACTCGTTTGCCTTCCTGTCCCATAAAAAAACAACCACTTGCGATATTTTAAAATGTATGTGGAGTTCTAAAAAATAACACTATTAAATGTAGGTTAAATTATATATAGTGTAGGGATATTTGCAACTCAAAAGAACAATTTTAAATTTTTGAATCTTTGTTCAAATACTCATCATCACTCACTCTCACATCACACAACTCAGAATCATGTTCAGTGGTAAACCACTGAACCAATATTGATTCCGTTTTAACTTTTCACAGGTTACAGTGCAATATAAATATTTTGATATCTTATATACTGAAATTCTACATATTGAATTTTGTATAATCGCGGATGTAAGATACTATAATGTTTTTATTTTCAACATTTTTTCTTCCTAACGATTCGTGTCATGACATGGTATAAAATGTGAGTATGTAGTTTTCACCTTCTTCTTTTTACATTGGCACTACAACCCAGAATGAGTGGCCTCCTCCAAATTCTTTCCCAGAGATCTACATTCTTGGCAGCATGATTCCATAACTTAGTTCTTTCCATTATCACCATGTTCTACCACCACTGCGGATGACTAACAGAGAGCACGGACTACATACCACGAATGCCAATTTTCAACGTATCATATATGTATTGCGGTATATAATTTTGAAATGAAAATAAGCTTTACGAGTAAAAAATAAAAGTTACAACGATTAAAAATTATATAAACTAATTGGTTAAGTTTGGCGATTACGTCAATATAAATATAACCTTCGCAGAGACTTGTACTTTTAGTAAAAAGATCCGTCGCTGTATAAATTAACATTGAATTGATAAGTTACCTCACGTGCTTGTCCCTTATTCCATATTTTATTACTTAAGCACTAAAGTATTAAAGTAATAAATTACGTTTTGATATAACTACAACTAAAAACTTATAATATACTTGAAAATTCAAAATGTTTTTATGGCAATCTGAAAACGTCTTATTATTATACGATATTTACCAACAAAAGATATAAAGTGTAATAAGATTGATATTGCATTAAGTATAAAATCTAAAAAATATACATATATTCAAACCTTACCCTCTTAGCATTACTACTGATGCTACTGGCAAGACTCTCCGCATCATAATGCCTAGAGAAGGCATAAGCGCCCGGATGATCCCGGGACACACATTGCCCCATAAGCTCGTTCCAACTGGCACTAAATGCGTATTAAACAAAGTCACATCTGTCATTAATTCACACAAAACTCATTACAATACTTTGTCACTATACGAGAGGCCAAGTTCATGTGATTGGCCTCAACGACATTTGGTTTGAATTTAAATAATCGCCTACGCTTCAGACACACACAAAAGATAAAAAAGCCAATGAAATTTAAAACGAATTGAATGTTACGCAAGGTTTTTAGTGTTTCTCACAACCCAGCTTATGGGATCTAGTCTAGCCGGATTGAAAGAAAGTTTAATAAAATGTTGTTTGAGCTAAAAAATGGTATCGAGTTTAATGGCTTGTTGTCTTTTTAACTCATCGATAATATCTATTGAATTAAGACAAATATTAATATTACCTGTTTACATTTTAAGCAAATTTAATTCGATAATAACAAGATTTTTTTACAATTTATAAATAAAACAAATATTCTTATTATAAACAGATTTTTTACGGAGAGATAATGAGAAAGATACAAAACCAAATTGCAATGTTTATTCATTAGTTTATTGATACAGTTAAAAGCTTAACATTTGTAAAACACATCATCGGTATACAAAATTTTAAAGAAAACTAATATATTCGAGGATTTAACACACGATAATATTCACAAGAACACGTTTTGAAACGAACATCTAACAACGGTTACATCTGTTTAAAATTCACCGTTGACAGGTCACCATAATTTGGACAAGCGCGTGCGCGTCGCACACGCCGCACTGCGCCCGGTGTACTGGCACTGGGTTCAGCGCGAGCACCGATCACGGCGACTCACCCGTCCAGCTGTTTACTGACACCCCATTCACATTACGATGCTGACGTCACATATGGTTATAGTCACATAAGTTATAGGACAACAAAGCGGACCAACGATGATTAGAATGGATAGCACTTAAATGAGATAAAGAAAGTCAAGCACACGTGCAGTTTATTATTTACTAAATAATTTTCTTAAACTAATGTTAAATTAAGGCTTGGATAGGCGAATTTCTTGATACTAATGTGGTTACTTTTCGTTCCGTCAAAAATATTTTTTCTAAAACATCGAAATGAACCTCCTTGGCTAGCGACGACACACAGAGCTTTCAAATGGGTATTTATAAAAAGTATTTTAAAAGTTGCATTTCCCATTGCAAATCACCCTCAACTTCCCTCCTCTCCCCCTTTTAATTCACATTGCTTGCACGGAGAAATGTGATCCCTTGAAAAAAGTCTGTTAAGTATCTAGACGTCACTGTTGACAATCACCTTAATTTCACAAAGCATATACATAAAGCCCGATCCGAAGCAATATTTATTTAGATCCACCCCGTTCTTTACGAAACATACGTCTGGCCGATTTTTTCCTACGCAATGTTGCCTTCGCGCACGTGCATAACCGAAAAATAAATAAACTACAAGCGATACAAAATCGCATCGTTCGTCGAACCATCGGTATTCAATGGATCTAGCACAACATCACTCTTCATTGCGATCTCAAACTGCCGAGTTTAAAACAATACTTCAAAAACCTCTCGAAGTAACACTTCGAGACATCCGAAGCCCATTAAATTCCACTGTTAGTACAGTCTGTTAATTATTTATCCGATGTAAACGCGACTCCGTAAAGAGGACACCCGATTCGGATCCACCCACGACCCGAGAGTAGGCAATCTTCTTCCAACACCGGCCTTTTACACGAGGTATTCTCACATGCGGTGTTCCCATGTAATTGTGACATGAGAAGAGCGTATGTGTTTCTTAAAGGTCAGCAACGCATCTGCGACGCATCCGCGTTGCGGATGTCAATCAGTGATCGCTTACCACCAGATGACTCGCATGCTCGTTTGTCTGCTTTGCTATTCACGATCTGTCAGGCCGAAATCCCGCCTGCTCATTATAGAGTATAGATTCCACTGCCCTAAAGATATAGACCTAGGTTAAAAATAATTTGGCTGAGCACCTTAGACGGTATTGATATTAAAGTTATGCCTCTCCAGTTGCTACATTGGGTGAGATCACCATTTTTGGGAACTATCACAGTACCCCGGTTCTACATTCTTCAAGAAAAAGCTCTATCTATATTTATATATATATATATATATATATATATATATATATATATATATATATATAGATATATATCAATATATATATATATATATATATATATATATATATATATATATATATATATATATATATATATATATATATATATGGTGTACAAATAAGTTTCCGCGGTTTTTTATAAAAAATTAGGAATTTATTGTAAAGGAAAAGTACATTACGTTTTATTCAAAGTATTTTCCATCATTTGCCACTACTTTTCCCCATCTTTCTGGCAACATTCGGATACCCCGTCGAAAAAACTCTTCATCTTTTGACGCTATCCACAAATCTACCCAATTTTTGGTGTCTTCATATGATGTGAAGCGCTGCTCAGACAGACCATGTGCCATCGACCGGAACAGGTGATAATCAGAAGGGGCTAAGTCTGGTGAATACGGCGGGTGGGGTAAAACTTCCCAGTTGAGTGTTTCCAAGTATGTTTTTACCGGCGCCGCAACATGTGGACGAGCATTATCGTGTAAAAGAATAATTTTGTCGTGTCTGGAGTAGTAATGGGCGCGTTTTTCCTTAAGTGCCCGACTCAATCTCATCAATTGTGTTCGGTAGAGAGCTCCAGTAATGGTTTCGCTTGGTTTCAGCAATTCATAATACACGACACCAAGCTGATCCCACCAAATACACAGCATGAGTTTTTTTCCATGAATATTCGGCTTAGCTGTCGATGTTGATGGTTCGCCGGGCTTAACCCATGACTTTCTCTTCTTTGGATTATCGTAGTGAATCCATTTTTCGTCACCAGTGACTATACGATGCAAAAAACTCTTTTTTTTATTCCTGGCAAGCAGCATTTCACTCATGCATAATCGGCGTTCAACGTCTCTCGGCAAATCTACCCAATTTTTGGTGTCTTCATATGATGTGAAGCGCTGCTCAGACAGACCATGTGCCATCGACCGGAACAGGTGATAATCAGAAGGGGCTAAGTCTGGTGAATACGGCAGGTGGGGTAAAACTTCCCAGTTGAGTGTTTCCAAGTATGTTTTTACCGGCGCCGCAACATGTGGACGAGCATTATCGTGTAAAAGAATAATTTTGTCGTGTCTGGAGTAGTAATGGGCGCGTTTTTCCTTAAGTGCCCGACTCAATCTCATCAATTGTGTTCGGTAGAGAGCTCCAGTAATGGTTTCGCTTGGTTTCAGCAATTCATAATACACGACACCAAGCTGATCCCACCAAATACACAGCATGAGTTTTTCCATGAATATTCGGCTTAGCTGTCGATGTTGATGGTTCGCCGGGCTTAACCCATGACTTTCTCTTCTTTGGATTATCGTAGTGAATCCATTTTTCGTCACCAGTGACTATACGATGCAAAAAACTCTTTTTTTATTCCTGGCAAGCAGCATTTCACTCATGCATAATCGGCGTTCAACGTCTCTCGGCTTTAGTTCATATGGAACCCAATTTCCTTGTTTTTGAATCATTCCTAACGATTTTAAACGATGTGAAATTGCTTGTTGAGTCACTTGTAGAGTAAGTGCAAGTTCTTTTTGCGTTTGGGACGAATCTTCCTCCAATAGTACTTCTAATTCCATGTCTTCGTACACTTTCGGCCTTCCACTGCGTTCTTTGTCTTTAACGTCAAACTCACCGTTCTTAAACTTTTGAAACCATTCCTGACAACTTCTCTCACTTAAAGCAGCTTCACCATATGCTTCTAGAAGCAATCGATGCGCCTCAGCTGCAGATTTTTTCACATTAAAGAAGTAAATCAAA